>JAQFVV010006390.1:1712844-2324586 GCA_028023455.1 Epiperipatus broadwayi | reverse complement strand
AATTGATATAATTTCTCACTTAAATTAGAATCGACTGCATAAATATGTTCAATTTTGCTTTTATGCTAGCATCAATCAATGTATTATGGATGTATAGTAATTGATTGGAAAGGTTATGCACACCATATTCAAAATTAAGCTTTTCCTTCTTACAAGTAAAAATTTTGTTATAAAAATCTATTTGACAATCATTTAAAATCATGAAGTCAGCACCTATTATGGCTTCATGTATCAATCCAGGCATAATAAGAAAAACATGCCCAAACTCTGTGTTATTAATTTTGAAGGTAATCCAAACTTGTTTATTTGTTAATTTCATTCTCTTTCCATTTTCCAGAGTTACTTGTATTTGTTTTACTGGCAATGAAGGTATATCACCTTTTATGCATACCAGATTTTTATAAGTTGACTCTGATAAGATGGAAGCTTGGCTTCCGGAGTCAATCAATGCTTCAACTTTTATATTTTCAATATTTAAAATTACAACCGGACATTGATACGTTATAGGCGGTTCACCTATAGTAAAGGGTTCTAAAAAATCAATGTCTAAATCTAAAGTATTTAGCATCCACATCTGATCGTTTCCCATTTTGTTAGCACCAGGTCCTTGCAAAGAGGAACTAATACACAAAGACTTTTTCAGTTTAACTTTTTCTCACTTGTTTTAACATTTGGTCTTTTTAAAATTGTAGTAGTACCACTAGTAGAGGGTTGACTATTTTGTACCTCTACCCTACTCCTAGATTTATCAAATCTAACTGCTTTCTTAACATAGGGAGGTACCCTATTTTTATCTCTAGAATTATATCTCCTCTTAAAACCTGCTTGAAATCTTTGACTATTATTGTTAATGTTAATATTTGATAATGAATAATTATTTCTTTCCCTATTTGCTTTGAATCTACTGTCTAAAGATGTTTCAGTGATTTCAAGTGCATCTAATATCTCTGATACATCTTCTATCGAATAACGGTCTGCTGCAATTAATAATTGCTCCACATTTCTGGGAAAATTATGTCGTACTATCCTGACTATCTGCCCTTCAGATAATGGACATGCAGTAAGCATTTTCAATCAGACAGCCTGGCTTCAAAAGAAACTAGTATAACTGCCCTTGCTAGAGTGATATTTTTCTTGAGTTATCTGGAACCTAATACTATCTTGTTTGTCTGCATTCCAGAAACTCCCTATAATCAAATATCTAAAGTTGCCATAAGTATTTGGCCTTTCAAAGAGTGACTGCCACCAGTCTTTGGCAGGGCCACCTAATTGATTACTACAGATGGGTAATTTTTCCTTTTCTGTTAGAACACATATTGAAAATAGCTCATCCAAACTATTCAGAAGCTCAGATGGGTTTTCGGTATAGTCTCCTCTAAACGGTTTGACCCTCATGAAATGTAATGCCATCGAGCTATTTGAACCTCTGTCACAACTAATATTTTCCCTAACTGGTCTGCTGTCTAATTCTTTAACATTAGTATGTTCTAATTGGTTATCCTCACCTTTTCTTAGACATTCTATTCTATCTATTGGGGATGGAGTTATACAGTCTTCATATTTACTACTCAATTCTTTTTCTTTGCCTAACTCTAAAGTTTTATTACTTATGGACTTAATCTCCTCCATTTGTTCATACACTTGTTGCAACTTTTCTTTGAAATTTATCTGTCCAATCACTTGTTCTACATATATCTTCTGTTTATTTTTAAACTTATCCAAGTTTTGATTTAATATTTCTCTACACTCTTTATTATTCTTTTCCAACTGCTGTGCCTGTTCTTTTACATCTTTCTGTAAACGTTTAATATTCTCACCAACTTTAGATCTATACTTATGTTCATCAGCTTTCTGAATATCAAGATCAGCTTTCTGAATACCAAGATTTTTTAATTTCTTAACCAAATCTTGTTTTATTTCTTCCTTTACATCCATCCTAGTTTGTACTATCAAATCCTTGAACTTCTCTATTAATTCTTTCTCCATTTTATTTTTGACAGTTATTCTGGTCTGCACTACCTCTTCCTTTACAATTTTAAAATTTTCATCCATATGACCTATATGATCGTTTATTTCCCCAATTTCACGATCAACATCTGATTTATTACTATCAAGCTTCTGATTTAAGTTGCTATTGTTTATCTGACACTGATTGATAGAGTCTTCTATTTGCTTGCTCAAACCCTTTGTAGAATTCTCAGAGAATTCAGAAAATTTATTTTTTAGCAATTCCTGATTCTTATAATCTGTGTGCTCTATTTCTTCCTTTAAAAAACCAATGACTTTTTCATTGCTATCAAATCTCAAATCCAAATTATTAAATTTATCTTGTACTTCCACCTTAAAATTTTCTACTGTCTTACATGTTTCATTAAGTTTTTGATTCATACTTTCTACACAAGTTCTGATTTCATTACTATTTTTGTCCACATTTTCACTAAGAGATTCTAATCTTATATTTGTTTTATTTAGGTTTTCATTAAGAGACTCAATATTTTTATTCATATTTTCATTAAGAGCTTCGTATCCTCTCTATTTTTAATCATATTTTCATTAAGAGCTTTTGTATCCTCTCTATTTTTAATCATATTTTCATTAAGAGCTTTTGTATCCTCTCTATTTTTAATCATATTTTCATTAAGAGCTTTTGTATCCTCTCTATTTTTAATCATATTTTCATTAAGAGCTTTTGTATCCTCTCTATTTTTAATCATATTTTCATTAAGAACATCAAATTTCATGTCACTATCTTCTTTAAAAGAATCAAATTTAGCATCAGACTTTACACTATTTTTAATCATATTTTCATTAAGAATATCAAATTTCATGTTACTATCTTCTCTATTTTTGTTCATATTTTCTTTCACCTCTTTTTTCAAAGAATCTAACATCTCTCTAAACATTAACATCATTTGAAGATTCTGGGCATTCTCTTCCTCCTTTTTAGATACTATTACCTTTTCTTCCACTATTTTAATTTCCATAACCTCTTCCTTCTCTTCTTTTATCTTACTATCTATAATTTGGACACTATCTACAACTGTTTCCATTTCGATTAAGTTTTCTATTTCTTTTTCCTCTTCACAAATATCATCGACCATAAACTCAGATATTTCACTCTCTAAATTATTATCTTGATTGTTCTTTTTTTTTTTTACAAATATGCTTTTTCTCAAAACTCAATATTTAAACAATATATTACTATTAATTTTTCATAAAATAGTTTTTTACCAGTTTCTTTTATTTCCATCTAACCACCACCCACAATAAACTATAGATAATACCTTTTTTACACCTTATACAATTTAACTCTAATTAACTACACTATCAATAACGATTAAAATTATGTGTGTCACAACATTATTTCCCACATGCATGATTCACAGATAATTTGCACATATTAAAGCATTTTCAAAATATGTTTTTAAAATTTCAATAATTGACATGGTCATAACATGTAATAAAATAATCATAAGCCACATATGCATATTTTAAAATTTTATTTGCTAATTGTTTTACAACAATATAGTACTATTTTTAAGCAATCAAATCATCTACCACATAAAATTGCAATATTTTTAGTAATAAGCACTTAGTTCACTATAATAATCAAATGCTAAATAATTATTGCTATAATAAAATATTAAATTATCTATTTCGATGAGATATATCTATCCTAAATACACATCGCTTCCACCCTTTTAACATATATTGAAGCAACACGTATGGGCGCCATAATCTAACCTACACTATGTGTAGCTACACATCATGCCAACCACGTTGGGGGCCATAATTTAACCTGTAATCTCATGCATCCTCACTTCCAGATAATATATGATATAAAATAAAATGGGTTCTATCTCAGTTAATAATTAATAACTAAAATATTCATCATTAAAATTAAAATATTTCATTAGCTCAAATTTAAAATACGAATAAGGTTCAGTTTATAAAAATAAATTAAATAAATATTTAATATTTTCATGAGACTTGAAGTGAAAATACAGGTGACAAGATAGATTACATTGAGCCAATATCCTACAGGATACTACCTCAATGGCATAAGAACACTATCCCCCTTTATTACTATTTTAAATAACAAACTCATAGTATTCTTACGACTTTAATAACTTCTACTCACTAAGATTAAACTAATAATTAAGTCTTAATCTTCTATTTGTAATAATCTAGCTCAATAAAATAATCTCAGGTTCATAAAGTTTATTCTAAGTTAATTTAAAAATACGGTAGTAAAATATGAGAGGGGATTTTATGTCATAATCTACTACACTTAAACTAATAATAATAAATAATAATAATAATAATATTCTTCATTGTTTAATTACTACTGGATATCTTTTCTTTTCATTATATTTTTATTACCATAATAAAATAATAAAATAATTTTATATAATCTTTTACCTTCATGTAATAATATAATAAATATGTGGTAGTATATGATAATCTGATAAACAAAGGATGGGTGGCAACTGATAGCATATAATTCAGTATACTATTGTGATAACTGATTTATGACCAATAAAACAATGTAAAATTATAATTATTTAATTATAATGAATACCAATAAAATATTTAAAATTCTTAAAATAATTCTCTATTTATCTTTTGTTTAAAATTATATATTTGTTTCAATTATTATGCATATATCGTGATTTCATGCAGCGATGTGGAGAAATAAATAACTCGGACACAAAATTTTTGAAATAACAAAATTTAACAACGTTTATTACTAACAACAAATAAACAAACAATTTATTTACACTATTTACAGTGGATATCCTTAACATTTTTACTTAACAGTTTGATCTACCGGGTTATAAAAAAAATAATTTATATTTCAATTATATCTTTATTTAGATTTAGGACAAAATTTTAAAAAAATGTTACTATTTGGTTCCTCATTATGGTTAACTTATTACAAATATATTTATCTACCTTTTTAGCAACAGCATTTTATCCTTAATATTATTAAACTATCTTATTTTAAAAAAATTCATACTTAGAAAAACATTCTATAGAAAACAAAATTTTATAATGAGTATGGATTTCTCAAAATATTAAAAAAATTTTCATCTTGCAAAGTCAAAGTATTACACAAAATATTATCCAAAATTCAGTACTAGATTTTAGTATTTATCACACAATGTTTACTAATCATAATATATTCTTATTTAAGCCTTACTTTAGTATGATATAAGTGTAATCACCAATATATTTCTGTTAATCAATAAACAGAAAGTATACTATGCATATTGTTTACATAATTTACTTTGTACTATTGTATTTTAAAAATATGCAATATTTATTTTCTTTTAAAAAAAATAATACTAAAGCATTTAAAATTATTATCACTTTAAAGAAAATATCTTTGTTTAGATACCTTATTTTAAAAAAGTTTATATTTCATTTCCGAAATAAAATTCAAAATATATTCTATGATTCTTTTCTTTCCTTAGGATACTTTGGATCTTCAATTTTAAGTTATAATGTCCTATTCCTTCTAAGCAAATAAACCAATCTTATACAAAACGATAACATAACCTAAGTTCTAAATTATTTATCATTTCTCTTAAACATATCTTACTGAATGATGCAGTTACATGAAATAAAGATAGCAAAAACAGATGCATAGGATTAAGGAAGAAAGCGAGAGTATTACTTTTAACATATCTCAAAATCGTGGCACAGTACAAAGAGGTATAACATTTACCTGCCTAATATCCTCTAGTACAGGGACGATGTTAAAGCTATTTCTTCAGCTTTATTAGAACATCAAATATTTAAAGAAATATAAACACTGTCCAAATAAAATGTGTATCAGTCATAGCGCTGTGTTAACTATGCTGATATTCACATAAAGACTAAATATTATTTCCATTCCTTATAACATCCTATTTCTTAAAACATCACCTTGGTTTTCTGTTCACTAAGTACTTCCAAGCCACTATCTCAACATTATTTCTCAAGATTTTCCATATCTTACATCGATAAATAACTATCTGCATTTACAAAACAATAAATAAAATTCATTAATAGTTAAACAATCTAGCTGTTCCACAAGAAAAGTCTGCTTACTTCATTATTCTATATGTCTAATCATATACAATCTAATTAGACAATATTTGAATATCCAATAACATGAAAATTTTAAAAAAATCACATAATTATTTGTTATGTTGGATTATATCACTAATAAAAAAAAAATCGTCGTATGCATGTTTTCAAATCAATCCTATCTCATAATGTTTTTTTAAAATGTTGTATGAAATGCGGTACATATACGTAAAAAACTTTTACACTTCATTCTTCCAATTTATGGATGATCTAAAGAAAACAAAAAAATATATACATTATAAATTATCAATAGTTATTATTATTACCAATAACCTTTATCTAGTCATCGTGTTCAGTAGGCTTCCTTTATCCACTTGAGCATTGCAGTTATAAAAAAAAAATTCACACCCATACACTTTATATTAAAATATTTTTAGCTAAATTATTAGATTGTTATATTATAAAATTTTAATATTAATAAATTAATGTTTTTCTGTTTTTCCTAATCTTATATAAAAATTTAGATTTAAACTAGGTTAACAAAATAAAAGGAATCAAAACTATAATTACATACTTTCTTGACGATAGTTCCTAATAAGTCCAAAATGTTTATTATTTTCTCTAGAGTTTTTAAAAATGTTCTCCTCCAAGCGCGTTAAAGTTTAAAATAAAAATAATTATTAATCCATTTAGTAAAATTTATAGAAAATAATCCTTGGTTTTAGTATTTAGGATGATAATTATTAAATCATAATATTAATTAATCCCGTGAAGCTTTTTAATCTTCTCTACCAATATTCTCTGTGTATCTGATGTATCAATCCATCTAATTTAACTTTAAAAATATTCAATAAACTTTTAAGTACTATTTGTATTTCCATGGATCCATTTTTTATTCAACTATGTGTTCACTTTTTTATATATGTTTCCTTCTTGATACATTTAAACTTTCATTTGGTATTTTTATAAATCTCTTTTAAGATAAAAAAAACTTCAAGTACTTTTAAACAAATCTTTTCTAAATACATTTTAAATAATTCTAAGACCGGATATTTTAATATCAAAAACGCTTCTGTAACATATTTTCCTGGGTTCTTTCTTTAATTCTTGAAAATATTTTTTAAAAATGTTACCTTCAGAAAGGATACAACATTTTACTCCTTTGAATATCATATTATATAAACGATTTATAAGATATATTTGTCTTATTACTACTTTTAAAAAATAATTCTTGGATAAACTTATCTAAATAATAATGCGTCTCCAATTTTTTTATTAGACTCCGTATGATGTCCAAGCTGTGGTTTTTTATGTACCAGAACAGTTCTTCAGTGAAATATTAATAAATCTGTATCAATAAATATTCCAAACATTTTTACAGTATTACAATTTATATCCATTTTATTTCGTAGTATATCCATCTCTATTGCATAGTTTAGGTTAAATTTTTAGATAAAATACGACTGGTAAGTACTTTAAAAATTAGAAAATCATTTCCACGAAGTTTCTAAATTATTATATTTTAACACCCTCTTTTGCAAAAATACTTTTAAAAATTATCAATTAGTTTTTTGCAAATAAAACGATAAGAAAGTACTAAAAAAAAAAATTGACTAAAATAAATGTTTTAAAAATACTATCTTTTTGATAGTTATAATTTACCTTTCTCTAGTTTCCATACATTATTAATCTCTCCCGATAACTTAGTTACGATGATATTTATAGTCTGTAAGAATACCTATTCTTATTGGTTAATTCTTACTTTAGCTTGAGAACAAATTTACATATTTTTAGTTTATAGTAGAATTGAATTTCAAAATTAGAAATTATGATCTAATGAACTTAAAATATTATTTAAAATATTAGTTTTGAATAAATTATTATTTTATTAAAACTATTTAAACATTTAAAATAACTTTTAAAACAATTTTAATAACTTATTCCATTTATCTATTTTTATTTAAATAAAATATTCAATTTTTTTATTAACTGTATTCATTTTTATTACATCATTTAAGCATGTTATACGATAGTTAACTTAATGTTTAATACTATTTACTTTTATGATAGGCAACAATTCCATCCAATTCTATACTGCAATTTCAAAATATTTTAAACTTTATTATTAACTCAAACAAGTGTGTGTGTGAAAGTATATAGTATACAAGTCACATGATTAATAACTTTGACAGACAATTTTCAATCTATTTCTTTGCTTATATTTATATAATTGATACACTTATTATATTATATAAAATAATTATAAAATTTGGAAGAACAATTTAGAAAATATAGAATTAAATACAATTCTCACCATCATAAAGTTTATTTTTAAAATATATTATATTAATTTTGACTATTAAATATGATTATAAATTTAAACACTGTATTTATTAAATTATCACTTTTTAAACTATTAAAATCGAATTTATTAAATATACTTTTAATATTTATAGCTGTGTTATTTAATATGGCCAGCTTTTACAACCATATGAAACAATATTTAAAGCTTTATATAACTATTTTTAAATGATTTTATATACTACATATTCTCTTTAGCTTCAAATTGTACTTTAAAGATATAATTGACTTAATATAATTATTGTATTAAAAGAACATATTCTAAAATTTAAAATTTTTAGTAATTGACTGTTATAAACTATTACTGACCTATAGAAAAGGGCACAATATATATATATATATATATATATATATATATATATATATATATATAATTAATGGTAAATGCAATATTATAGTCTAAATTCTTTTGTAGCACTTTTGATTATGTGGTAATCCTCGTCAGCTTTAACTGAATTTCAAATTTTTTAAACTTAATGTTATGTATATTTCCATAAGCTGTGTATGCCATATTCGCAGCTTGGCTATTACTAACATCATTCTTATATTTATCAATTAATATTGCCTCTTTAATTTTTCTCTTTTTATGTTGTCTTTCTTCCATTAATATTTTTATTTCATTACTATTTTGACCATACACAGCTTATGAAAATATACGTAACATTAAGTTTAAAAAATTTGAAATTCAGTTAAAGCTGACAAAGATTATCATATAATCGAAAGCGCTACAAAAGAATTTAGACTATAATATTGCATTTACCATTAATTTATATATATATATATATATATATATATATATTTAAACTCAGACATTCAAGCTTCCTACAGTTATTCACCCTATCTTATACAATCGATATACATGACCACATAATGTGAAAATGATAAATGATCTTGCAATATATGTATTTTGTACTGGACTCATACTCATCAGTTGGTCTGGTTTAGCATTTTCCACACATATATACAACCAGTGCCCAGTTTATATTAAAACAGAAAATCTTTAAATTTGCATGGACAAGCTTCAATCTTCTCCTTCTTCCAACTCCTCAGCCATTGATATCATTGAAAATCCGAGAATGGAATGTCCATAGCTCTTGTTGATGCTAATATTATTGATATAATCATCTGTTGACTTTAATTAACCCTTTGAACGATGATTATATAATTGGCCGAATGAGTTAAAAATCAAAACTTGTAATTGGCCAACTCACAACTTTAACAAAATCTATTGTTAAAATAGATCACTTTTAATAATATAAATACGTTAGTTTCGTTTGTAAAAAGTATATTACTGAATTCTCAGATTACAAAAGCAAACAAAAGTCTTTTCAAAAATAAAATTTGATTTATAAATTTAAAAATATTCAATTGTGGTGAAATAAAAGTAACCGCTATTCAACCAACCAAAAAGATTGCTGATGCAATCTTTTTTTTTCACTTTAACGTTACAATCAATATGTAGCAATAAATAAATAATTCTTGGTAATATCTTAACTATTTTTCTAAAATAATTTGATTTTTAGTATTATTTTATCAATAATAATTTGTAATTCAATTCAAATATTGTTTAAAATGTTGTAAACATTCGTTTATCATTTTCGTAATAAAAATCAAAACGAACGTAACTTTTTACTTTTTGGCAGCCATTTCCCTTTCTGACAGAAGTGGGACAGCCAATAAGATTCAAGAAAAGTTGGTGAGGAGGCGGTGCTTTGGTTTTGTTTGACATATATGGTCATTTTTATTGATTTTTTACTTGTAAATTTATTCTGAAGAGGGCACCATCTTACAGAACTTTTGATTTTCTTTCTAATGACGTATCATATGTATATGTGGGATAAAAAGTAGCCGATTTAGAGTGATGTCAAATCTTCTCGTTTTTAGACGAGTCATGCATTATAAGAGTTTTAAGTCACTCTGACACCTCACATATAGGAACTTAATCTGTCCATTTAAATATACAGAAGAGAAATAGGTGGAATAAGACTGAATATGTAATATTTAATTACATGTATATTGCCTGTATTAAACTTAATATATTTAAGAAGGGACTTGAACTCAAACTTTAAGCTCCCTACAACTATCCACTCTATGTTATATAACTGATACACATGATCACATACATGTGAAAAAAATGATCTCCAATATACATATTTCATGCCTGCCAGAACTCTTCAGTGGGTACAGATTAACATTTACCAGACACATACACAATCAGTGCTCAGTTTATATTAAGATATTCTGCCCATCTCTCTTCTGTACCATATGGAGAGTTTTGCCTATGTGAATATTAAGGTCCTATATGTGAGTTATCAATGTGACTTAAAGCCAACATGGGTATAACAATAATATTAACATCAACAAGGGATTTGAGTATTCCTCTCTTGGATTTTCAATGAAGTGGATAGCTGAAGAGTTGGAGAGTGGAGAAGATGGAAGCTTGCCCATTAAAGTGCTATTTTAATAAAAACTTAGCACGTATTGTATATATGTGTGGGAGATGATGATCTGAACCTATTGATGATTAATAGTTCAGAACAATATATATATATATATATATATATATATATATATATATATATATATATATATATATTGGTGATCATTTATCTTTTTACATGTATGTGGTCATGTGTTTCGGTTGTATAAGATAGAGTGGATAGCTGTAGTGATCTTGAATTTCTGAGTTCAAGTCCCTTCTTAACTGCATTAAGTTTACTATAGACAATATACATATATTGACATATATTTCATATAACAATGTATACATTATATTTTCTAATTGTATATTTTCATATTTTCATTGTTCGAATCAGTTTTGATTGCGTTTAAATTGCTTAAATTCTCAGACAGACATGTCAATTAATAATGTTTTTATAAATAAATGGTATAATTGATTTAGTATTCATTTTTTCATGCCTATGCGTTTCATATAACTCTCTCTCTCTCTACAAGAAAAGAAGATAGAAATAAAGATGGTGTGATCTTTTCTAATAAATAATAATGTGCTGTGTTCTGACTGTATTTTATTTTATTTATTACTTTATCACTTACATGAATATTAATCCCTAAGGAAAATATACATTTTATTCCAAAACTAGTATTATATACATTTTATATATTTTATTTGGCCAATATCTTTTGTAAACTAATTTTTAAAAATATAATTAATATTATAGAATAAATTTAATTTTCATTTTATAATAAGATGAAAATGTATATGGAAATAAATATCTATGATATAATATACAAATGTAATTAATTATTAATATTGTACATAAATTAAAACATGTAACAAATTATTTCACAAAGTTTTCCTATAAATTTTGCATTCCCCCCCCCCATATATATTTACATAATTTATATTAAAAAAATTGTAAAAAAGTAATTATATCATATTCCATTTTAAAAACACTATTGGAAAGAGGTATAAATTATCTACAACTTGTCAAGTCACCTTTTTGGGCTTTCTCAATATCTTCCCTGAATAACGATTTACTAATACTGATTAATTGCAAAAAGTATCATATAAATCAAGATCAATATTCAATATGTATTTTTGAGAAATCATACTAACAAAAATTACACTAGATGTCCTGTATATCTGAGCAACACATTCCCTAATAGTATATGTTGATATGAAAATAAAGAGAGAAATTAAAACCATTGTAAATTTACCTTTATTATATTTATGTAATAGCTTTTAAAATCTAAGCTTATTTAAATTTGCACCTTAACGGGTAAGATGATTTTTTTACCTATGTTTCTTGATTCAGACTTTATTTCTAAATATAGGTAATACTGTTGGAATATTTTTGCGTTGGTTTGTATTCATTTACTACACTAGATTTTCAACTTGCTTTATGTATTTATTGATTTATTTTTATAAAATTATGTTTGGGATTTATCAAACCTTCATTGATTAATTATTACGTGTACTTTGTATACAAAACATGAAATATTAGTTTTTAAGACCTAAGCTTATTTAAATTTGTGCTTGTGTTTAGAATAGTTTCGAAATGAATTTACTTATCAATTTGTAGCTTAATATGTAATAAGATTCATTTTACCTTGCTTGATTCAGATTTTGCGTTTTTAAATACTGGTAACACTTTTAGAATATTCTAGCCTTGAGTTGCATTCCTTTATTATATTTGAAATTCATCTAGCATTATGCAAAAAACAAATAAATAAACTGTAGTGAAACTCCCATGTATCTGAGAGATAACTTCATTTATAGAATGTGTTAATAGAGATACTAAAAATATTGATACCATATCTTATTTCCAATATCTCAAGTAATCCATTGCCAGTAATAATCGTTTCTTTTATATTATTATGTAAAAACTATGTATTAAAAATTATCATCAACATCGCCAATCATTATCAATCCAATGCAGGATGGAGATCTCTCTAAATTCAATCCATCTTCTCCACATCACGCCGACATAGTTTTTAATTGTATCTATCCATCTCACATATGGTTTTTTTCTGGGTCTTTTATAATCTATGAAATGTAAATAAACTTTTCTAAATAACCAACTATTAATAAACATTTTCGTAAATTAATTTGATTAATTGTTTAAAATGTAATGACATTGATGTTCATAATTTGTTCTACAACAAAATGATACATTAATTTGATTTCACTAAAATCAATTATTTCACAAAACTATTTAAAAAAGTTTAGCTGTTAAAGGGAATAAAAATATAGCGCGATGATTTCTACCATGTCGCGGGTGATTTGATGTCACGGTATAGTAGCAGCTTACGTCAAACGCTTAAACTGATTATTAATTTTTGAGTATAAACCATTCTATTATCCAACTATTACATTTAAAATCCAAAATATATACTTTTTATTTATATAATAATTCTTTTATAATAGTGTCTTTAGAATTAAAATAAAAGATTTATCACTTTAGAACTGAAGACAATTCGATAAACAAACAAGCCATAATCGTATTTTAAAATGTTTATTAATTTAAAAATGTTAAATCATTTATTAGTTGTTTTAAATTTACAATTGGATTAATCTTGACTAGAAACTAATAAATTCAAGACGATTAAAAGAAAATAGCACCAACATAATATGATAATATTATGCATCGCTCCCTCTCTAATTAATTAGCAGTAGGAATTTGACTCATTTGATTTTATTTTTTTTAAATTCTATAGAAAATAGATAATAATAGGGCTTGGCTGCCATTGTGTTTTTAAGTTTACAAATATATGTGGTAAAACATTTGCGACTTTATAAGTCTATTTACAGTAAATTAACTTTTTCTCTGGTAATCCTAGTATTTACTGCCATCAAGCGTCAAATGTTCTAACTATTTATTATTTCAACTTCATTTATCCTCTCAACAAAAATTAGCAAGTAATATATGTATATTTTATCATATTTTGGTATCTAGTATTTAACATGTTAAAATTCAATATGTTTAACTAAAAGCCTTTATTCTAATTATTTTTTATACGCAGAAACAATATTTTCTTGCTATTTTAAAATATTTTTTTTTTCTTTTTTTTCTTATAACAATACATTTTTTTATTCTTTTATTAATACTTTCGGAATATTCAAACTTTTTTTAGTTTAATAATTTTGGCTCCTTTTTTAATCCCATTCTACAACCAATCAGTTTACAATGTTTTGATCTTAGTACTGTATTTAAAAAATAATTTATGAACACAAAAGGACCATTCTCTGCTACGATACTATGAAATAATATTAATGATTACAAATAATACAGCTATAATAAATTCATCTTTGTAGTGCGATAAAAAACTGCTTGGAAAATCATTTTTTAAAGTAAACATATAAGGAAAATTATTGTATAGTAATGTATAAATTATTAACTTATACAAAACACTGTTTTAATACATCTGTTCTCTTTTAATTTATATACAGAGTCGGCCCGAGAAAAATAGCCTCTCCACCTCCCCCCGAGCAATGTTTTCATACATGTGGGAGGGAAAGGGATGTTTTTTTTCATATGTCATAGCATAGACCGGGAGGCGAACCCACAACCGTCTGCAACCAACTACTTGCTTGCAAGGCGACTACGTTGACCTCTGGCCTAACAACGATTGACAAAGGATGATTATTCATGATAAAATACATAGATGTTTTTTAAAAATACTTATTTGCGCATATAAATATACAGCTTGACAATTATTATAAATCAAGTCAAGAACGATTCTTTTCGTTAAATTTTTTATTTATTTTGAATGAGAATAGGTTAAAAAAAATTAAGAAACATTAAAGAAAATGCAATATCATTTTTTAAATTATATGTATTTTATTTTGGTTATTTAAAATAAAATTGCAAAAGTTAATACTTATAATGTATAATTATAAGAGACTTGAACTCAGACTTTAACCCCCCCCCCAGCTATCCAATCCATCTTATACAACTGATACATATGATCACATACATGTGAAAAATATAACTTTTCTCCAATATAAGTATTTTGTGCTGAACCAGCACCCATGAGTTAGTCCAGATAACCATCTCCAACATGTATATAAAGTTGTATTTTAAGGTAGCAAATCTTCAAACTTTAACGGATAAACTTCAATCTTCCCCACTCTCCAACTCTTCAGCCATCCATATCATTGAATGTCAGGATGAAATGTTCAAAGCAATTGATGATGCCAATATTATTGTAATACCCATGTTGACTTTATCAAGGGCATTGAACATTTCATCCTTAGATTTTCAATGATGTGAATGGCTGATGAGTTGGAGAGTGGGGAGGATTGAAGTCTTCCATTAAAGTCTGAAGATTTGTTATCTTAATATAAACTAAGCATTGTATAAATGTGTTGGAGTTGGTGAACTGGGCTAACTGGTGAGTGCTGGTTTGGCACAAAATAACAAAATTAGGGATTGTTTACTTTTTTCACATGTATGTAGTCATGCGTGTGACTTGAATAAGATAGATTGGATAGCTAAGAAGTGTTTGAAAGTCTGAGTTCAAGTCTTTTATAATTACATTAAATTTAGTATAGATAATATGTATTTAAATATTATAATGTATAAATAAATATTTATTTATGATTACTTATAAATTATAAATGTGATGTTTGTGCAATATATATATATATATATATTGTGCCCTTTCTAATATATATATATATATATATAACTACAACCATTAAATGTCTGTATTTTAAATTATATAATAATAATTCAAACAAATATATTTAACACAGTATTCAAAATTAAATAATATATTCTTTACCAGAAGTACTTTCAATTGTTTCATTGACAATCTTTATCAACTGTTAATACAAATGTACAAAAAATAAAAACTTGCATTACCCATCATTCAATCTATTCAAATTTACCACAATTCTGTTGTCTTTATATTAGCCGATTGTCTATTCATTAAACCACCTCTATTCCTAAATATCATCATTGCCTCTTTAATTTTACGTTTTTCACTACACCTTTCAATTTGAATAATTTTTGTATCTCTATTATTAAATTTAAAACCATAATTACATGATTTATTATGATCAAATATAATTGATGGAGTATTCATATTTACTGAAGATATATTTTCTTTCTGTACACGTTTATATAATGTCTTATGATCATTATATCGTTTTTGTAATGTACATTTGGATTCCCCTATATATTTTATTCCACAACCACATTCCAACATATATATAACAGAACTTAATTCAAACTTAGAAATCTTGGCTTTGGAGTTATTTATCATATCATTTATATTATTTGAAGAGAAAAAAGAAATTCTACACAAACCACTAAAAAGTTTATTAATTAATTTAGCTTGTTGATTAGATACAAAAGGAATAGAAATTCATTTATCACTTTTTAATTTACTTAATATTTTCTTATTATTACTCTTATTTTGATTATATTTTGTAATTGTATTATAAATAATATTCCTTCCATAACCAACATTCAACATATCAGTAATATATATATATATATATATATATAAAATATACAAATCAATATATATATATCAAAATACAGTACAATTTATATAAATTATATTCTTTTAGAAGTACTTTCGACTATACACTTTGTAGTCTTTATCAACTATATAACGTTGAATAATCAAAACAAGACAACCCTTAATAATACCCATAGATCAATTCAGATTTCCCACAATTCTGTTATCTTAACATTTGATGACTGGCGATTCATTAACATTTGACGATTTCTTGAAATCAACATAGCCTCTTCTATTTTACGTTTATTATGACAACGTTCAATTTGAATAATTTTCATATTTTTATAATCAAATTTAAATCCATATTGACAAGATTTATTATGATCAAATATAACAGATGATGAAGGTTTATTTACATCTGTTCCATATTGATTCTCTTTTTGAATTCTATTATATAAAAGCATATGTTCTTTTATTCTCTTCTCAAATGTACACTTAGATTCACCAATGTATTGTACGCTGCATCCACATATCAATCTATATATAATAGAATTTTGATTAAACTTTGAATTTTGAATTTTAGAATTATTAAGCAATCTATTTATGTTATTTGTAGAGAAAAAAGCAATATGACCCAAACCATTATAAATTTTCCTAATAAAGGTGACCTGCTCATCTGATATAAATGGCATCTGAAATCCTTTCTTTATATTTTTTTTTTATTTTATTATAGTGTTATTTCTTTAAATCCTTTAATAATATTCAATACATTTTTATAATATTTTACAAAATAAAATTTTAAACCAATTTTTAACAAGACTTGTTAAAAATTAGCTATTATAAAAATGCTATTGCTAATATTATTAAAGGATTTAAAAGAAATCAACACTATAATAAAATTAAAAATAAAAATATCAAAATGAAATGGATTTCAATGCCATTTATATCAGATGAGCAGGTCACCTTTATTAGGAAAATTTATAATGGTTTGGGTCATATTACTTTTTTCTCTACAAATAACATAAATAGATTGCTTAATAATTCTAAAATTCAAAATTCAAAGTTTAATCAAAATTCTATTATATATAGATTGATATGTGGATGCGGCGTACAATACATTGGTGAATCTAAGTGTACATTTGAGAAGAGAATAAAAGAACATATGCTTTTATATAATAGAATTCAAAAAGAGAATCAATATGGAATAGATGTAAATAAACCTTCATCATCTGTTATATTTGATCATAATAAATCTTGTCAATATGGATTTAAATTTGATTATAAAAATATGAAAATTATTCAAATTGAACGTTGTCATAATAAACGTAAAATAAAAGAGGCTATGTTGATTTCAAGAAATCGTCAAATGTTAATGAATCGCCAGTCATCAAATGTTAAGATAACAGAATTGTGGGAAATCTGAATTGATCTATGGGTATTGTTAAGGGTTGTCTCGTTTTGATTATTCAATGTTATATAGTTGATAAAGACTACAAAGTGTATAGTCGAAAGTACTTCTAAAAGAATATAATTTATATAAATTGTACTGTATTTTGATATATATATATATTGATTTGTATATTACATATATTGTGAAACGAATACAGATATCAAACTTTATTTATTACATATATATATATATTGTGCCCTTTCTACTAGGTCCAGATAGGTTTAATGAGTCAATTTTTGAAAAATTTTAAATTAATGGTATAATTTAAATAGTATAACAGTTGTATAATGTTGGTAAGATTTTTAAAAACTTTATTTAAGTAAAGTGAGAGTAGTAGATATATAAAAACTATGTTATTATGTTACAATAATAAAGTAAAGCTAAAAATATGATTTTTGTATGGTTGAAAAAATTGGCCATAGTCAAATAATATACTAAAAGTCCCATTAAACAAAGTGCTAAAAGATAATTTTGAATAATGACCTAAAATTAAATAAACTAATGTATTTTAAATAAAATTAGATTTAATATTTGTGTTATAAATTATTTATTAAAGATATAGTATTTTGTGGTGGACAAATGTATTTAATTTATTACAATTTAAATAATTTCAACATTTATTTATTCCAAATTATTTCATTATATTACTATTTTTTTAATATATTTTTTGTAATTAAATATTTTATTTCTGTTTTCAGACAGTAATTATAAAAAATGATACATATTGTCTGGTTTTAAAAGGTCATGTGATCAGCAAATACACATACTTTGCGCTTGCAACGTTTCTAAATAAAGTTTCAAAATTACTTTCCAAATTGTTTTAAAATTTGAAAAAAAATGGGGAAAATAAAAGTAAATGTTAGGCAAATTATTTATTTGGCAGTCTTAAAACAAATGTAGTTAATAAAGTTAAATTTTAAAATAGATACATTGAAAATAAATATTGGATAAATTACTAAAGTATTATTTTAAAATGTTATTTTAAAGTGTTTGGTTTGTTTAAATAAAAGTATAAAATTAATTTAGAATTAAATTTTATAATAATATTTAATAAGTCATAAATTTTATTTTAAATTTTTAATTACATAAGCTTGACTAATATGTAAATTAGATCACAAGTGGGAGATTAAAACAACCAATCAAATTGTCAGCTCAATTTAGTATAAAAAGTAGATGCTCTCATGTTTCTGGGGTGCTTTTTATAACTTAATAATTGCTTAATAACTTGTTAACTTTGTATTATCAATATTATTATCATATATTAACATCAAAGTATTGCTTAATTTACTACTTAAAATTATTGTTTTAAAAGAAAAGATTTGAAGGATTATAAATTTACTAAGCTAAAGTTATGTGAAGCTAAATTAATAAATGTTCTACCAATTATTTTTATTGAAGCTTAAGCCAACTTAATGGAAACTATGGATTTAATACCAACAAGAATATATTTAAAAGAACTAAGAATAAAAAACAGTTAATAAAGGAAGGTACAATTTTAAATATATTGGGAAAAAGTTATATCATTATTTATTTTTGATATTTTGGACATTAGCGAGAAAGTGGAACAGAAATATTCTTCAAAATTTTAACATTTTTATGCATTATATTTTAAGGATAGATAACTTTATTTGGAGAGCAAAAAGTTATATGGAAAAAAATGTAAATTTTAATATTTTAAAAAAGTATATTTTGAAATTGTTTGCAGTAAATATTTTTAAAGAAATATTGTCTTTAAAAAGTTTATTACAAACTTCTCTTGAAAATGGTTATAAAGATTAAAAAAACCGATAGTATTATGGATATATTTTTTATATGATGTGTCTTTATTAAGAAAGACTGTAAATCATTTAATATTGTAAAATCTGATTTTTAAAAGTTATTCATTAGTAAAAGAATATAATGGGTAATTAAAAATATTGTCCTGACTAAAATATTACTTTATAAATGACTTTATTTAAATTACCTTAAAATGCTATTTTAATGGAATATAAAATACATACTTTCTATAAAAATATACATGAATTTATATAGCCATCACTGATGCATCTGAACCAGGTATAATCCAAATGAATGGGAAAACTCTGGAGATTATTTTAAAAACTTTCTTAAGTGATATCACATTTAATAATTATTTTTCCTGGAAAGCTACAAATAATAGACTGTGTTTTATAGACTTTCATAAAATGATTGATAATTATTATTCAAATAATTTTGGATATAAAAGAGTTTCATTTTTTTTTATTATTTATGAGTTTACTGTGCTGTGCTAGGAGAAAAGAGCTCGCTTGCCTTAGCAACAAACATCAGGGAGAGAACTTCTAATAAAAAAATATTAGGAGGAAGAAAAAAAACTGCTAATTTGAACTTTATGGAGAAAAAAGAATTGGATTTAGTAACTATAGTTTTCATTTATAATTTCACGTACTAATTATAGTATTAAGTTTTATTAGTGTTAGGTATGAAAATTACATTTAAATATTTATCTAATCTAACATAATTAATACTTAAGAATATTTTAATTCTTTGTAAAGTTTTTTTTCATAAACATTTTTAAAGTATAACAGTGATGCTGAATGGATGTTATTATTATTTAATATGTTTTTATATGAAATATTGGACCAGAAAACGTCTAAGAGTGACCAACAAGCAAAGTGTCACTAGGTAAATCTTTGTAAAATATATCAATTTTACATGATGTATATTTTATTGTTTTTAGAATTGTTTGGAATATTTTTATAGTATTACCTTATCATATGAACATATGAACATGTATACATGCATTAATTACACATACAACTTTATTGTGATTCTAAGAATATGAGCTAGGATTTTTAGAAAGATATGCATATTTTTAGTCAAATTAAGAGTCATAGATCACATGACCCCTATCTCTTAAGCTTGTAAGTTATAAACAATGAGGTTTGCCAATTCCTCAACAAGCTTTGTGATAAATTCTTAGCCAGAGCCAGCATTTAAAATATCTCTGTCAGGAATCCCCCAAACCCCTGACCATAGTTTTGTGCTTGTTGAAGAATTGGCAAACCTCATTGTTTATAACCTACAAGCTTAAAAGATAGGGGTCATGTGATCTATGACTCTTGATTTGACTATTTATAGTCTCTGCCTTAAGTCTTATGCAATGTTATATTGCTAAGAGTACTAATATATGGTATGGCTGAAGATCTATCAGCCACATATAGCTTTTTGAGTTGGATAGCTGGGTTTGAAGACATATAGATGTCTGAAAATTTCAGATTTTCCACTCAATAGATAACTTTTAGATAAGTGCTTGGCTTTGGGTTGGTATTTTTAGATCTAGTGTCTGAACCTACTCTGGCACCTCTCTGAGGAGTGCCAAAGCATGAAACCATGGTCAGGGGTTGGGGGGGGTTCCTGACAGAGATACTTTAAGTGCTGGCTCTGGCTAAGCATTTATCACAAAGCTTGTTGAGGAATTGGCAAACCTCATTGTTTATATGCATATTTTTTTCTTTTATATTACTAATGTAATATAATTTACTGATACATATATATGATTCTTTAATGGATGAACCTTATTTTGGAAATATTTTAAATATTGAATTTAATATCTTAAACAAAATCATTTGTATTTTGATTGATGAGTTTGAAAAGTGAAGAAACCTTTTCTTGTTGTAGTTTTAGATTGTAAAAGTCATACTTGAATTTTGTTTATTATTTAGAGTAAGGTTAGATATTTTTGCAATGTAGATTGTTAAATCTAAGTTTTAAATGATAGTGACCTTGGAATTATGAAAAGAAACCATCGGGTGCTTATATGTAGGATCTATGGAGAATAGGAAAGTAAGTTATATTATTATCTTAGTACTTTATGCAAGTATAGATGACATAGCCCTGTTATTTGTATATATTTTCCATGGGCAGTGTCTTTCTTGGTATTATGTATTTTAATGTTCGAGTGAGTTGAATAAATAGCCTGGACATTAGTATTATATTTGAGGTTATTAAACAGAGAAGTCATGCCTCTTCATTTACACTATATCCATGTAGATTATCCCATATATTTTATCCTATTGAGTCAATATTTCTAGTTAGTTCTTCATGCCTATGCATCGTATTGCTATCTTAATTTCATCAGTTATTGCATCGTGTAGCATTGTATTTATGAAAGTAAGTAATGAATAATTTTGAATTGTAGAATTGTTATTTTGAAAGAAGATGAGATAGATTTTTCATATTTTTTGTACAGGTTAAAGTCAAATACAAATGAGATTGAATATAAATGTTAACAGTGAATAATAAAGAATAATTGATATTTTTCATGTTTTATTAAACTATGTTTTAAAAGGGGCATAAAAGACATGATAATTATTCATGATATTTTTTGAATAATTCTGATATTTAATTTTACGTGTTAATGCATATTTTTAAAAAAATAGAAACATCCAAAATGAAAAGACAGAATAGAATGAAAGCTTATATTGTTTTTAAATATTATTTTATGTTTTAAACATACATGAAACACACATATAGGAGATTTATTTAGAGTAGTGCCAAGCAAAGTATATAAAAGAACATCAGTAATATTATTTAATTAAAGTCAATTTATTTATTGAACGAACCAAGATAAATGTTTAAAATAACACTAGCACTGTCATATTAGAAGTTTAACCACTAAACATCACATGATCACTATCTCATACTAGCACATAATTGTTATTAAACAATTCAAAACAAAGCAAAACTCTTAATATAGTAGTGCCATCTTGTGCTAACAAGAGCAATCAATGGATGTCAGAAACTAGTCTGGGGATATTGGATGAGTAGGCACTAGATAGGGATTTTATGCACAAGCCTTCTGGCATCCATTTATTGCTCTTGTTAGCACAAGATGGCACTACTATATGGAGAGTTTTGCTTTGTTTTGAATATTAGAAGTTTGATGAATTTATTATAAAAATCTGCGAATATATTTTAAAAATGAATATTACTTCAGTATTTCATATTTTTATATTTTCGTGTACACTTACAAAAAACATATATTTTAACTATGTCAATTAATGGATATTATATTAAAATATAAGTGCATTCTTAAATTAGTAGTATTATTATTAATTTAAAACAATGTGCAAAAGTTATTTACTTGTTGATTTATTTTTATTTTCAATGTGGAAATATGTAATTTTAATATTATTTTCATTAGTTTAGTATTCATTACGTTCTGTCAAATATAATTGTAAATACTGTATTTAGTTTGTTAAAAGCATAGAATAATAAATTTTGTTATTTTTTTTATTTTTTATAAAACTTTGTGTTATGTGATTTATTCACCATTACAAATATATGATTGCCAGATACTAAAATAAACATAACATTTGCACAGTACAGACATAATTATTTACTTAAGAAATCATAATGCTTCAAAATATAATATATTTTAAAATTTCTTTTTGCATTAATGTTATTATTATGGTCAAAATTAATGATACAATTATTGCATAGAATTTTAATATTGTTTGTTGCCACATATTATCAGATTATATCAGATTATGCCATATATTCTATTTAAGATGCCACATGAGAACTAAAAGAATTATATTAGTGTTGTTATAATCATTATTGTTAGTTACCGTAATATTAAACAGTGGATAAGATTAATAATTATTTAATGAGGAATAAGATTATTATTATTTATTATTATTAATAATCAGGTGTAGTTGAGGATGATACAAAATCTCTTATCAGACTTGACTACAGGGTATTATAAATTGATTAGAGTTATTTTAAAAAACCTGGGATAATTATAGTTATATTGTTTTAATAAAGATATTAGAATTTAATTAGTAACATTATATTAAATTGATTGTTATTATTTTAACATCGTAAGAATGCTATGAATTTATTATTATTTGAAATAATAGGGGGGGTAGTGTTCTTCTATCAGTGAGATTGTATCCTGTTGGATATTAGCTCAATGTAATTCTTTACTGCTTATACTTCATTTTATTGTCTCATGATTTATTAATATTTTATTTATTTAGTTTCTTATAAACCGAACCATTTATTCTTTATTAATCAGTTAGAGCTAGTTAAATAGTGGATATTATCATAGAAAATCTTTATTATTGATTATATTAAGATTATAAATATATTAGCCGAGCATAATTTTTTTTATCTGAGCTAGTCTTATTTTATTATCATTATATTTCTGGATAGTGAGGGTATATATATATACTGTTATATTTCTGGATAGTGAGGGGGTACATATATATATATATATTATAATAGAAATAATAATTTTAACAGTAACAAACTATTATAAACAATCCTTAAATTCACAGAAGTACTTTCAATTAATTTCTTAAACCTGCCTCAACTGCCATTAAATTAAAAAAAAAAAAAAAAAACAAAGCGGAAGCAAACGTCATCAATTCAAATTCCACAAATCTCGATTTTAATGTTAGCAACTAGTCTATTTATTAAATACATTTTATTCTTATCTAAAAATTGCCTTCTTAATTTTTCTTCTATTATGGTTTCTCTCTTCATAAAGAATTTTCACATTTTCAAAATCAAATTTAAATTTATATTCACATGTTTTTTCATGATCAAAGAAAACTGAACCAGACATTAAATTTAAATTTGATTTTGAAAATGTGAAAATTCTTCATGAAGAGAGAAACCATAATAAAAGAAAAAATAAAGATACAATTTTTATAAATAGGAATAAAATACATTTAATAAATAAACAAGCTGCTAACATTAAAATATGAGATTCATGGGGTTTGAATTGATGATGTTTGTTTCCGGTTTGTTTTTTTGTTTTTAATTTAATGGCAGTTGAAGCAGGTTTAAGAAATTAACTGAAAGTACTTCTGCAGATTTAAGAATTGTTTAAAAAAGTTTGTTACCATTAAAATTATTATTTTTATTATAATTACAATTTTGTTTTAATTAACGAACATTTTATTTATAAATATATATATATACACTTTATTTCCTTAAATGTTTTATTGTTAATCCATTACAATAACATCATTGTAAATTATTCTTTTTATGATTTCTGATGAATAGATAAAATTTCTAATGAAGAGAACAATTCTTGACCTATGCTGATTTCACATCACTTTAATGTTACCAGAACATTTTGAATTATTTAGGCATACACATTGTACTAATGAAAAATCTGCATTACTATAACCAGTGCTTATACAATTGTACTATATGAATACTGTGATAGGGCCTTTAAATTACAGAATTTTGATGAAAAAAAGGAAACATAATTAACAAAGCATTACTTTTGAATTTCCACAGAAATTGTAGATCATGCAGAAAGGGGTACAAGGTTTTAATAAAGGCAGGCCCTAGTGCAGTCACATCACCACAGTCTTCAAACCAGCTCTGTTTATTAAAATATAAATTATGAATGATTCTTTTGACTACAAAAGTTAAATTAACATAAATTGATAAAATATTTTAAATACCATTATTATTTTATATACAAATGATGTATTTCTTGCATGTACATTTAAATAAACATATTAGTTATTATTAATCAATTATTAAGCTAGACATTATTATATAATTTTTAGACTAGGTGCCTTTAATAAACTCACTCTTATGTTATTTTAAGTCAACTTAATCCACCAATTAGCCTATGTTAAGTAAAAATGTGAGTGTAAAAAATTTGATTAACTCATAGTATATTTATATTTTCTAAAATTCTTCATCTAACATTAGAAAATGAGAGCATATAAGATATTTAGCCATTAAATTGCAAATATTCTATGTAATATTGTGAAAAGAACTATGAATTATAACCAATACTATGTTATTTCATGTTACTGCAGGTTATGGTATACAATGTTTCTATACATATTAGCTTTTTCAGTGATATATATATATATGATAAACAAAAATGCAAGTTAAAAAACTTGCAGTCTTGGTAGGACGCCATCTGTGGACATATATATATATATATAGAAGCAATTTGAGCTCAGATTTTCAAGCTACCTACAGCTATTAAGTCTAATCTTCTATAGCCAATACACATAACCATATATATATATATATATATATATATATATATATATATATATATATATATATATATATATATATATATATAATTAAAGCTATGAGTATGAGATTAGAATACTAAATCTCGAAAGCACTAAGCTGGCATATTAAACATTATAATATAATTCAGCTTCACTAACACATTCGAAAAAAAAATACATATGTAAAATTATAATTAATAAAACAAGACACTAACTGTGTTATTTGCTTTTAATCTTGTATTAAAATGTTCACTAGAGGGAGCTTACCAATAGCTCCAATCAAGCATTAATTTATAAGTGCCAAAAGAGAAAGAATTCATAATCTCTATCAGAAAGTCCTCATCCCCAGACAAATTTGTGTCGAGCTTATAGATCATCTCATTGAGAAGTTAGGACACCAGACATTAGATTTAAAATATCAACTAAGAAGTCAGCACTTATCTGATATGTTACGCTCTATTTGAAAACCTGAATTTTTCAGACATGTAAATGTCTTCAAATCCAGCCCTACAAATGAGATAGCTATATGGGTCTGAACTTAATTCCATTTCACCATATATTCAGTTCTATATATTTATTACTGATGCTATTAATATGTGGTAAAAGTGAACTGAGTTCAGACCCATATTACTATCTGGTTTGAAAGGCTGGTTTGAAGACATTTACATGTCTGAGAATTTCAAGTTTTCAAATTGAGTAACGTAATAGATAAATCCTGATTTCTCAGTTTAGATCTAGTGTCTGGAGTCCTAATTCCTCACTGAGGTGAGCCATAAGCTCAAAACCAATTGGTCTGGGGATGAGGATTTTCCAATAGAAAATTTACATATTCAATTTATTAATAACATTTTTAAAAAAGCTAAAAATAAAGCAATTGATAATAGTACTTATTCTAAAATTTACCCTTTTGCTGCAATATGTCCTAAGATTTTTTTTCAAATATAAAACTGCATAAAGAAAATGAACCATTGCATTTAATGATTGATTTTGGGGGTGTGTTTTATTATGAAACTTCTTGTTTAATTGAGAAAATGTTACAAAAAATTATTGGTTTTAGTAAATATACAATATGTTCTTCATTTGATTTTGTTAATAAAATCCATAACATTAAGATTGATGCTAATGACATTATATGTACTCTAGATGTTAGTGAAATGTATGGATCACTTGATCAATTGGCATCTATTGAAATTATTTCCAATGCATTAAGTTTAAAAAATGATAACATGAAAATAATAAAGTTTATAATTGAAACATTAAATTTTATTGATAAAAATATTTATGCAGTTTTTAATAAAGATTTTTATAAAATGTGTAATGGATGGCCCATGGGTTTACCTACTGTTGCTCAAATATGTAATTTTATAATATCTACATATGAAGAAAATATTTTGAAAAAGAAATATTATCCAAAAAATATTACTGCATATTATCGATATGTTGATGATGTTTTTGTATGTGGTAAACCAAATACAATTAATGAGTTGTTTAAGGAATTAAATGGTTTGAAAGGCCTAAGATGGATAAAAACAGATGAAGATTTAATGTGCATTCAGTTTCTTGATCTTAAAATAACTAGAAATCAATGCATGCTGGATTACTGTATGACCATTAAACCAATAGTAAAAAGAGGTTATATTCCATATAAATCAAAAGTGCCATTGTCACACAAAATGGCATGTTTGAAGTCCTTCTTATTTAGAAATAATAATCTTTGCAAATATTCATCAGATAAAGGCAAAAATATTGAAATATATTCGAATGAATTGTTAAATGTTGGCTACAGTTATAATCACATATATAATGTTATTAGAGATTTTAATACAAAATATAAAAATTTTAATAATAATATTGATTCTCCTGCTAATAAAAAAATATGGATATCAATCCCATATATTTCAAATTATCAAGTAAAGTTTATAAGGAAAATTTATAAAGATATGTGATGTTGCAGTTTACACACCTCCTACATTAAACAAATTAATAAATAACTCCAAAGATAAAACCTCATTTATAAATAAAAATTGTGTCATTTATAAATGAATATGTAGGTGTGGCAATGTATATATATAGGTGAATCTAGATGTACGTTGGAAAAAAGAATTAAAGAACATTTGCTATTATTAAAACGTGTTCAGAAATCGAAACAAAATTCTATAGTAGATAATAATATTTCAGCATCTGTTTTTTACGACCATAATAAATCATGTATTTATGGTTTTGCCTTCAATTTTAACAGTGTAAAAATATTGCAAATTGAAAAAAAATAACAATAAAAGAAAAATAAAGGAAGCTATGCTAATATACAAATATAAACATGACTTAATTAACAGGCAAGCAGCAAACGTTAAGATCACGGAATTGTGGGAAAGTTAGCATTTCAAAGCTTTAGTTGGCACAGATTACTGGGATAATTGAAAATGCTCCTAAGTGGATAAATTTTTTTAATTATTTAGTAACTGTATTTACAAATATTCAGTTATATAATTATGTATATTGCTTTAAAAATACAGACATCGAATCATAATATATATATATATATATATATATATATATATATATATATATATATATATAAGTGAAATAATGCCTAAAGCTAATTGAGAAAATTGGTAACCATTAGAAACCACCAGTAACCACATAAACATTCACAATAATGATAGTAATCAATATTTCTCACTGCTGTATATTGTATTGGTTTTACTGCCGATTTTGCTCTATGAAAATATCAACATAATTTTGATAAATATTATTTTATATAGAATATGATGATAATTGAAAGAGAAAATAATTAACGACAAAGAATGAAAAGTAAAAAAAATAAGGCTGAGTAAATAATTTAGGTTTGTTTCCTCCATTTTCTGTCAAGAAATTAACTACGGTTCAAACTCAATCATGTGTAGCATCCTGGATTCAGCGCAGTACGTTAGATGCTTTCCTGATATAATTACTTGATTATATAATTATGCAATATATAGTTGTACATAGAAATATATTCTAACTTTCTGTTGACATTCTCAAAAAACTGAAAGTAAAAGAACTGAAAAATAAAATAGAAACAAAAGAAAAATCTCATATTTCAATAATAAGCATTTTTTTCCAAATTTTTTTTCTGGAGTTTTGTATAAACATTTATTTTGAATTTAAGATGTTAGAAAAAAAATGGCGTAGGTCAGTTGATTTAAATACATTCGTTTAATCATACACCCTATCACTGTTAGCAAATAATATGAAGTTATAACTTGTTTTGTGAAGTCTTACTATAGTTTTTTTTTTTTTTGGGGGGGGGGGGGTTAGAGCATTCCATCATCAGATTTTCAATTGGATGGACGGTTGGAGTGAAGAGTAGATTGAAGCATGTCCATTAAAGTATGAAGATTGGCTATCTTAGTATATATCTGAGCACTTATAGCATATATGTGTAGAGGTGGTAATCTGGACCAACTGATGATTGCTGTTTTAACTTGAAATACGTATATTGGTGATTATTTATCTTTTCAGCATATAGGTGTTCAAGTGTATCAGTGTTATGAGATAGTGTGGAGAGTGATGGGTCATGTGAAAATCTGTGCTCATATACCCTATATATTACTTATATAGACACAGGTATATAATAAGCCAGTGTGTTTCAGTTATTACTTTGCTTTTATATTACTGAAATATCTTTAAAAATTTTACACTCTTTTTTACAGGGCATTATTTTCAAATAAATCCAGTAGTTAAATACTTATTTGTGTCTATCTTCATTTTAAATATTTAAGCTAATAATTTATGGGAGTATGGTCTTTAAAATGTTAGCTATCAGTGTAATGAAGTCTCAGTCAGGATTATAGTGATCTTTCTATGACATCTTAGTTTAATAACCCAGATTAAGTAATTACATAGGTATTGCACTTTCTCAACCCCAGCTAATGGAAAGGGATCGATTAGCAATATGTAGCAGTTGATTTTTGAGAGGTTTGGAGCTATATTATTATATGACTGAGATCCAGTTAGTTTTCAGGAGTTATTGCTACATCAAGCATCTGACAAATTATAATCTTCACAATGAAGATTAAGAAGTTTAGTGGTGCAATGTAGGTCACTTTCTACAATGGTAGGCATTTTGTAAGGAGGATTGAGTAGGGTTCACCTACAAGACATGGTTTCAAGATTTATATTGATTGTTTATTTGGCAGCAAGGTTAGATTGTTGAAAATACACACCTCAGTTTAAGCGCATTGGTTAAGTAAATGGTTCAATACTTTTAATACAATCAGAACACAACATAAATAAATAACAATATGGTACTGACATGGACCTATGCATGCTTTCACCATTGCTATTCTTATGCAAACTGTCATTTATCTAAAACATAAATGTATGCATAAACTTTAATTTTTGGCTTCTTTTTTAAATTCCCATTATAAATTGTTATTGATTAAAGTTTTAAAACAATCATACCATTTTTACACATCTTTTTATATTGTCATGATATCATGATTTTATTGATAAAGTTACATTAAATGATAGTATATTAAACCACTAAATGTCACATAATCACCATTCTTTATGCTTACCCAAGCTGTTTATACAAAGAATAAACTCTCCACACAGTAGCACTACTCAGTGCAATCCACAGAAATCAATGGATTCAAGAAGGTTTATGCATAAAATCACTATGTATTGTCTATTCATCCAATATCCCAGACTAGTTTCTAGCTTGTGACTTTCATTAGTGAGGAGACTTAAATCTGAGAATACTACATTTAGATCTTAGGATCTAATGCAACCTTCCAGCAAACAGCTTTACCTTATTAGCTTTATATAAAACATTGAGTCCAAAATAAAAACACAATATTTTTTTTTTTCAATTCAAGCTCATTAGCTTGTATAGTCATACAGATCTGAACTCATTTTAGCATCCATACTTTTTGGTGTCTTTGATTTTCTCAGTGTAAATACCTTGTATAACCATAAACAATGGTGATCATTTGATGTTTAATGGTTTAATACCAATCCTGCCCAGTAGGATTATGGTTAACTGTGGTTATTAAAGAATCAAAAGTATAGATGCTGAACTGCATTCAAATCTAGTTTGAAGTGAAAACATTATTGGGTTTTCATTTTGGACTCAAAGTTCTATACTTAGCTAGTAAGTTGAAATGTGGCTACTGGGGGAGGGGGTGTTGTATTAAATTGTAAGATCTAAATGCAGTACTCTCAGATCCAAGCTAGAAATTAGTCAGGAGATATTGGATGAGTAGGAATTAGATAGGAATTTTATACACAGAACTTATGGCATCCATTGATTACTCTAGCTTGCACTGAGTGATGCTACTGTAGGGAGAGTTTACTCTCTGTGCAATTTATAGTTTAATTTGAATAGTTCTTTAATTGTTCTCATTACAAAAGTTCTGTATATAAATAATTTACTTCAAATAAAATATAACATATCATTCATTTGATCAATGTTCAGTACAAGGTAAACTATATAAAAATACATTGTGTAGCATGGGGAAGAGGTATACGAATTGCATATTCTGATAGTAGAGGGATGCCTGAAAATTTTAAATTCCTATGCAATGATCAATTTGATTATTAATTTTATTTTTTCAAGATAAACATTTTCCATTATTATTCTAATTTATAGTCTCTAAGTCAATTTCTTTAATTTCATCTATATATATTTTTATATGTGGTAATGTACAGTTGAGAAGGATTAAAAGGTTTAGTAGTGAATGTATAAGGAAAAACATGGTGTGTTTTAAAACTAAACAGTAATGTGTTAATTCATACCAAAAACAAATGAATCTTAGAAAAACTTGTAAGTGTTAAATCATCTAGAAATTTTTTAAGTATTAATGCAACATATACTATATAACTTCACTTTCATAAAGGTATCTACACAGGATAATTATTAGGAGATATTATAACTAGAAATATCCAGGCTTTAATAAATCTAACAAATAATATTATAAATGTTAGATTTAATCCATATGTTTGCAATTGGCACATACACACATTCAGTGACAATTGATCTCCACAGACATTTTATCAAATGCAATTACAAGAAAATTGGGCAATACACACAATTCAGGAATCCTACATATATTACTGGATATATTTGCTCTTATTGCTTTATATAACACTTAAAAAGAAGTATTGGTTAAAGTATAAGATTTAGATCATATGATTATTTTCAAGTTTCATTAAAATGTCTGGGAAAGTTTGAGACATAATTGGGAAGAATAAATTGATCATTTATGGACAATTTGTCATGAAATAATTTGGAATATGAAAATTAATGAAGTATGTCTATAACGAAGAGAGATAAGATTAGAGCAGAGAACTATTATAATATCATTTATTGATCAGTTGATTAATCAGAGATTAATCCCCATCTTGATAACTGTTTTTGATATTTACCAATGAGACTTGGAAATCAAAATGGAATGAATTCAATCATTCATCAAACATCTGTTTGTAGCTCAATTTTACCTATCAAGGTAGAAACATAAGTAGAAACATACAATTCCAAATCAGCTCAGACCAAACTGCTTGAGCAATTATACTGTGAGCATCTTACTCCTCTGGTTATGAATCTTAACAGTAAATCACCTAACTACCAACACAAATAATATGGTAATACAAAAATAGTTCTCCATTCTAATGTCATCTAGAATAAGTTTATATAGTTAGATATTATCGTATAAAAATAAATTTTTATAAGACCTCATTTTCAGTTTAATTTCTGAACTAATATACAGAAAGATATGTGCTTTTTTTAGTTAAAAAATGCTTCAGTTGCAATATCTAGTCTTTATTAATAGATAACACATCCTGCATTTCTGAGACATACACTTTTTTCTACATTAATAATACTTACAAATTCAGAAATATATTTGATAATAATTGATTATGTATATAAAAATATTTAAATACAAGTTATAGTGAATAAAATCAATATTTAATAACCAATTAGGTAATAAAAATAAAATATTTTTTTTTACAAATATGATTAAAAATGAACTTTGGATCCATTTATATTTATATATTTTATTATCTATATACGTTGATACGAAGATTTTCACGGGTTGCAGATATAAAAGACATAGTTACAATTATAAATTTATTAAAAAAGCTTTATTTCAAGCCCAAAATGGACAAAATAGAAAACAAAAAGATGATAAATCAGCTATTAGGATTTGTGTTCCATATGTAAAAGGAACTACAGACAGTATTGGATGTATATTAAAACGCTATAATATAAATACAGCATTTTCTGCTCATCAAAAGATCAGCAATATAATAACCAAGCCTAAGGATGCAATCTCTCTTGAATCTCATGGTGTTTATCAAATATCATGTGAAAATTGTAAGGCTTCTTACATAGGTATGAGTAATCATCGCATCAGTGTTAGGAGAAATGAGCATGCTAATGCAGTTAAACAACATTCATCATCATCAGCACTCTCACTCCATACTATGGATTCAGGTCATAAAATTAATTTTTCTAGTACCATGATCATATCCAGATGTGATAATCTTTACCAGTGCAAAATTAGAGAAGCTATTGAGATACTTAAAAAGCCAGATTGTATCAATAAGCGAGATAATACAAGCAAACTTCCTCCTATTTGGAAAGATTTTTTTTAAAAAACAATCTTAATTTAACATTTTTGCTATTGGTGGAACTTTAACGTTTTTTTCAAATCAGTGATTCTAGCGCCTCTACAACCATCTTTCTACTTTTTATTACTCAGTGGATGACTTGTGTTACCAAGTCGAAACATCAGTATATCAATATTTAATATATTTTAATACGGATGAACCTGCAAAATATGTCTTTTATATTATCTATATATTTATACATAATCAAATAATCTTACTGTAGATTTGATAAATACAAAAGCTCTTGGATCCATATACCTTGTCAAATTATATGAGGAATTTGTGCTTGCATATTACTTCTGCTGTGCTTTTTCACATTCATGTCATTCCACTGACAAATTTCTAACATTGTGATCTCATCAAATAAACCTTTTGATCTCATCAAGTAATGAACACTAAAACTTCTGGCAAACATAAGTGATAAATTTGTACACAAAAAAATAATAAAAACACATTATGATACTAAAAAAGCAGATAGTTATGAGTATTCAATATTCTGTTGTTCTCTCATAAACATCCTTCATCTCTCTCCCACACTGTAAAAAATGTATGACATTCTATTGTTGCAAATATGGGTAAAAAACTGGTTTATCATGCAATTAAAAATAGAATAGTCACAACTCTGATGGAAGCGAGCAAACAAAATATGGAAGAGGGCTTGACAATTTATTCAGATTGATAGAAAGCATATAAAACTGAAGAACTGTGTGCTTCCAGGTATAAATATTTTCATGTGAGTCGTAGATGATGCTTTCATTTCCATTCTGGATGATATTTAAAAAATCAATCTACCACAGTGATTGCATTTTGATAAAAGACTATTAATTGTTTTGTTTACCATTTTGATAAAAGATTACTAATTATGTTTTTTTTTTAAATAAAATAAATGTAGTTATACATATTTCTCAGTCAATGTTTTGTGCAGGTTTTATATTGCATACACTTTTGTGGTTTAACTCTTCATTTTGTTATAATCTTAGCCAAATGTAGGTTGTTTTTTTAATCTATCCATTTTGTTAATTTTCTGTCACAGTTAATAGATGTAGTATTTTTTTCTTTTTTATTTGCTTTACAATCTAATTTTTACTTCTTACACTTATTATTTTCAATTTGTGAGTATTGTGATTAAAATTCATCAATTGCTGCCTGCTATTGATTAGTAATGTTTAGTGGTCTTCATTAGATAGGCACATAATTGTTTCATTGTGACATTATAAGAATGTTTTGGTTTTTAAATGAATGTTTTGTTTTTAAATGAGTTAATTGATGTTCTAGTAAATTACCTTTTTTTTTTGCTAATGTAGTATATTTTTTTGGTTAATTTTGTTTTAGTGCCCATTTGGTAATTTATTGCCAAGTAATTTGGGAATTTCTGCTTATGATGGAAAAATTCTGTATCTTGGATGGGTGGAACAATGGATGTGATGGTCGAATGTCATACCTTACTCTGGTGAGGGAAGAGTGTTTGTGACAGCAAAATGCCGTATTACAAACTCATAACTACCTGTTTTTATTTAACATCATAATGCAATTTTATTATTTTTGTGTGCAAATTTATACTTTTCATACTGTTAAATAAGGTACTTTTTAAGGTTTATGTATTAGTCTGAAGATTAGTGTTACAGATTAAAGCTGCTGTAACATTTCACATAAGTATCAGACTGCTGGTAATTTTCTAAATCATGCAGAAATGTTGCAAAATACATGTTCACAGGGTCCATTTTTACAAATTTATCACTTAAGTTTGTCAGAAGTTCCAGTATATATGTTATCTAACAAGGTCACAAGATTAGAAAGTTATTGGTGGACTGATATATTAGCTAAAATATCACAGCAGGTCTATTATGTAAGTACCCAGATTTTAAACATCTTTCATACCACACTTTAGCATTTTATCTATAATACTTGGCATTTACCACAAATTTAGAGTTTGTTTCCCATGTTAGAATTATAGAAACTTTTGAAAAATAGGAGCACACTTTTCCCAGTGAGAAGGCTACATTTTATAACATCGTTTTTGCTCATAACTTTAGGGCATGGTATATTGATAGTTCAATGTTGAGAAACTGGACAATAAAAGCTGTGAATGATAAACTATAGACCACAACACATTATATATTTTTAATAATTATTATACCTAAAAGATTATCATATCTAGAATGAGATTAACACTAAATATAGGTGCATTGATAGTACATACACAATATATACTCTTTATTTTGAAGTATTAAATTACTCTAACTGTAGTTGTAAACTAGATATTAAATATTCACACCTATAGTTTCATGCACTTTCTATCAAATTGTGTACAACAAACTTAGTACCAAAGGAGAATGAAGAAGAATTGCATCAGTTTGAAACCAATTTCTGACACCTGGCAAAAAGATGCTTACATGGATCAAAAACCCAGGTAAATGTTTTTGAAAAAAAATGATTACTTTAATACTATTTATTAAATGATTTTTCCATTTTTGGAGTCCAGTTGAAACGAATTAAAAAAGTGACTTAAATATTTATAATTAGCTATTTTATAAGTGTCATGTTTTTTTCTTTAATTACATATACGTGCATTCCACAATAAATTCTTCTCAATCCCATTAAAGAATTTCATACCAAGAGCATCTCCAGTATAATGGAACTAAAATATTCTTTAATTAAGTAATTTAAATTAAACTAATGCAATGACTTTTTAGGATCTGCAAATCAGCTTTTAATATTAAATACAATATGTTTTTTTTTTTCTTGTATTGTAGCGTAATCTTGCATTTTCAGAGTTTCTGCCTTCAAATATATTCTGTTTTTAATTATAAATTTATTTAACTCACATAGATTACTTAAGTAATATTTACTAAGGCAAAAACCTAAAGCATGTGTGGTTGAAAATGCAAAGGTAGGGACCTCTACAGGTCCTAAACACAAGCTTTTCTTCCAATGTTTAAGCTGGTGGTTAAGAACTGAAGAGGTCCCCTACTTTCACATTTTCCAACTGCACATGTTTTAGGTTTCTGTTTTTAAATAAAACTGATTTTTTCTATACTTCATTATGAATCCAACTGGTCATTAAACTTACTTTATTATATTCTCAAACTTGATGCATTCAAAACAGCCTATGACTATCACATACAAAAATGTGTAACGATTTCCATTTTAAAGTCGATATATTTAAATCAGTTCCCATTATTAATAACCCACTAGGATTACTTTTGCTTGATTTTACTTTCACATTTATTTTATGTGATCAATAATTATTATTATTTTAATATTTAACATAATGTTTTCAATTAAGTTCAAAATCAACTGAACTGTTTGTATTCGGAATGAATTCATCTATTGATGAGGCCATACATTGAAGAAAATTTCAACAATATACATAGTTAACAGTTCTGAAATTTAAATAGAGATAAATTAACAATTTTTCAAAAAAAATTTAATAAATTCATAAAGTCTATAAAGTAGCCAGATAATAAATGTAATTTGTATATGTTTTTATTTTATTTTATTAATTTGCTGCATCTGTGTATGTTTCTATCTGTACATCCACATTTTTGAAATTTGCTCTGTTTTTTTTTTGTTTTTTTAGTTTTAACAAAATAATATGCAATTCCTTTTTTAAATAATGCTTTTATGTAAATAATATGAGCTGAGAGAAAAGTAGAAAGTTAAAGTAATCTGACTAAAATGTAGGAAAAACTAAATCCTGGTTAATTTGTTATTCTCATCACAAATGTTCAGAATCTAGACTTTTTTTTCCTCAGTGATGAAAGCTTTTATTCATCAAAAAAAAATACACAACAGTTAAAAGGTTTACAAAGAGATAACTACATGGAAAAATGAAATTCAAGTACAATATGGTGAGGAGGAAGGTGATAAATATGAAATGGAAAGGAGATATGGAAAGAGTGTGTAGTCCTGGCAAAGAGCAATGTTGATAGGCTTGGTTGTCCTGATGTATTAATAGGATGATCCATATGTGACATAAACTTTAAAGAAATTGCTATATGTCATGTCTTTAGGGGTTTCAGGAATGAATAAGGAGGTTTCTGAGTTATGCTTAGATGCAACAGGCTAATTTTTGTTCTTTGTAGATTAGTAATTTTAATTTTCCCCATTGTACTTGGTTCTTTGGTGATGATGTTTTTAGTCAAGTTTTGCTTGAAATTCAATTTGGATAAACTTTGGGTGATTTTGAAAGTTTTAGTTCATGTTGTTTAGGACTCTGCATGTTTTTTTTTTCCACTAAGGGTGGTGGCCATCTTTAAACCGTTTGAAAGAATGAAAAGTAAAATGAAGAAAACAATTTTTAACAGAAAAAATTAAATATATTGATGTAAAAGCAAAAAAAAAAAAAAACCCACTGGAAAACTTTTAATTAATAATTTTAGTTGAGTAATAAGAAAATTGACTGGAATTTTAGGTGGGTAGTTACCCCAAAGGAGGGTCTGGAAACAAAGGTTAAAAATGGTCTAAATAACTGGAATAACTGACATAAAACTTTATAAACAAGATCTAAGTGACAGGGAATTGGAATAGGAGAAATATTTAAGAGACTAAGAGGGAATAAAACCCTTTATGGTCCATGTAACAGTTGAACCACCCACCAAACAGGGGAGGAAAATGATGTAGTTAAATGCTGAAAACACAAGGTAGACATAGGGAAATTGTGTTAAAAATTCACTAAAACTGAGATTTAGTGAATGAAAGAGTATATTAGCAGCTAAATAAGGCCTTTATAGGGCCAAATAAATATAAAAGGCAGCTTTTACTGCTGCAAAACCAACCTTTCTGAGCCATTCTGTGTGAGCTGTGAAGAGGATGGCTTCCCAGTAAGAGCTTCACCTATGGATTTTGACTTGTTAAAAAAAATTGGAAATTGTACAAATATTATTGTTTCTTAAAAACATTTGAGGTCTTTTCCAATTTCCAATTATTTTATAACAAGTCTAAATTCTTAAGTTCTGTGATATATTTCCAAAATGGCAAATTGATCAAGATTCCACTGTTTTAATTTTTTTTAGGCAGATTCCCTTGTTATTTTTCTATTTATAGTTGGCTAGTATTGTTTACATAAAAGTATTATTTAAACATTTCTGTTTCATATATTAATTTTTACTTGAAAAAAAAATGTCAATAATATATATGTGCTAGAATTAATAATGATTTGATTATTTATAATGCTATCCCAACCATTATACTACACTATATATAGTTAGTAAAGTTATTTAAAGAAATGGCTAACTATACACATTTTTTTACGTTTTTCAACAATGCATAAATAAAGTAGTGAAAGAGTTTAACAATATGACTTTTCTTAATAATTTTGAATATAAAAGTCTGCAATTTAACAATTTAAACAAGAAGAGAATTTTAAAATTACTCCTACATTAAATCGGTAAATTATTTTGTGCGATGACCTCTTATATATGGCCGTCTTACGTGGACAATTTAATAAAAAAATGTAAATTTATATATACAATCTAATCCTTATCAGTTCTGACATTGTTATACATATATTTTTTTAAGAATTCAATGCAACATTTTGATATTTTCAAAGGAACACTCATTCTTATTTGCTTATGGATTTTTAAAATTAGATAACCATTAATAAACTATCAAAAAAAACTTTAAATATTCCAACCAGGAGATAAAATTAATTAAATCATTGGTTGTATGAGATAAAAATCAAATCTTTTAATTGGCCAACTCACAAACTGAAGACAAAGCCTATTGTTAAAACATATTCGCCTATAATATTAAATTCAACTCAGATACGTTTATAAAAAGTATATAATTAATTTTTCAGGTCATGAAGAAAACGAAAGTTCTTTCAAAAATAAATTGCTATTTATTTATTCTAAGATATTCTATATCGGCAACATAAAAGTTATAATGTAAACAAAAAGATCGACTTTTACGTTATAGAAAAGTAAATATTTCTTTTTACTACATCTTCAATATATTTACTTAAATCTTCAATATTTTTCGAAAATAATTTTGTTTTTTTATTATTCTCTCTGAAAATTATGTTTAATTTCCATAAATATTATTTAATAATAATTTAAATCGTATTCAAATGAAAATCTCAGCGTTTTTCTTTATTTTCTTTGATCAGCAGTTTCTTTGTTCTTTCCAGCCAATCAGAATGTCTTTTTCGGCTGAGAGCATGCTAAGAACCAATCACAAATAATGTTCCTTCTTTGTTTAGGTTTAAAATGCGTTTTTTTTTATTTTTTACTTCTAAAATAAATCGGAAGATGTCACCATCGTACAGAACTTTTAAAAACGAATTAAATACGTATTTAACGAATTTTATCGTATAAAAACGAACTGAGTTAGAGTGATTTTAGATGTCGACGAGGAGTCTCGTCGAGCGCGGGAAAAGGGTTAAGTCATCCAATTATGACATCAAGCCACTAAACATCACATGATCACTACTGGTGATCATGTGATGTTTTATGATTTTATATCAATCCTAGCCAGTGGATAATAGTAACTATGATTTTTTTAAAAAAAAAAAACACATCAAAATGTATAGTTACTGAACTGGGTTCAAATCTATATGCCTATACAAGTGAATGTGCTTGGATTAATAACATTATTGTGTTTTCATTTTGGACTCATGGCTTTATAGTTAAATGGTTGCTTCTGGATGTTTCTGTTAGATCCAAAGATCTAGTGTAATACTCTTGGATGCTAGGTTTCTTATTGATGAAGGTTCCAATCAAGAAATGAATCTTGGATATTATTGGATAAGTAGAAAATCAGATGCACACATTTTATTGATTCCATTGATTACCATGGCTGCATAAGGAGAGCTTCTACTGTTTTATAGAGTTAGCACATATTATTTATGTTGTTTATTGTTATGTTTCTCCACATTTAAATAGATTACTTTCTATTAAAATATTATTTATAAAGCAGTTGAGAGCAATAACTGAATTTTCCTGAATATCTTATGATTCAAGTCACTTCTAGTACTATCAAATCCAACTGGATTTACAATAGAATCTGGTTGTTTGAAACTTCATAAAACTACATTTTATGCTATAATTCTTTAATTATAGATTGTTGCAGAAACACTCAAAAAAGGGATTTAGGTTTGTGATAAGATCATCAGACATAAAATTATGTCTTGAGTTATTAGCAAGTCTGATTGATTGGAACAGTTTTTACACATGTTTTTGAGGCAATTTTTATTCATATATATTGTGTAGGAATATGTGAAAAAGAGGAAACCACAGCAAAGGAGCAAAGGTAAATGTACTAATAATTTTTTTCAAGGTTATATTTAATTAAGTACCTAGATGTTTAGTGTGAAAACTTTTACTCCAGACAGTGGCTTAACATTTCAAAGTACAATATGCTATTGTATTTTTTTCATGTATCAATGCATCAGTCAGGAAACAAATCCCGGGACAACTGATTGTAAGGCAACTGTGCTAACCACTCAGCCACCAACAAGCTAACCATAATACATTACATTCACAACTATATGTACTGATGGTTAGTTTTCCAAGAAGGTTATATAGAGAGCTTATTTCATATGTATAGTTAGTTAAATGAGAAAATAAGTGGGTTTTGTTTGTGGATATTTATAATTAGTACGGTGCAGATTGTGTCTCAGAAATTTTTGTTATAATAGATTATATTCAGCTTAGAAAATGTTGCTCTACTGCTTAGGTAAAAAATTAAAAAAACAATCTTTATTAAATTAAAAATAACTGTTTGATCTTTGATAATTTGTCCAAAATGTCCATTTATTGTTCTCAGGCATTTTAACTATGTAAACAAGTTAGTTTAGGTTCAACACTTTAGAACTTCATGTAATTTCAGAGTATTAACTTGAAAAGTATAAAAGAGTAAAGTGTTGTTGCTGTATGCATGGATATATTAGTTTCAGTTCTATTTCTATTTCACTGATGAAGATACCAACCAAAAGCACTGGTCTAAAGTGGAGATTCTTTAGGACTTTTTGTACTTTACTGAATGTTCATCCTTATAGTAGCTATCTCTAAAATATGAAGATACTGTACATATTTTATATCATGCATGAAAAATATTTTTTTGATTTATTTAAACTTTTTCATTGTTGTGTGTATAAATATACAATAATTTTAAAAAGATTAAAAACCTAGAAAAAGATCATATGTGAGATGGATGGATGCAATAAGAAGCTGTGCACAGGTCATAAATAGAAGATAAATGAGAGATCAAAAATGCATTGAATTTGGAGAGACCTTCATCCTGCATAGATTGATATTGGTACAACATGATGATAATAGTGGGTATATTAAAAGGTGCGTTGAATATTTATATGTCTGTGTCAAAATGTACAGAACATATACAAAAGAATTAATCTGTTTATTCCAACATATGTTATATTAAAATTTTTATGCACATGGTTGAAGATATAATATTAGATTATATAGTAATAAAGATAAAATATGAAAGTTCAATAAATCTAACGTACCATAAAAAACAATAATGCTTCGAAAATATAATCTTTATCATAAAATAAAATTTAAACCAATTTAAAGTTATTAATTTTAAATTTATTCAAAACTGTAAATTTATATGCAGAACTTTTAAAATAGTATTATTACTGATTTAAACAATACTATGTCTATTAGACCTTACTAATTATTATTAATTAATTAATGGGTTATTTGTTTTGCAAATATCAGAATGTCATTAGTTAATTTTAAATCCTATTACTAAACAGTATTGTAGTTTTTGTTTTCTCATATATTATAATTTGTTTTCAAGCATTTATTTAATAAAGCAGGCGAAACTCCCCATTCAGTAGTGCCACTCAGTGCAAGCCAGAGTAATCAATGAATGCTAGAAGGCTTGTGCATAAAATCTCTATGTAGTGCCTACTCATCCAATATCCCCAGACTAGTTTATGGATTGTGGCCTTTGTCAGTAAAGAGCCTTGGATCTGAGAGCACTGTACCTAGATCTTAGGATCTAATGCAACTCTCCAGCAGCCACCTTTTATCTCTACTTAATTACAAAACGATGAGATCAAAATTGAAAATATAATAATATTTTCAATCTAAGCTCATTACCTTATATAGTCATATAGGTCAGTATTCAGTTCAGTACCCATACATTTTGGTGTCTTTCGTTCTTTAATAACCATAGCTACCACTATTCTATTAAGCATGATTGCTATTAAACCATTAAACATCACATGATCATCATTGATTATCTTGTCTTGTCCTGAGTGGCACTACTGTATGGAGAGTTTTGCCTGTTTCAATAACAGTTATGAGAAAGCATAAGTAATGGTGATCATGTGACACTTATTTAATAATGATATCAATATAAAAACATTTATTTTATATAAAGACATCTTATATATATGCAATACATGCAAAATTCTATAGATATATTTATATTTGTTAGCTAAAAATGTTTTTATTAATATTGTATTGATAAACCCAATTTTAATTTTATAATTAAAAATATTTTTACTATATGAAAAATAAATTTCAAATAATTTATCAAAACAATTCTTTTCAATATAATGAAAACTAATTTTAAAATATATAATAATTAATATTCTGTTTATCTTGAAAGTAAATACCAATTTCTTTTAAAACTCCGCTTCACCAATTCTCACGTGCTTTATTGTTTTTCTATAAAAAATGACTTTTATTTTTAAAATATAGCTTTTATATACAATAAACTATACATCATAACAACATAAATTATCAAGAATACACCTTATTGAGAAACAAAATTGCTTACTTTTGTTATATCTGGACCAACTGATGATTGCTGGTTTAGCATGAAATACTTATATTGGTAATTATTTATCTTTTCGACATATATATGTTCAAGTGTATCAGTGTTATGAGATAGAGTAGAAAGGGATGGGTCGTGTGAAAGTCTGTGCTCATATACTCTATCTATTACATATATTGTTACAGGTATATAATAAGACTGTATTTCAGTTACTAAATTATGATAACACATTTGAGGAGAAAATAGAGTTTTATTGACCATTATATGTATATGTCATAAATATATATTATAGATAAAACATTAATTATGATCTGCTAATTTACACTAATGATCTTAGTATCAAATATTTGCAGGTGCGGTGCATTAAATACAATGCTTTTCTAGATAATATTGCCAATTTAGTTACTATATATATATAAGACAAAATATTTTAACGCTTTTTATAACAATAAATTCATTTTATTTATTTATTTTAAATCATTAGCGCAGATTTTTCTAAAAAAAGTTATTTAAGCTTCTGATAACGTTTGCTCTTTTTTATCTCCTCTGACGAAGTCAAGGAAAAATATAATCTTTAAAGGTAGTGTATTTACATATGCTTTATTCTTCTTTGTAAGATAAGAAAACAACGAAGTATATTAGTATTAATGCCCGCATTTTATAAAACTTAAAAAAAAAAGATTAAAAAAAAAGTTTATTTGTCTCGTCTAATATAGTTTCTTTTCACGGCATTAAAATTATCTTAAATGTAATTTATATTGTTTTAAAATAAACAAAAATTAGTCATTTCTGTATTCACAAGAGTTATGTTCAGTTAAGCATGAAATCTAACGTATTTATATCATTAATCATTTTTACATTAATATATATATATATATGCAATAAAGATTCCCAATGGAATTTGCTGTTAAAAATCATTAGATTCCACTTTTGAGTTTATAAAGAATCCAAGCAGGGTATATTTTCAATGTCCACTTTATGCGTTTTTGTAGTTGTAGCTGTTATTACTACGTGATTATTTATATTACAAATTAATATGAATGAGCTTCTATGTCAATGTGTACCAAACAAAATGATGAGTTTTGGGGCCGTTTACTTCTGACTTTAAAATCAAGAAACACCATGGACTTTTTCTCAAATTTATGATAGGGTGTCATACAATTAAAATGAATATGTGTGTGAATGATATTTGGTAGATCTTTATAATCTTATGATATTAATCTATGACCATTATTCCCCAGAAGGCTGTAAAGTCACTAATTGGACAAAGGACAAAGACAATTCAACATCATCATCATCAACCATTATCAATCCATTGCAGGATGAAGGTCTCTCCAAGTTCAGTCCATCTTCTCTGATTTTAGCTCCTCTTGTCCACACCACTTCTGCACACTTTTTTATTTCATCCATTCAACTCACATGGGGTCTCTTTATGTGTCTTATACAATCTCTTGGAATCCAGTTTAAGATTTCAAATGTCCATCTATTATCATCTCTTCTAGCAATATATCCAGCCCAAATCCACTTCAGTTTTTTTAATTTTTTTGCAATGAGGCTAGTAACACTTGTTTGTTCTCTTACCCATATTTATTGTGTTTTCAATCTCTTCTTGTTACTCCTAACATGAATCTATCCATATTTCTTTAAGTGGTCTCAAGTCTCTGTATTGTGCTTCTGTTAAGTGTCCATAAGTACAAACTGGTAAAACACATTTATTATATATATATATATACTATTAAATAAACAACAGAAAAAAACTTTGATTTGTTACACTATTATTAATAACAATATTAATTGTTTGAAGATCAAGTGTGGTTTCTATAAGGAGACAAATTAAAACAATTGTAGCTAAAATTAGAACTTTCACTTTCTTTGAGAATTAGAGTGTAAAATAAAACTCATTTATTAAACAAACTTTTTTGCAAATTAATTTTACTTAATTTAAAATCTACAAAAATAACCGGGCAATTTATTCATTATGTGTTTATATCATATATGAGTACTAAAAGTGGCAGATGTGATTATAATCCATGAAAATTGATCTCTATGCCTCTGCAATACTGCATCATACCATGTGAGGTTTTAAATCTAGGATAACACTTATATCAACATACTTCAGTCAAATTAGACTGTTTTAATTATAATTTTCTGTAGATACTGAACATTGGATTGAAAATATTTAAATTTTACTTATTATTAAAACAAATAGGCAGTATGGAAAATTATTACCTAAAGTCTATGCATTTTGTTATATTAAAATCACATTAGTTTTTATATAATGTTGATGTTTATCTTCATTAAAATAATTTATATATTTATGTTTCTTAATTTTAAAACAGTTCAAAATTAATGATGTGGAGAAAAAAGCTAAAGATAGGAGAAGATGGATTGAACTTGAAGAGACCTTCATCCAGCAATGGATTGATAATGCTTTATGATGATGATGATGACATATTTTAATATATATATACATACAAACAATTAATTGAATTATAACCAAATGTGTAATTAATATCAATAATATTTTTGTGTCCTCTATCGAAATGTCCATGCTTTTAAAGACACCACCAAAACTTAAACACAAATTCTATTTAAATTCATTTGCAATTATCAATTAGATATTAAACGTTTGAATGAACACTTTTTAATTATATTAAATGTTTATACTTCTTCTACACAGAATGTAATAAGTGCACTTATACACAATTATAGACAAGCTTGTTATATCTATAAATTAAAAATGGCTTAGCGCAATATACACAATTCTACAAAAATTAAATGTGAATTACTCTACCGCTGATGATAGACAATGACCTCTTCCACCATACATATCTGGCTTAACAAAAACCTTTAATAAAAAATTTTCTTCAACTTATCACTTTACTTTCCACAATCCACTTCAATTAATAGACTATTAAATAACTCCCAAGATTGGCTTGAACCTAAACTTATTCCTAGCACCGTTTACAAAATTGAATGCCCACACACTGGATATCAGTCATCTATTATGGGAAATCCTAAGGATCCATGTCTACTTGCCTTTACTAGCCTCAATACTTTCACAAAAAGAGCTTCAATCAAACCAGAACATAGTTCTTTATTCCTTGAGAACCAAAAAATAACAAGACATCAACTTATCCACTTCTATATAAACATCTAATAGATCAAGTGAAATGATTTAAAGAGAAAAATAAGGGAGGCCGTTATATGGCCAATAACATGAATGCTACTATCAACTATAGAGACTCATCCTTCTCTCTGTACAAAAAAATGGATGCTTTAATTTAAATATTTAATATTGAATTAAATACATTTTAAACTCTTAAAATATATACAATTACACTTATCTCTCCATTATGATTATAGTTTATTTTGTTATAAATATAAGAATAATAAATATCTTAAATTCCTCAAAGTGCAAAGCCATTAAGCGGCTGTTACTTTATTGGACAAGTGAGGTAAAAAAGTTAACTTTTAATTGGCCAAGACAAATTCAACTGTCAAAATATATTAATCTTTTAAAATATTATATTCACTTCAGATTCATTTGTAAAAAGTATATTAATAATTTGTCAGGTTATGAAAGTGAACGAAAGTTTATTCAAAAATAAATTTCTATTTATTTATTGTAGAAATATTCCATAGAGGCGAATTTAAAAGTGAAAGTTTGTAATGAATTAAAAAGAGTTGCTGACGTAAATTTTTTTTTTCCGTTTTACGTTATGGAAAAGTAAATATTTTTTTTGCTAAAGTCTTAAATATTTTTACTAAAATCTTAAATATTTTTCTAAAATAATTTTGTTTTTTAGCATATTTTATGAAAATGATTTGTAATTTGTCAAAAAATACTTTTATAATGGTCTAAAACATTTGATTATAATTTTCGAAATGAAAATCTTAGCGTTTTTCTTTGAATAGGCAGTTTCTTTGTCCTTGACAGCTAATCAGAATGTCTTTGATGGCTAAGAGCCAATGAACATCAAGCTTTCTTCATTGTTTAGCTTTACCGGCAGTTTTATTGATTTTTTACTTGTAAAATAATTCAAGAGAGGGCAGCATCTTACAGAACTTTTAAAAACCTTTCTAATGATCATAAATCCACTATCGTAGCATTAAAAATAATGAAATTAGAGTGACATCAATCATATGCAAGATATCTCGTAAGATTCGGGCAAAAGGTTTTAAATGAAAGAAATAACAAGCTTCTCTATATTGACTTATAAGCACACTTATTACATTAACATTTTTTGCATATTTTTGGAGTATTTAATTATTTACATATTTATGTGTTTATTTGAAAAGAAAGTTATGTAGAAAGTAAATTTGATTAATAGCACTGTCTTTTTTATTAACATTAAACCAGTAAATTTAGGTTTAAATTTTAATACTTGAATGCTGAGTAAATGTAAATAGAATTTGTGTTGTTATATTTAGTGAGATATCAATTTATGTAAAATGTACCAGAGGCATCGGTTCGTGACATAAATCTATGACTAGCAAGTGATTGATTGTTTTTCATCAAACATTGCTACTCAAAAAAAAAAAATAAATTAACACTAATAATGTATATAATATTAATATAATACTTTATAATGACATCATAAATAATTCATTATTATTTTATCGTAACAAAAAGTACTAATACTATTAATGATCATTATTATAATTTATTTATTTTTCTTGTTTGAACTTTTTTCATACTTTTTATATTGTATGCAGATTGATTGCATAAGATTAAAAAAAATATTTAAAGTAAGATTTGATGAAATTTACATATATTAAACAAAAAATATTATTTACTTTATTTCTAAATGTAATTCATAACAAAACAGCTAAAGTTTAATAAACCAATAAAATATTTATATTCTGTTATCTACCACTATAGAAATACATTTTTTTTTGTATTTATAGAGGTTGTATGGCAATAGATTTAGGATATTTTCTTATTAGGCTTTAATTGCTGGTCTATCTCTCTCTCTCTCCCTCTCTCTCTCTCTCTCTCTCTCTCTCTCTCTTTATATATATTAGTTTATTCACTGTTTTATAATTACTATTATGTTTTTTATCTGATGCTATATAAAAGATTTTATATATCTATATATACTATATTCTCTTTTTCATATATTATTACCTGAAATGATAAATTGGCATGCTATACTAATTAATACAAAAATTCGCCCTGTTGAAACATTAAGATGAATTGTATAAATATAAAGAATGTTATACACAATAATTTTAAAAACAATGAAAAATATGTTTTGTTGTTCTTGTTTATTATTTTCTCTTCTGTATAAATAAATATCAAAAACTGAGAATTGATTATATATATATGTGTGTGTGTGGGAGATTATGATCTGGACCTTTTAATGAGTACTAATTCAGCAGAAAATACATATATTGGTGATCATTTATTATATATATATATATAAGTGGTCGTGTGCATAAGTTGCATAATATTGAGTGGATAATCGTATGGAGCTTGAAAATCTATTTAAATCCCTTCTAATAGCTCTTATTGCTTTTTTTTTTAAAGAAATTAATTAAATACTAATATAAACAAACAATATTAACATACCCTTCTATGGTTTTTGGTAATACCAATACGATATTTGATTATTGCAAAGTTCGAAAAATAGCTGTTAGTTTTGACGATCCAATATTCTTTTTGAAAACTATCACACACACTTGCTATATATAAATAGCACCATATTTTAAATTAAATATATAGAATAAAAAAATATGCATATTAAAACTAAAAAAATTAATTAATAAATTTTACTCAAATCTGGTTTTTTAATATTAATTTTGTAGACTATGTGTCTAAACTCTCAATTTTAATCAATTTTAAAATGCTTCATATGTAACATGTTTCTTTATAATTTATATATTATAATATTATTTTTTTATATATTTTAAAACACTAATTCTAACATTAAACTTTTTTAAATATTTGCTAAAACTTAACCAATTACATACCTATATTACATCATTTCAATTAATAATTAGAACTATATAAATATTAAATCACTTTTGATTTATTTTTTAATATATATATATATAAGTTTACTAAGACATAATGCCAATTACTCAAGGCTTTCATAGGTTTATAAATGTAGATGATAACAATCAATTCTTAAGCTATCAACAATCTTAACTGTAATCAAAATAACTTCCTTTAACAATAAAGGTGATATAATGTTATTCAAATTCTAATATGACTAATTATTTATATTTAATCACGTAGGTAAGTTTCATCTATTTTCTTCCTTATCCTGATTCAATTTTTTTTTCATATGTTATAGCATTGGCCAGGAGGCGAACCCTCAATAACTATCTGCAACCAACTACTTGCTTGCAAGGCCGCTGTGCTGACCTCTCAGCTAACAACGCTTGACATCGATTCAATTTCAGGTTAATTAATAAGAAATATGCAAAAATTGTCATAATAAAAAGCATGTGACGATTGAAAGGAACACTTTGATTTAATAAATATTTGATCATGAACACAAGTGTTCACTTTTCAATTATTAAATCAGGCAGGTTTAAACTCAGACTTTCAAGCTAGTCTAAGTTCAAATCCCTCTTAATTATATCTAGTTTAAGTATATATAATACACTTGTATTAAATATTAATTATTTAAATCGCAACAGCTTAAACTCATTTATTTTAAATGTATGCAACAAAGGTACATCAATTTTTAAGGGAGTCTTGTTTAGTTATGTTATTTTCACAGTTCAAAAAAGAAATTATTATACAATAGTGAGCTCTATCATATATAGCAATTTAAAAAAATATAGTGATTGATCAAATTATCTTGGCATTATCTATTATATTTTTGGAATTTTCTTTAACAAAAAAATTTCTAGTGTATTTATTTTATTAAAGTGGCTACAAGTTTCATATCTATACAAGCAATCAGACAATATGACTACTCTACATAGAATTAGATAAATTAGATGCATTAAATTTTTGGACACGTAAATAAAACTTATTTTTCATTTATATATTATTATTATTACATCATCATCATCATCATCATCATCATTATTATTATTCATTTGTTTTGGAAGTACTTAACCTAATATATAAACATCAATTGCAATAAAATGTTCTATATTTTTTTTTGGTTGGGGGGAGCTAATTTTTTAAATTGTTATAAAATTTCTTAGCTTATTTTTAAATGATAAAAAGTATATTTCTCAATATTTTTAATAAATTGCTTTATTTTCATGCACTCATAAATTGTGTCACGAGAAAACCCTGAAACATTTAAAATAAATTTGTTTGACATCTTTGATTTATTGAAAAGAAAATATTTATGAAATTTTTGTTTATATATATATAGATTATTCTATTGATATGAATTTTGTGATGGATTTAAATCTAAAATGTGGTTTATCTTCTATGATATATATTTTTTTTAATTTTGAAATTGCAAAAGAATCTTGCGATTTCTTTTATATATATATGGACCTTTGTGCACGCATGCGTGTACGAATTCACACACATTTATTAAATATTTTCACTTTCCCTTTCATTTATAAATATTGAAACAGTATTTGAACTAAAATAATCCTATATTATTTACAGGTTGTTGTTTTTTTAATGTTAAATAATTTTTAAAATAGAAATAAAACAAACTAACTCCTTTTTAAAACTTGTTTTTTATATGACTATAATAATGAAAAAAAAAAAAAAATTACATTCATTCTTTCACGCGCGTGTGTGCCTTTATGTATTAGAAATCAAAAAGAGTAAAATTATATTAATTTGATATATAAGTGTTCAGACACATCGTGCTCACAACTTTGATATTATTCCCTAAAATTGTATGATCTTAGTGATAGGGAAAAAATATTGTTCAGTAAGATATGCATCTTGGCGATTATATCTCTTTTTAAGATGGCTTTATTATTTCATAAATGAATGGTAAGATGGATTTTTTAAGTACATATAAAAATATTGTAAAAGTAATGCTGAAAAAAAAAGAAAAAGATTGATTATGATGTTAGGAAAAAAGATAAAAAATCTGAAAGTAATGGAATATATATATATGTTGTTAAGAAAAAAGGTCTTCGTCGACTTATAAAAGAGATAAAAAATTAAAATAGAAAAATACTTTTAAAAAAAAAACATTGAATTCTACATTTAAAAATATTTTATAGCGAACTTGAGTATGGTTTTTGTGGGAGTAGTAAACCCCTCTATATTGTAAAGATTATATCAAGAACATTATAAAAAATGCAATATTAAAACTTTTTAATTGGGAATATGTGATGACAATAAAATGCCATGGAATGAAGGAGCTAGACAAGAGTTAAAGTCTTTCAAATAAAATATTTTGTTACAGATTATAAAAAAACAGTATCGGCAAAATACCAAATAAGTAGAACAATGGGGGAAATGTTTTTTATATATATAAATAACTTTAATACCTATAAATTAAATAACTTTATTGAAATACATATGTAAGAATGATACAATTGTAAATAAAATAGAAGTAATCCATGTTGCTCGGGCAACCAGATAGTCTGATGTGGTCACTGGTGTTGCTTAATCCAGCTTAATCAGGCTCCATATGTTGTCAAATAAAAATCTTAACAAGATGATACTGTCCTTATGATGAAATTTCTTCAACTTAAAAATGAATATGTCTTCAGACTTGGGATGAGGAATGGTGAACTTGTTGCAACATCTGGCCAACCAGGTGGCATAAGTGATGAAGGTCGAAAGTCTTGAGATGACATAATCCCTAGACAGGAAGCAGCTCTTGATAGCTAATATTTTGTTCAGGGAAATGTGGCAGATGTGAACAATGAATGTTCTGATTTTGTCATATGCCAGGCAATCATTTATCATGTGGTCAAAGGTTTCAGAGGTTCTGTGGCAATTGTAAATGTGAATAAACTTCTTCATGAATTGATTTTTATAGACATTGTAAGTTAATTATTTCATTTTTGACTTTCTATGTTATTGGACTTGGAATTGGAATGGCCATAGTTAATATCCAAAAAATAAAATCATATTCATGAAATTTACTTATGCTTTATATAGTAGCTATCTATGATAGTTTTAGACTTTATGACACCTCATTTAACAAATGTTCTCTGAATGGCACTATCTTTGGATAATTAATAAATATCTAAAAGGAGTGAAAATCATATTTCCTATTATAATAATGACTAGTTTTCATTCACAACTGCATGCAATACCATAGACAAAATCCCAAAACATGAGTTATGCAGCAATGTCAGTTAGCCAATCATCACAAAAAGTTTAAGGGACTAATATGTCTGGATCATAAGTTATATCATGAAATCTCATAATATGCCATATACATACTAAATCACCCCTATTGCTGTTTTTGCCTTCATTACATCTTAATACCAATTTAAAAATATTTGTGTGATTCATGATTTCATTGTCATATATAAGTTGACTTATTTCAATTATTTCATTAGTAGTTTTGATTAAGTATTTCTTAATTTTTAACCAAAATTGAATGTTCATGAGTTAAGGTATAAAATATACTACCACATTGTTGATACAGACACTACTGTTATAAGCATTTTGTGAAGAATATTCAATCTTACATAATACATCAACTGATTTGCAGATAGAAGTGCAGAAAGTGGCTACAGGAAGGAGTATGCTGTTAACCAAAAAAACTCCTACGATTCCTCTTGGCAGCCATAAAGTAATCAAGCAGGTCAAATTCCTAATGTCCACTCTATATGTTCTTCTCATTGCAACTGTTATTACTATGTGATTATTCATGTAGTATATAAAAATTGAGAGGCTTCTCACCAACATCTATTAGCCAGCATGGTGAATTTACTGGATTTTTACTTCTGAGTTTATGATCAATAAACACCACGGGATTTTTTCTATGTTGCCTGAGAAGGCAGAATGAATGTATGTGTGATGGAAAAACATTTTCTAATAGATATTACAATCATTCCAGACAAATATGAAGTATATCTCTTATATCCAGGAGACTGTAAAGTCACCAGCCAAGACACCAGTTGGTGACCAAAAGTGGAGGGTGCTGAGAATTCCCTGATTGCAGACAGTGGTGGCCATTGGATGGTGACTTTTTATTTAGGTACTTACAACTTCAGATTACTTTCAAGTGAAAGAAGATTGAAAGAACAATCTCATATTAAATGGTATATAATTGGAGTTTGTAAAGTAATAAGAAAAGATGAAGAGAGACATGATTTAAACAGTGGACATGTACTCTACTCCAAAGGCACAAATATTAGAATGACAAGTGAAGTAGGATTCATTATAAATAAAAAGTGGAAAAAAGAATATTGTGCAGCAATAACATATAGTGAGTTTTTCCTGTTTTAATAAGTATCAGAGTAGCAAATACAAATTGCAGGTAATATCGGTTCATGCTCCAACATATACTGATAATGATGAAGCAGTGGAGGATTTTTATATGGTTTTATAAAAGGATTTTGATCAGACAAAACAATATTTTAAAATTTCTATGGAAGGTTTTAATGCTAGAATTTGTAAAAAATTGAAATATGAAAGTGTTGTAGATAAATTTGGCTACAGTAATAGAAATAATAAGGAGCATAGACTTGTGGAAGTTTCAGAAAAAGAAAAACTTTAAATGGAAACATCTAAATGAAGGTATATCAGAATTGGATTATATTTTTACTAACAACAAATACAATTTCAAAATTGTAATTTTCTTTGTAAAATTCAATACCTGAAACTGATCATCAGTTAGAGAGATGTTAGATACATGTTAATGCTAAACTAAACACAAAAATTATTAAAAATCAATATTCCCATTCAATATTCTTAATCTTCAGAAATATTCTAATGCTTTAAAGTAGAACTTACAAATCGGTTTCAAATGTTGGCAGATTTTGAATATGATTCAGATTTGAATAAAATTAATAGAAAATAACTGATACTCTTTTAAAAACTGCAACAAATATAGGTGTTAGAAAAATGAGCAATTGACCAATACAATTTCTACTAAGACTAGGTAATTTATGGAAAAAATATGCATTAAGATAGATTGAATATCTTGAATTTTGTAAAATAGTGCAAAAATATTTATAATGATATAGGAAAGTATAATTGTGAAGTAGAAAGGAAAGTTATAGAAAAATATAAACGACTCAAGAGTGTAAAACAACCTTTTTTATACTAGTAGAAAACTTTTACCCACAATAAAAAATATGAAACTATTACTAAAATATAGATGGCATCATGAAATGGATAGAAGAGTTCTATCAAGAATTATATAGTAATAAGAACAAGTTTCCCCTACAACTATTATATCTTCTAAATTGATCAGGATTTTAAATGAAGGAGTGAGGCATGCAATTAACTTTATGAAAAAGAAAAAAGTTCCAGGTGATGATGGAATTGTAATTTATATCTTAAAAGAAGCATGTGAAGAAATAGAAATATTTAGTCACAGTTATATGCTAAATGTCTAAATGATAAAGATGTGTCAGTTGATTAAAAGAATGCAGTATTAATATTATTATTTAAAAAAGGTAATAAAATGATATTAGAAATTACAGACCTATCAGTTCTTTATTAGTTCTATAATAATTTGTACCAAAATTACAACTTATCTACAGAGAACTTTGGACTTCAACCAATCAAATAAACCATCTGGATTTAAAAGTGGTTTCAGTAGAGTAGATTATATCCAGATATTGGCAGAAGTTGTAGAAAAGGTCAATGAATATGAGTTATCATTATGCTTTAAATTTGTAAATTACAATAAGGCATTTGGTTCTATAAGCATTTTTTTGACATTGGATCATTAAAGTATAGATCCAGGCTACTGTCATATTCTGAAGAATATTTATAAAAATATAACAATAACAATTACACTACATAATAATAATTGGAAGGTTAACATTGAAAAAAATATAAGACAGAGTGACTCGATAGCTCCAAAACTTTTCTTCAGCACTGCTGTAAGAAGTATTTTATGGATTGAAATGGAAAACTAAGGGAATAAAGGTAAATGGAGGTTATTGATTTTGCAGATGATGTAATTGTTTTTTTCAAATAATTCTTCAGAGCTTCAGGAAATGTTTCAAGAGTTATCAGCAAAAAATAAGAAAGAAGGACAAAAGGTAACGATAATGTTCATTGGATTTTTTCAAAAAATGAAAATAAAGATTGATAACGATGAATTAGATGAAATTAACAACTACAAATACCTTGATCAGATTATTACTACAGTTGGTAACATAATGAGTAAAATTAATCTATGATTTAATCTTGGTCGGAATACTTTTGTTAGAAATAACTTAATTATAAAAGAAAGTATGCATATATATTTGAAAAGGAATGTTTTTTAATAAATGTGTTCTATCAGTACTTAGTTATGGATGTAAAACTTGGATAATGATTAGAAGAGCAATAGAGAGATTTCAAACAAATGAAAGAAGTACAGAGAGATTTATGTTAGGAGTAACAAAAAAAGATCAAAAATAAGAGAACAAAGAGTTGTTACTGATATTGTTGAAAGAATTCAAAGACTGAAGTGGAGTTGGGCTCGCATATTACTATAGGAGATGAAAATAGACAGACAATTAAAATATTAAGCTGGATTCCAAGAGATTGTAAAAGACCCAGAAAGAGGCCACATGTGAGATGGATAAATGAAATAAGAAACTGTGCAGGGGTAATGTGGAGAAGAGAGACTAGATATTAGGAAAGATGAATAGATCTTGTAGAAACCTTCATTTTGTTATGGATTAACAGTGATTGATGATGATTTCAGAAAGTATAAATCAAAAGTCAATGATCAATAATCTTTACATTGGGATATACTGTGTATATTAAATATCTTCATAAATTTTTAAGTTATATAATAATATTATGTTTAATGGTTTTGAGAAAACTTGTATGTATTAATTTAATTTCAGAAAGCCACAAAGGGTTGGCTTTGACTGTGAGCATACTTAAATCAGATAGAAAATAGATTTCTGAGATAAAAATGTTTATAGGCAAAAGTGGAAAAAGAAACATTATCTAGAATTAATTTCCATCATTCAATAAATGTATAATTTTAGACATACATAAATTGGCTGAAGTGATCTATTTATGAGTTGTAAACATTAAGATAATTAAATTGTTGTGATAACCACATAAAAAGTGTTACTGGTTAGTGTAAATTTGCACTACATTTTGCATTAATTTATAAATATTGCTTGAGTTTAAATTCTGGAGGATAATAAATATTTTACAATGTCTTTCAAGACTATTGAACATTATAAAAAACTAAGAACCAATTTAAAAAAATTATGTAAAGCTAGTACATAGGGTATATGAGCACATACTTTCACATGACCCACCATCCTCCACGCTATCTCATAACACTGATACACTTGAACACATATATGTTGAAAAGATAACTAATCACCAATACATGTTTTTCATGCTAAACCAGCAATCATCAATTGGTCCAGATTACCATCTCCACACATATATGCTATAAGTGCTCAGATATATATTAAGATAGCCAAACCTCATACTTTAATGGACAGGCTTCAATCTACTCCACACTCTAACTCTTCAACCTGTCCATCCAATTGAAAATCTGATGATGGAATACTCAAAGGCCACTCAGAGGCTGAGATTCTTATCACACCCATGTTGACCTAAGGTCAATCTGACCCCTCATGTACAGGACACAATCCATTTAATACATAGCAAAAGGAAATTGTTTCAATAGTGAAGAAACTCCCATAGAATTGCAACATCACATCAATACATATATTAATAGGCAAAATAACTAAACTCATTATTAGAGAACAAATACTTATTATCCATTTCCTCTAGAGTTCACAGCTATCTATCGCTTAATTTTCAAGCTTTTTACATATTTTATTTTTAACATATATTGTGGGGTTTTTTTAAAATATATTTATAAATATAAGGTTTAAATAACATGTACATTAGCTATACTAAACTTAATATAATTATAAGGGCATTAAACTCATACTTTCAAATTTTCCCACAGCTATTTAATCCATCTTCTACAACTGATACACATAACGATATACATATGAAAAAGACAAATGATCTCCAATAAACATATTTTGTGCAGAATCAACATTAATCAGTTTACTATAGTCAAATATTGGATCATCGGATGAGTGCTGATTCAGCATGAAATATGTATATTGGAGATCATTTATCTTTTTCACATGTATGTGGTCTTATGTATCACTTGTATAAGAAGGACTCGATAGCTGTTGTGAATTTGAAAGTCTGAGTTCAAATACCTTATAATTAAATATAAGGTTTTAAAAAATATTTTTGAAAAATATTATTTCAAGTTTGTAAATATAAAAAAATATATATAATATTTTCAAATATATTTCTATCAGTATGTTATTTCAATGTTTTACCAACTCAGATGGCTGGCAATTGGGAGAGTTGATTTTAAAAAGAGGGTTAATACATATTTTGATGAATGAAATGGATTAAATATATTGATTTTAAATAACTTAATATTAACCAATCCAAGATCATTGTTTTTTAATGGTATCTTTAACAGTTTGTATTATAATAGTTTAGCTCCTGAATACCATAAATAATTATTTACATATTTATTAATGGTTGCTATTGTTATATTATTTACATAATTCTACGTACATAGTATACTAACAAATCATTATGAATGAAATTATTTATTTTATTTTTTGTTTTTAGACATGCTAGCTAGATAATTATAAAACGTTTTTAAAATATTTAAAAAAATCCCATCCTTTTAAAGTATCTCTCAGCTATATCATGAGTTTGAATACTGTGTATAATAAGGTAACATCTATTTAACATTTTTCATGAAATTACAAAAAGATACTGATTCTACAATTGTACAAAAATCTGGTAATTAAATGCAAAATGAGTATCACTATTTGTATTAAAAATATTTTATAGGATTAAAAGATAATCATTTAGCTAAGAACATACTGGTATTTATTTTTTTCATTATTAATTTGGCTTTCATCATGGATTTCCACACTGGATGATGTAAAAAAATGGATCTGTTACAAATGTTGATGAAATTTTTTTTCTCGATACTTGTCTTGCTGAAGATTTGTCTTCCGATACTATTGATTCAGATATTTAAAAAAACTTTTCTAAGCACTCCTCAATATTATGAATATTAGTGATTCTTCTGGTAAATATTAGTGCATCTTCAACATATTATATTGATTTTTTTCCTGGACTTTGGATATAATCTTTGAATGATTACAATTGATCACTCTCAAAAGAAATCAATGTTTATAATAAATCAAGTATAGATTAGGTATGATCCTTGGGCAAGTCTTTTTTAATATGAAATATTAAAAAGAGTCTTATAAAATTTTGTTATAGAAACACTCTATTTGTGTATAAATTATCAGACAATTAACAAGGGTTAGGTTTTATGATAAGATATTATATATCTGTTAAGCAATAAAATGCAAATCTACATGTTCAAAGGCATCTTTAACATTGATTTTTGTTGTAAATCACATTAGGTAAACTTTTGTTTTGCATGTGGTCTCCCAATATTGCATGATGCATGTGTTTTTCAGATATCAAGGAAACTACAGATAAAAGTTTAATTGCCAAGATGGAATTGAATTTATCTAATAATATTCTAAAAATATTTTAGCATGCATGTGGTGTAATAATTTAATTCCCAGATTGGTCATCTCATATCACCCAACATCTAATTGCATCAGCATCACATAATTGTCCATGTTTGAATATATTCATGCTAATATGTGTGTATATTTTAAGCTGCTAGACTTACTTGTTATGTAACTATTGAGAAGATAATAAATATCTATGTGAACATTTTGGTGTAAAAATGGGTGATCAAAATTTTCAGCAATAGTTTAATATCACATTTGTAGCTAGTGGGCTATTGAAATGTTACAAGTTTCATATGGGAAGGGTGTTATAAAGAAATCAAGTATTTTGAGAAGCATTATAGTTTCAAAAATGGACGTGAAGGTATAACAGATAATACTAGAAGCAGACAGCCTGAAACAACAATGACTTGCATTAATATTAACAAAGGGTAAGATGCAATATAAATTGACAGATGATTGAGTGTGAGATTGATGGCTGAAGAATTGCAGGCTAATTGATAAACACTTTGACTAATGATTTAAAATAAAAAATAGGGCATGAGAAATATTTCTGTAATATTTATACCTCAAATCATGATGGAGGAACAGAAACAGTATCAGTTTGATATTACAATTGATCTTCCTTCAAATATGCATCTGCTTACAAGAATAATTACATTTGATGAAACTTGGAGCTTCTAGTATAATCCAGAAACAAAACATCAGAGCATGCAATGGAAATCTGTGGATTCATCATGCCCTAAGCAGGCATGCATTTTATCCTCACCATTTAGACCATGCTGGTGTTTTTCTTTGCTCACAAAGGAATAGTCCATTAATAATTTATTTAACAGGGACAACCATATCAATCAACAATGCGATTTAAAACTACTTCAGAGATTATGAGATTCTGTTCAAAGAAAAGTACATGAATTGTGGTCTCATTCACAATGATAATGTGCCAAGACATAGTGTGCTCATTCTGAGAGACATTTTGGCCAAAAAATCAATTATACAACTAAACTATCCTGTCTAATCACCTGAATTAAGACTCACTTCATTTTTGATATTTCCAAAAGTTAAAAACTGTGCTAATAGGATAAAGGATTTTCTACTATAGATGACATCCATACAATGTGAGATAGCTGCTCAATAAAAATTCTGAAAATGAGTTTCAGATATGCTTACAGGAATGTGAATGCCATTTTAATCAGTGAATAGATGCACAAGGGTATTACTTTGAAAGTGAAAGTAGCTACTAGTGTACATTCCTACATGTATAATTTATAAATATGCATTCTGGAAATTAAATTTTCACCACATCATGATTGGCAAGTTATCATAAATAATATTTGTTTGTTATCTCTGGTTTACCAAGTATACCATAGGTAGTATTCTGTCATGTGATTGTTCCATAGATATTTCTTGGACTTATATAAGTTTGATGTGACATATGAAAATCCTAATGTTATTGCAGGGTCTTATCTTGTCTGTTGGTTCAACTGAATTCTCTAAAAAATAATATTGATTGTGGTTTATGGATTTTTCTGCCAATTTTATGATGACAAGTTATTATCAGGGTGTTGATGTTTAAAATATTTTCACAACACATGATCTACCTTCATTTCCTCTGAAAGATTACCATGTTGCCTTTTAATATGTGATTTTCTCTCTGGTAATGCTTTTGTCTTGGCATACTTATAACTGTTTGATATGCTTATTAAATGCTCCAATTGTATTTCTGAATTTTAGGGTTTGCATATCTTATTGAACAATGTAATATAATTTATTGCAATAATCTTTTAATGCACTAATTTTTTGACAATTGTACCTGATTGTTGGGATTGTTTTCAATATGCCTGCAATTTCTTTCATAAAATATTTTGCATTGCTTGATGGAATATAATTTGCTGATCTTTCATAAATGATTTAATTGATGGACTGCAAAAATCTCATAAATTTAGTTTGTGAATGTCATTCATTATAATTTTTGACATATCAATAAAATGTGGTATATTATATGTTTTTTTCATATATGTATTAAAATTTATATATTTCTTGGTCTTTGGTGATATATTCAATTCTACAATGTTATGACCTGTGAAGAGATTTAATAAGCAACTAGAATACAAAATTATGTGATCTATTAGAAATGAATGTGCACTTTTTGGTAAATATCTTACTGTGGTATACATGTTTTGACACAGCAGATGTTGATTTAATTCATTAGGAAAGTATTGTAATTGGCAATTAAAAACATCCATTATATTACCTTGAACATAATGTATTGATTGGTAATTTTTTTACTAATTTGTTTTTTTGTTGGGGGGAGGGAGGTAGAGAGGGATGAATCCAATACATAAACAAGAATTATTATATTAACATTATTTACATTCTTTTTTTTTTCAAAATAATCTTTATTTGCACAATCAGTAAAATATGCATTGTAATAGAGAGTTCATGTTTACAATCATGTCTGATACATTAAAGACTAATTAGTTATTAAATTAGATGATGAGTACAGGATTAAAAGTAAATTTTATGTTAGGTTACTTATCAGGAGTGATCTAACTTGGCATATAAATCCCATGGCATGTAAAGTTTTAAGTGTCATGATTAAATAATATACATGGTCATTGCTAAATATTTAATTGACTCCATGTTTGATCAACAAGACTAGGCAGGCATGTTCTTAGATCACTTTCTTTAGCTTTATATAATAACTTTAACAAAATGTCAATAGGACCGGCCAACTCTCTTTATTACTTTTACAATGCTTTTTACCACTTACTATTGGTATTTTTGATTGCAACAGTAACCTTCTTCAGAACTATAGCAAACACAATATAAATATATAAATACAAATATACATCAACATATAATGACATCTTGCAATTTATTGAATTGTTGTGATTTTCATTCGTTTTTCTTATAGGCAGAATGATATTATCACATTGCTACCTTTCTTCCACATTATAGATCACATCTTACACCATGTCATCACAGTTTACAAAATATGACTAAGTACTTTTATTTCCTTTGCTACAATTTTAGATCAAGATGATTATTTGGGATATAAGACAATTATGTTCCATTTTTTCAATGATGCCACAAGTAGTGTACTAGAAGCTGTACGTCCTGGTTCATGGCATTTACAATCATCAGGTAACCATTTTTTAAAGTGCATTATATTGTGAGAATGTATGTATGGCATGTTGTCTGTTGTATTATTTTTTTCTATTTTTGAAAAGAAACCCAAACTATTTGTATAAATGCTCTTGTTGCCAATTTTGACTTCTGGTCTTTTTAATTCAAAAACTTTAGCAATAATTTGTATAGCAGTAGTAAAAGACTGTTAGTCAAATTACATAAGTGTGTGAATTATTATTAAAATGGGCAAAACTCTTCATACTGTAGTGCCACCCTATGCCAACCAGAGTAATCAATGCATGCCAGAAGGCTTGTGCATAAAATCCCTATCTAGTGCCTACTCATTCAATATCCCCAGACTAGTTTCTGGCTTGTGGCCTTTGTCAGTGAAGAACTTTAGATCTGAGAGCACTGCACCAAAAGCACTGCAACTAGATCTTAGGGTCATAAGACCTAAGTGCAGTGCTCTCAGATCCAAAGCCCCTCACTTACAAATGCCACAAACCAGAAACTAGTCTGGTGATATTGGATGAGTAGGTACTAGAAGAGGATTTTATGGACAAGCCTTTTGGCATCCATTGATTACTCTAGATGGCACTGAGTGGCATGACTGTATGGAGAGTTTTGCCTGTTTTTTTAACAATCTTATGTGCAAACATACTAAATGATCAGGTGATGTTTATGTGGATTATTTTTTTTGTATTGATGGGAATTGAATTTTTTGAGACATCTAATCATATAAATGCTTTGTTTCAATTTTTAAAAACAATGTGAATAAAAATGATATGAATAATTGACATGAAATATCAATTGTTATTCACATTAGAAAAAGTATTTTGAAAAATTTTGTTGAATATATTGCTTTTCATCTAAATGGATGGTTACTAGAGATTTAGTGTAGTTGTAGATAGAGAATGAAGAAACACTGTAGACGTAGTATTGTTGTAGGAAATTTCATGAAAAGTATAAGGATCAAAGTAGTGATTTATATAATACTTTTGTTGACTTGATCATGATATGTGATTTAGTTAAAAGAGCAAGATTATGAAATTGTTTAATATTAGTTGGTATCAACCAAAATGTATTTTTATTACACAAATTTTATATGATAGAATGGAGAAGTGTTGTTATTACAACTGGAAGATTTGACATATTTCAAAGAGAAAATTGTGTTAAACAAGAATGTGTAGATGCTCCAATAGTGTTTTTAGTTTTTGAAACCAATCTTTAAATATTTTACAGATGACTCAATAAACCAGAATCAAATATGATATTGGTTTGATGTTGTAATTCTTAATTTAAATCACTTCAAAGCAAAACAGAAACTTTTTCTTGGATTATGGATTTACATTTATGCTGAGGATTTATTTTTCCAGTTAAAATGATGATTTTAAAAATGTATTTAATGTTTCACTGCAATTTATAAGAACTTTGGTTTATTAGTTAATGCACTCAAGTATTTGATCAGCCAGTTGCAGGAGAAAAATTTTCTACAAATTTTAGCTTGTATGGTTATCAGTTTGAGAAGGTAATCCAGTTTAATTCTCTGAGTATTTTATAAGTAGAAATATGTACTCAGATGTATAGGTATAACCCAGCCTTTAATGTGCTATCGTTGCTTTAATAAAACAAAATGATAGAGTAGTAAATAAAATAAAGTCATACATCACATGACTTAATTTGATAATCTTTTAATTATAAACTAAAATAAATAGTATGCTAATACCTTTAACAAGCTTTATCAATAAATGCTGCAAGAAAAAACATTTAAAATATCTATCTAGAAATTATTTCCAGCAACAGACCAGTTTCTAGCTACAGGTTTTCCTCAGTAATGCACTAGGACATTTTTGACACTGCAAAATACCAACTCAAAGCCAGAAATTATTTGATAGTTAACTTTTAAGAAGAAAATCTGAAATTTTCAGACATCTATATGTCTTCAAATCCAGCTAACTAACTTAAATAGCTATATGGGAATGAGAAATCTTCAGCCATACCATATATTAATAACCTTAAGAAAATAATATGACTTAAGACTTAAAACCCAAATTTAAAAGCAAAACTGGTCTGGGAATAATTTCTAGATGTAAGTTTTAAATGCTTTCTCTTGTGGCATTTATCAAAAAACTTCTTAAAGCTATTACCACCCTCTTTATTTTAGTTTATAGTTACAAGCTTATCAAATTGTCACATGATGCATGACTTTATTTTATTTTCTATTATAAATTTTGCCTTTAAGTCTAAGGTGATGTTGTACCATTAAGGTTATTAATATATGACATGGCTGAAGATTACTCAGCTTCATATAGATATTAAAGTTAGCTAGCTGGATTTCAAGACATTTAATTGTCTAAAAATTTCAGATTTCTACTTAAACATTAACTATTAGATAAGTGCTGGTTTGAGTTGGTATTTTGGTTCTAGTGACTTAAATATCCTAGAACCACTGAGAAAAGCCAATATCTAGAAACAAGTGGGTGTTGGGGATAATTTCTAGATAGAAATTTTAAATGCTTTCTCTTGTGACATTTATCATTAAAGCTTGTTACAACTATGAACACTCTCTTTATTTTAGTTTAAAAGGATATTATTTCATCATAGCTAAATAACTATTACAACTAAGTTAGCTGTATACAGAATTGATATTTTACCATGTTTATTATATAGAAATGAGGCATGGACACCCAATCACTGAACCGTAAAGGATGCTTTATAAAATTTAAAAAAAAATGTTAAAATTATAAAAACAAGCATTGGGCTTTTCAACTTGCTGGATGTGACACTAGAGTGCGTTAATGTAAAATCACAACTTCATTAGATTGGACATATAAAACAAATAAACAATGTGGGACTTTCTGTAAAAAGATGTTTTACATGAACTTGGGCATTATGAGGGTTATCTCAAAGTTAGTCTAAATCCAGCAACAATTGTTTTTTATCGGGAAGATATGGCAGAAAATAGAGTAAATTGGAGTGCTATAATTTGGCATGGTGTGAATAATTTTGTGGACAGGAAATTAAAGGTAAATATTGTAAGATACCATGTAAACAAAAAAATACACTAGCGTGTTTTATGTGTTGTAGTGTCTTGCAAAACTCAATTCTTTAATACTTTTTCCTCTCTCACCCCCCCCCCCCTTTGGAGCTGCCACACTCCATCATGAATAGCTGCTTATTACTTGTTGTTAACGTTGGCTGAATCTATTGTTACAATGGCAGTATTAGAAGAATTTATAATTGTAGTAGTGTTTTTTTTTCTCATGTGTCATAGCATCAGCCGGGAAGCGAACCCGCTATCCCGGGGTAACTGCTTGAAAAGCAGCTGTCGCTGACCTCTCGACCACCAAGGCTTGACTAGTGTTTTTATTTTGTAATTGAAATTCATACAATTTTCTTTATATGTTAAACATTAAGCTGTCAGAAAAACAAACAAAAAAAAAAAAAAATCATAAGCAAAATAAATAGTGGAAAAATTTTGACATATGTAATAATGTATTTTTGTACTTGATTTAAAATAAACTGGGTTATGATGTATTTTCAATAGATTTATTCAGATTTAAATAAATATATATTATCATCATTATTAATTTGTATTTGTTATTTTTCTATGTCATCTAACGACTTTTCTCTCAATCTCTCTCTTTTTTAATATAAAAAAAAGATTTCTAGAAGAGATTTATCGTTAATGTAATTTGATCTTCATTAATAAGTAACAAAAGTCAGTTTAATGAAAAGATTAACATTCTTGGGTCAAAGCATTTAATACCATTGTTCGATAAATGTTATTTATTAAAGGCATGTAAAACTTAGGAAGCTATTTAAAAATCTTGAAGCGATTCATTTCACTGATAATCTATTTTTTATCATTAAATGCCAAATGTCATTTAATTTCTCTTCCGTAAAAGAATCGAAATTAATTTAAAGATTGAAAGAAACCTTTTAAAAAAAAAAAAACTATACTCATCAATTAAAATAAAAACTGAAGTACACTTAAAATAATAACTTAGAAAATTTTATGTCAGAGGTAACGCTTCATTTGTTCTGTCTTTTTTGCCTTTTTAAAGAAAGAACTGTATATTAAATTATTTATATAATACAATATGACCAGCCTGATAAAACAGCGTTGGCGAATCGACTTTGTATGTTGAAAACCTAAGTTTAAATTACAACTGAATAATACAATTTATCTTTCAGATAGAAGGCAATAAATTGCTTAACACGAGAAATAATGTAATTTTGATCGGTAAAAGGTCACAAAAGTTTACCGCTAGTTCGAATATCTTGATCAGGATTTGTACTTTCATTAAATGGGTATCTAACTATTCTGAATTATATTCGTGACCAATGCTGGGGAAACACTTCAAAATCATTGGTAATGGGAAAACTAGATAATGAAGGCCTTTTATTTTATTGTTCTTCTATGAGAAACTGTTGGAGAAACATTTAAAGACAGACAGTCTATGTTAACTTAAAAATGTTGATCTATGCAAAACTTTGCAAAAACAATTGGCGATTTTGTTAGGTAAAAATAATATGACTATATATTACTTCTGCTATAATAAAATATAAGTATATTTTTTTTGTATTTTCACAAAAAACAAACAAACCAGACAACACATAGACAGTATGAATAACAATCAACAAATTCAAACTGTTGTCAAGGCAATCTAGTACATATATAATAAATTAAAACTGATTATAATTTCTATCTCCCAAGGTATAATACATGGACTCTTGTTTACTATAAAAAAAAAACAAAACTTTACATTTAATAGATGTAGGCAATTTAACTTTCACACTCTGAAATAAAATGAAATATATTTAATATAAATAAGATTAAAGTCTATTTCCTACTGTTCTATTAGCTTGAGTCATCCTCTTGATGGCATTGATGCTTTGCAAAAATACAGAAATATAACGTTACCGCCCTCCCCCCCCCCCGGTATAAAAATTAATTTTAATATATTTATATACTATTGTATGTTAGCATATCTACAAAATCAACAAGTTTATTTATTTGTTATGTGGAATATATGTATATAAATGAAAAGTTGGATGATAGAAATTAATATAAGTTCAAAACAATTGTTTTTTAAGTTTTGCTCTCACCATGCTATGTAAGGCAAAACTCATTTGTAAATGAATTAGACAAGTTATATTTATTATATATGTATACTTAAACTAACCCCCAAAACAGATATATATTAATTAATTACACATTAAAAGGCCAATAGTTATATACATGTCTGCTAATTTAATATTTGGAATAGAAAGGCAACGTGCGATCTTTTTCATAGATTTAGATATTCAATAAGAATCAGATCTATGTGAATAAATAGTTCAACAATGAGAGCTATTAATAAGTACTCATGCTAAGAACAAAATGATGGTATAATACCAGCATGTAAATTAATTAAATGTTTTAAAGGAAAAGGGGTTTTTTATTCATTTTGTAATGGATTGTTTTTTTCTAGTATAGTAACATATGGGATGGTATGCCTATATATTAATGTTAATAAGGTTGTTTGACTGTATCTGCAATACTGTGTAGTACTTGGCATCATGTGTCTGTGTTCTTTTATTGCTTTCTGAAATACTTTATTGGCCAATCCTTAAATACTGGAGATGCCCAGAGTGAACTCCTTCTAAACAGGCAAACCAAAGAAATGGACATAAGCTACTGAAGCATGCTTTATTCTTGAACCTGGCTCACCCTAAGGCTTTCCAAATGAACCAGATTATGGAGCCATCAAAGCAGGTCTCCTTTCAAAGAGAACACTTTTGCTGACAGGAATGGGACTTGCATCGGAACTGCAAGGTAGTTTTTGGACATATCCAGTCTCATTATTTCATTGCGCACACATCTCTTGTCATATAAAAGGTTGTTGTTGTCCACCACACCAGCTTCTGTGGACAGTAGTTGGTACAATTTGAACTGGTTGGTTTTGCAGTCAGCCATTTTATTTGGTGCAGACATATTCTCATGCAAATGTGAGCTGGTCAAAATCTTGCTTGGACATACCCTTTCTGAATTTTTTGAAGTTTCATGTTGAGTAGGGAAGCATGGCAATGGGTTTACAATTGTTAGGAGATAAGAGTAAGTCAGATGTCTTATAAGCTAATTACATTGACATGCATATTTGAATAGTTGTGACAAGCTGAAGTCCAGACACCCTCCGATAATATTGTAGTGAAGTTTGAACTGTGAACATTGGGATAATGTGCATAATATGAATGAGCAGACCAATTGCCAGAATGGCATGCAAAATGATCTCATTCTGTCCTTTTGCATAGAAATAAGGCTGGCAGCAGCTGCACAAACAGCATATTTATGTGTTTTTGCATATAAATAACACCATCAAGCAGCTGATATGAGATAATAAAACAGTACCATCTAGTCTTATTTGCAGTACAAAGTCTAACTCCCTGATAAACATTGTGATTGTTTTCTAGGTAAATATTAAAAATCCTCTCATTTTCTGGTTCAAATCTTATGTTATTTTATGGTCTGCATATAAAAAAATATTTTAATTTATTGTTTTAATAGGTTTGTGCTATAAGTTTTGAGTATTCATTATGGCATGACCATGTTTGTTCAGGAATTGTTTCTTCTATAATGGAGATTATTGATTCTACCATAGCATAAAATTAGATTATTAGTTTGAACTTTTCATTGGTTTATTTTATTTTATTGCATGCCTAGTTTATAATTTTATAATGAAATTAGTTATATGTTGTTGTTTTTTTTAACATGATGTTTTTTTTTTTCACTCTTAAGTTGGAAAAACATCAGTTAGTTATCTAATCATTACATTTAACATGTTATGATCATTAGACAAATTAAGTAAATATGATGTACCTATTGGTTTAATTCACTATTATTCCTAAACTGTATTAAGCACCTATACATTATACACTTTTCCTTACTCAACATTACTGGATAGCAGATATTGTTTCTTTACTCATAGTCTGTTTAGCTATCCATTCAATAAATATTTGATAAATGGTTTAGTATAATGGTTCAATTTAAAATGTATTGGTTACATATACTGATTAAAAAACAAATAGGATTAGAATATTTATTATCATCATGGCTATCTTGAGAATTGTCTTATTTTCATGATGACTGAACCATGAGTACTTTTGGCCTTATCTTCAATTTTATTTCTCTTTCATTTTTAGTTTTTGTTTTATAAAAGGTAACGTGATAATTTTTAAATTTTGTTTTGTATGGTCTTGTTCCTTCTGCAAATATAAAAATGATTTCAATTTCTTCAAAATAAAAACTTGGTGAAAATAAATAGGTTTATTTTTATATTCACTATAATTCTTTGGTACAGACTCTGATATGACATCAATTTCATAGTATTATCTTTCAGCACATACATATTATAAATCCTATTTCATATGTATTTTAAATGTTTGTTGCTCTTGCAGTAAATTATCTAATTTTTACACTTACTTTAAACTTCTATTCAGTGACAAATTTTTGCAATATATAAGTCAAAATATCTGAGAAAAAAAAAGTTACCCAAAATGCATTTTATGTTGAGATAGTCTTTTTCACTTGGCCTCAATTACAATTTCTTACATTTTTCTTAGATTTTTTTTCAATGTTTATCAATTTCTCTACTCAACATTAAATAAGTGAATAATTATTATTAATGCCAATTAAATTAGAAATCATCATATAATTCTTAGACTAGAAGTAGATTTTAGTAAAGGATTAACATATCTGCTTTTTTTATTGAACATAAATGGATGGAATCATGTCTTTTCCCCATATTTTTAAAGCATACAACTAAAATCATTTCAAAATAGACAAAATATTATCAAGAAGATTATATATGGATTAGGGATAATCTCATTTAATAAATGCTCTAAAATAAATAAAGTCAAAGATATTAGTGTAAAATTTTAACAATTGCAAATCAGATTGTTAAAAATTATTTATTTATAAAATGTTATGATTTTTATTTTAAAAAATCTCCCATTGATCATCTTATTATGCAAGATGTTTTTCTGCAATTCATGCAAACATTTTTATATTAAAGTGATTAATGGGTGTAAGCATAAACATGTAACATCATCATTAAGCAGTAATTTAGGTTGAAATTTAGATGTTTTCTACATTTAATTCTCAACCAATATTTTGCTTGTTGACAATAGAACATTTGTGGAGCTTGAGTTTAGGCAGGGGGTCTTTAACATTTTTGTTTAGTATAGATCAATTATGTTTGCATAAACATGCAGTGATTCAATGATGTATTGCAGTTGCATTGGAAAACCAGTCATCTTTTCATTGGGACACAGAGTATTTTAGTAGAATTAATAGTTTTTAATAGGGGTTCAAAGGGCATCTTCACCATTAATTTTGCTATATAATCTTTCATTTCAAAGACTATCCAGAAACTAGAAGTAAAACTATTTAATAATTACAAATATTTATTTAAATAAGTAAAAAGAAAATGGTGTGAGTAGTAACAACAGATGGTAATCATTAAAATTTTTTATGGAACTAATAAAGGTATTTTTAATTTTTCATTATTTTTCTTACATTTCTAAATTAAATTAACAAGTAATTTTTAAATGATTATTACTTAAATAAATTTTTAAAAAATAACATTAATAATTATTCTTAACAGTAACATATCTGTAACTTTCATGCTTGCATAAAATAAATTAACTTATTGTACTAATATTTTTGTGGATGCAAACAACATGCATTTATGATATCTTTGATAAATTGATCATCTGGCGGCAATAAACCATCTGGAGATGTAAATTTATAGTACTATAACAGCAGATATCCATTGATAAATCATGCATACAGTGGATTGTTTTTAAATAGATTGTACTGTTCTTGGAACATATAAAAGGCTATTGAATGTTACTGATATAAAAGTATATACTGAATATGGAAAAGGTTAATTCCATATTATAAATACTAAGCAAATATTGTAAATTTTATTATTTGGGAAATGTCAATGGGCATAAATACAACCATGTTGAAATTAAAAGTGATACCAATTTAATTAAATCAGTTGAATTATAATAATCTATATTTATACATAACACCATGATATATTATTTTTGTGATGTATAAAGTGCTTTACTGTCATATTTCTTTTCATTATACTCTTATTTTAAGAGTTTATATATTTTTTGCTAATTAACTAGCACATATTTTGGATTCTCCATGGTAACAGTTTGATTTATTGTTCAAAATTTTATTTTATTATTAAAATCTTTATTCTAAATTATGAAACAATAAATTGCACTTCATTTATTTGAAGTATAAGTTTAAAAATAAAATAATTTTATTGTTAAAATATATATTTCAACTTTATAAATATAATATTTGTTATGAACATCAGTGAGTTAGTAACACTATCTATTAAATAACAGCCTGTTTGAAGACTGATTTCATTATGATTAAGAATTATTAATAAAAACTGCACTTGTAAATTATGTTTGTGATTAAAAAATAATAATAAATGTGAAATAAATAATAAAAATAATAGATTTAATAATGAAAATAATAACTTTATTTTTATTGGACAATTATCGCAATGCTGGTAAAAATATAAATACAATCATGGTTAATTGAATTTCATTTTAAAAATTTGAATAACTTATTACTAACTCATCCTAAAGTAATGACATGCTGTTCTAAAATTTAAAATTGAATGGATAATTATTGATATAGCATAAAAGTTCTATATTAAAGTGTATTATTATTATTATTTAATCACTTCTTAACTAATAGTGAATTCATTGAGTAGTGAAAATATACTTAAATATGAATACTATGTCATAAATAACTGTTTTATATAATAATGTTTGTACACATAAAGGTATAATATTTTAATTAATGTAAGAATTTAAATTTTCATACACTTTAATATACTCACATAACATGTGTGCACACTCACTTTATTTAAATATCATTTGCAATGTGAGTATTGTATTCTTTTCATAATCTATAAATTTTAGAATTTATATTAAAATTTAAAATAGTATTATTACTATTTTTATTAAAATACTGTTTTTTAGATATTTCTTTTGACATTATTTTATTTTAGGAGTTAATCTGTAAATTTATATGATTAACCTATACTAATTTTAAAATAAGTATTAAATGAGAAAGGGTAAAAATTTGTTAGAAGACTTTCTTACAAAGATTAAATATTACAATAATGTAAATAAATAAAAGCAAACAGTCCACAGAAGCATAGTCAAACAGTCCACAGAGACATAGTCAAACAGTCCACAGAAGCATAGTCAAACAGTCCACAGAGGCATAGTCAAACAGTCCATAGAAGCATAGTCAAACAGTCCACAGAGGCATAGTCAAACAGTCCACAGAGGCATAGTCAAACAGTCCACAGAAGCATAGTCAAACAGTCCACAGAGGCATAGTCAAACAGTCCACAGAAGCATAGTCAAACAGTCCACAGAAGCATAGTCAAACAGTCCACAGAAGCATAGTCAAACAGTCCACAGAAGCAAAGTCAAACAGTCCACAGAAGCATAGTCAAACAGTCAGAGGCATAGTCAAACAATCCACAGAAGCATAGCCAAACAATCCACAGAAGCATAGCCAAACAGTCCACAGAGTCATAGTCAAACAGTGTATTGGTAAATTCCCTGTATAGCTTCATATGGATTTATATAATACATTTCTTAGGATTTCCATGTTTATAATTTATGGCAACAGTGCAATTTTCACTTATAAGTTTTGCATGGAATTTTACTTTTTCTTTCTTACTCCAATTTGTAATTTTTCTTATTAAAAATTTCTTGAATGAGTATATGGTGGCATATAATATAGCATTTCTAGTTGTTAGTGGGAATAGTTTTAGTGGTTTTAATAACATATTCTATTTTTAAATGTAAACTCCAAGTAGATTTCAAACAGTTGAAAGAGTTTTCAAGCTTATAGTCACTGCTAGTTTTAGTAGTTTATTAAACAATTCAAAACAAAACAACACTCTCCATATAGTAGTGTCATCTTGTGCTAACAAGAGCAATCAATGGATGCCAGAAGGCTTGTGCATAAAATCCCTATCTAGTGCCTACTCATCCAATATCCCCAGACTAGTTTTAGTAGACTAGTTTTAGTAGTTTCTGTAGAGTCCAGTTTGAATGATTCCTTTTTAAAGAAACACATCTTATGTATACACACTGTGTGACATCATCCTCCCTCCTTTTTATAAAGCCTTACATTATAATAATTATAATGAGTATTTATTTTTATAATCTTAACTATTTTTTTTATATTATAAACTACAGATTATTACATGTCATGAAGGTTTGTGATGATGGTGTTTTAATTGTATTTATATATTGGACTATTTCTATAATCTAATATGAGTATTGAATGTCTTTAGAAAAAAATAATTTTATTTAAATATTCCAAATGCATTCAACTGTTAATAATAACACACAGGTTAGTATACACACAATGTTTCAAGAGATATTATTCTTCCCTTTTTTTTTCATATGTTTCTGGCCTGATCAGTGACAGTACTAGCATGGGATTTGAACATGAGCCCTTATATGCTTGAGTGTTGAATTTTAAGGTAACATTCTAACCAACAGCCATCCTGCCAAATTATTAAGTATTGAATTTACCAACAGCCATCCTGCCAATCCTGCCTTTGGCAGGATGGCTCAGTTGGTTTGAGTGTTACCTTAAAATTCAATATTCAAGAATCTAAGGATCCAGATTTATATCCAATGATATGGTCAGCCCAGCAACCCCTGAAGAATAGGGGATAATAATATCTCTCAAAATGTGCATTTACTAAATATAATCTCAATATACTTGAAACAGTTAGCAATTGAAAAGCAAAATGTTTAAATAATTAGATGAATGATTAAACTTGAGATGAAGAGCTATATTATTTGGTTTCATACAAAACAAACTGGAAATAATATTTTCATTAAATAATTTAAAATTTAGTTTTCACACTTTTGTCTTTAATTATACCTTCAAAAGATAATTTTACATAATTATCAATGATTCATTATTTTTTTATAAGTGTAATAATTTTATAGAAATTCATCATTCTATATATGAGCTTGGCAAAAGTAGATTGATTATTTTAGTAGCAAATAATTAGTAATAATCACTATTTAAAAGTGAGTTAAAACATGTCAGAGGAAGTCTTATAGCAATGTTCAAAATTTAAATTAATATTATATAACAGTGAAATAATATACTTTTCCTTTCTAACTTTTTCTTTGATTTCTTGGGAAAAAAAATACATCAGAAAATGTTAAGTATATTTTAGAATTGTTTTAGAAAAGTAAATATTACTGCTACTGATTCATTTGAAATTAAAATTTCTTTGTTTTCCTTTTAAAATTGGTAGAAATCCAAAGAGTCTATACATATTCCAATATCGTCATTCTCTGCCCCTGGAGTTTATTTTTAAAATGATGTATTGCATGTTAAAATGAGGCAAAATTCTCATTTTTTATTAATATATTTAATAATAAGTTCTTTTTTTTTCTGCTCAGTTTATCAGATTGTATGGAGAAAACAAAGGCACAAATTTTTCATTGGCTAGAGAGAATAATAAAATACATTCCACATGCTTCGCTGTTTATGCAATTTAAAGGCATCCATCTGGAAAACAAACATAACATTGTATATTTATGCAAGTATTCAATTGTAATTTTTTATTATTATTTGAATATTATTATTTGATAAATCCATAATTTATTAATGAGTTTGTACTAATGTGTCTGTGTAGTATATTAATTATACTTGTATACAAATATCGCAAAAAAAAGTAGAGATTTATGTACAATATAATTTTGGTGCTCGGATCCAAATTTAAAGCAACTTATTTTATAGACATAATGATTCTCAAATAGTTTCAAACTTTATTATTGTGTCTATATTTGTATAAGTGTGTTTGTGTAATTACTTGAATGTCTGTGTTTCTATAACAAGTAATTATTTTCACATATAAAATTAGGCTATTATCTGGAGAAGTGCAATGCAAATTTTAAGACTAATAATTAGAAGCACAGAAAGGTTGCAGTTGATGAAGCAATCACAAAATTTACTGGGCATAGTTTTATACAAAAATATAAACTCTTAACTGGATCTTTTTTGAGTCATTGGAGCCATATCTGAGATGTCTAGAAATTAAATTTGTATTTTTTGCATTTGGCAATGTTTTTTTTATGGTATTAAAATTCACAGGTATTTATTTGCTAATATTTTAAATACAAAAAAATTAAAAGATGGCAAGGAAATTAAATATGTAGAACTTCAAACTTTATGAAGCTTCACAATGATGGGTATGCTTTATATATTTTGTGCACTCAAACTTTGCAAAATTACTTCAAGAAAATATTATGATGGTCTAAAAATTTGATTTTTTGGAAAGTTTGTCATTATATTTGTACCATAATTGTGTAATAATTATTAGAAATCAAAATATATATTATTACATATTTATTTTATACAGAAATGTTTTTTAGATGTAAAAATATATTCTTATGGTCACAGGAGATATAGCTGACTAGAAATGATATCATTCACCAGATTGTTATAATATTTAGTGATATCATAAAAATTACAAAGAAAAATTAAAACTTTTAAAGACTAAATTGATATATTTAGTAGTTACTAAAAATAATTCATTTATATTTTTAAAACAAACATCAAACAAAAAAATTTTTGTTAATTTTGCAAATTGAATTTGTTCTATCTGAAATTTGAAATTTGATGATGTGATAGCATTTTTTGATTAAAATCTAATTTTAAAAATAATCCTGAAAATCAAATGTGATTTTTAAATTTCTAAACAAAAACATCTATTGAATGAGATCAAATTTATTATATTCTGATAATTAATAATGATTTAATATTAAAGTGAATATTGAAAGCTTAAATCTAGTAAGAACAAAGAAATCTGTCAGAATGCTAGAGAATTAAAATCTATACAGAGTGGTTTCAAGTGGCCTTTAATCTTTTGTTTTGGATAGACAAAAAACTAATTGATATGATTACAAATGTATAGTCACCTTCTGGAAGTGATTTATTTTGTATTTTTATTAGGATGAATATTTTTATAGACACCTTGATATTTTTAAACTTTTGGAATACAAGATATAAAATAAAGAATTCTTATGCTACTATTTTTGTAAGTTCTGAATCTATGGATTATCTTAGGTAAAAAGTATTACATATGATTTGAATAAGAATTTTGTGAGGAATATAACTATATTATGAATGAAGATGTAATTTTAATCTTAGTTAATGACAAATTACAAATTATTAACAAACAATAAAGTAATATTTTTTCAGACATTGAATTTTTTTTTTTTTGCTATTTAATGATAATCACTATTTGTCTTAGACTTAATTTTTTCCTTAGTTTTGCCATTTCTATCAATGCAATACTTTTGCTCTAACATTATTAAAACTGAAGTTATTGTGAAAATTGATCACAAATCATTTTTTTAAATTCAATATGGCACCAAATACCATGATTGTGTTAATAATTCGGTTGAATATATGCTTTTAGGAGAAACAGTGTATGGATAACTTACTGATTCTTTATTCTATCTTGAAAATGATAAACAATATAACTTCTAAACTTTAACATTAACATAAAATAAATAGTCAAATAAAAACCAAAACAAATATTTTAAAACTAGAATATAATTAAAATTTGTAATGAAATGAAGTGGGAAAATGTAGAAGTGTTTAAAATTTTAATTATGTATATTTTTATACTAGTGTGTGTTTTCTTTTATCTCCATCCATACACCAAGATCAATACTGCATTGCTTCTTTGATAACCGAATGAGTTTCAAGTCTGCATTAAAATATTTAGTGTTATTATTGACTTTTAATTGTTTTGACCTTAAACTCTTACTTTAAATCCAGACAATTTTAATCATGTGCTGACTAGACAATAAATGAAACTTGTTAGTTAACAATTTTTGTTAGCTTTAAATAATTATCAAATCCATTATTTAATAAAATTATAAAGTGATTTTTTTAAATTAAACATATTCAAAACTCTTATTTTCCTCTTTTTCTTTCATTATTTAAAAGCCTTTTATTAAATCATTTTAAAATTGATTGACTGTACACAATTTTTTAAAAATACACCTATTACTTTTAATAGGTCTTTACAACTTCCAATAAATTGCATGCATGCTCCAAATACTTACACACACATGCACATTAATATAATTATATTTTAATACAATGACACTAAATTAGCTATTGACTGATATTTAAAATCAATTAAAAATTCACCTAATCTCAGTCAGTTATAGTCACTATTTTAAAGTCCTAATTTTAAATTCTTTCTAATACATTGATATTTAATAAATCATAATTATTACTTTAATATCAACTATTTTAAAAAATTAGTAACTAAAAATCCCAACAAATGTAACAAATCATTTCAGACAGCATAGAACAAATTTACCTATTACATCTATTTAAAACATATCAAGATCTAGATTAACTTTTTAAATTTAAATATTAATTTTATTTTTTCAAGTAAATATTAAACAATCTAAGATAATTTTTTAAACAGTTGTTAACTAATTAGGCTAACTATTTTATGTTAATTGTACTATTGAAACATATAAATTCAAGATTTTTCATTATGATAGCACAGAGAAAGAAATTTATTAAAATCCTATATAATTAAAAAAAAGGAATATTTAAAGCATATATCTAACCCAAAAGGTTAAGAATATAGTCACAGTATATATATATATATATATATATATATATATATATATATATATATAAATTATATATATATATATATATATATATATATATAATTTTCAGATGTATATATTCACATAACAAAATTTAGAGCCAAGTAAAATAGACTAAACATGATTGAAATAGAATAGGAAGATTCCACATCCAATCAATCTTCTACCTGTTAACTAGTGTTCTATGGTTTAACACCCTATGAATGACATTTCTGAGATTACATATTGGCTCTTAGTTTAATTTGCAAGTCAACTCTGAACAGAGTGTCATGAGACCTATGGATTTACCACACATAGTTTAAGATATATTGCTATTAAACTAAACCTAAAGCAATATCAATAATTAAAACTATAAGGCTTATTAAACATGTTCAAATGTTAATTTAATTTGAATTATAAATTTATTTAATGCACATTGATTACATAAGTAATATTTACTAAGGCAGTAAACCTAAAGCATGTGCGGTTGGAAATGTGAAGGTAGGGACCTCTACAGGTTTTAACCACAAGCTTATCACATGATCACCATTTTAAATAGATTTATTAATTAAAGGAAATCAAACAAAAAGGAAGCACAAGCAATTTTACAATACTCAGTATGTGATATTTCACACACACACAAGTATTATATACTGGTTTGTGATGAATTTGAAAGTTACAGTTTATCTCATTGTAATCTATTTAATTAATTATTGTGATGTCAGAATCAATCCTATGTAAAACTAATACACTAAATCCTATTTCTATATCATGGTTTGCTCATTTATAAGTAAACATGTTATTCACATATATACTAATTATTTAACCAAGACAAAACTCTCTCCATAGAGTAGTGCCACCCTGTGCCAACCAGAGTAATCAATGGATGCCAGAAGGCTTGTGCATAAAATCCCTATCTAGTGCCTACTCATCCAATATTCCCAGACTAGTTTCTGGCTTGTGGCCTTCATCAGTGAAAAGCCTTGGATCTGAGAGCACTGCACTAATGCAACCCTCCAGCAGCCACCCTTTATCTATACTTAACTACAAAACTATGAGAATGAAATTGAAAACACAAAAATATTTTCAATCTAAGCTCAATAGCTTATATAGTCATACAGGTTTGAACTCAGTTCAGCATCCATACATTTTGGTGTCTTTGGCTCTTTAACAACCATAGCCACCACTATCCTATTAGGCAGGATTTGTGCTAAACCACTAAAAATCACATGATCACCATCTCTTATACTAGCACATAATTGTTATTAAACAAGGCAAAACTCTCTCCATGCACAAGCCTTCTGGAATCCATTGATTACTCTGGTTAGCACAGGATGGCCCTACTGTATGGAGAGAGTTTTGCCTTGTTTAATAACAATTATGTGCTAGTATAAGAGATGGTGATCATGTGTTGTTTAGTGGTTAAATACTAATTATTTCAGCACTATATAGCTGTTGTCTATGCATTTGAGCACATAATAAAGCTGGAGATGGTGCAGACCTACGTCTATCAATCAGAGATTCATGGATTTCAGACAAACTCTGAATAGATATTTTACAAGGAAAGAACTGGTGAAATGAGCTTTACATATATTCATTATAGGTACATATTAAATATGAATAAAGATAAGATGGTACTAATGTGGCATTATTCACAGGATTTCACATTAAATGTGCAAGACTTTAACATTTAATGACTTTATAATAAGAGACATATGAACATCTTAAGTTCGGAACTCAGATAGGCTTAAGAAAAGAGTCTGGGTCCTCATGCCCCAGTTCTATATGTTCTATATGATTGATCCTTATACAAATGTTACTAATAAAATGAGGACAGTCTCCACTGTGAACCCATTGAAAAATTGCAAGACATTATGTATGCCAAGGATACTTTGTAAGGACACACAATGCATAAGGTAAAATACAAATATGTAGAATTAAATTAACGGTGCCTTAAGCAGATTGCTACAATTAAAAAGCCAGTTCATAATTTACTTATATAATAGAATGCTAAAATACTAAATTACTAAATTATAAATCTAGCTTAATAGATTAATTAAGATGGATTAATTAAAATGGATCCTTAATCAGCTTTTTCTATTGAGAGAATAGCATATTTTAGAGGGGTCAATTTAATAGTCCATTATTAAATACACCTCTTTCTGTATCTTTATGGGTAGATCCTAACTACAATTGCAAACAATAATAACTATTTTGTCAGTATAAAATAATCTAATTATATCACAATAATGAGTACAAGGCTGTCATTCCTTATAATTTATACATTAGGTTTTCAAAACAGTAGGCTAAAATATGCTACATAAGCATTATTAAAATCTGTTTAAGTTGAAGATATAAATTATAATATCATCACTAAAGAATTACTAAAATTAACTATGACATGCTGTTTTGAAACATTTGGCATATTTTCACATATAATAAAATGAAATTTTAAGAAGTAAAATTGATAAAGCATAGGTACGACTGCAGTATAAAATAGAAAGTAGATTTCAAGAAACAAACCAATATCTAGTCCTTCTATTTTATTACCTATAATTTTAATGTTTACAATATTATTGAAGATTGGGCAAGATTTATCAGAGGTTTGACATTTACTTTTAGATAAGAATTTAAAGAGTTAATTTCAAACATTCATTTTAAATTATAATCTATAGCTTTTAAAGGTTAATGTTTAGAGTTCATTTAGAGCTTTCTGTGGTGTCTCAAGAAGTTGTTACCTATCTTCTTGGCAACAGCTCATCCATTGGCACTTGGATGGCAGGCATTGTAACATAGTTTCAGTTGTAATATACTTGCAGCAGGCCATTGGCAGGAATATCACCCATTTCCCTGATGATGATATGACTTTTTTCTACATAGTATGAGGATAGAGATCAGGACTTTCTGAGCTTGAAATATAGCCATTCTTGCCCATGCTGGCCTGACATATTAAAGCTAAAACCAACATGAAGTCTACTAGTTGATGCTTCTTTAATCTTTTGCATGATCATTGTGACTAAAACCAAGACAGCTTCAAGTCGCTCTAATTCTGTCATTTTTAATGCTACCATTAAGATTTTGCATTATTTTTAAAGGTTAAAAAAAAGTTCCATAAGATACTGCCCTCTCTTAAATTATTTTACAAGTAAAAAATCAATAAAACTGACATTGAAGGTCTAACAAAGGAAGAGGGCAGTCCATCTTTGATGCTGATTGGCTGTTAACCATCAAGGACAAAGAAAATTGCTTGTCAATAACTAAATTGCTACAATTTCTTTTCTTTTATTTCAAAAGTGATAAACGAATATTTTAGACCATTTTAAAAGTATTTTTTGACAAATTATAAATTATTTTGATAAAATATGTTAAAAATAAAATTATTTTAAAAAAATAGTTAAGAAATTATTTACTTTTCTGCAATGTAAAATTGGAAAAGAAATAACTGACGTCCGCAAAATGTTTTAGTTGGTGAGTAACATTCATTTTAGATTTTCCACTATTGAATATTTTTATAATTATAAATAAAAATTTATTTTTGAAAAAACTTTCCTTCACTTTCATAACCTGACAAATTATTAATATACTTTTTACAAATGAAACTAAAATGGATATAATATTAAAAGATGAATATATTTTGACAGTTGAGTTTGTGACTTGACCAATTAAAAGTTTAGACTTTTACCTCACTTGGCCAATAAAATAATCAGTGCTAAAAAGGTTAAGTTATACAGTGTGTGTACATAGTAAAATCTAGCCTACTTCTACTGTCCCTAGATCTAGTAATAATTTCAATAACAAAATTATTTTCCATGAGAAAATCCATCAGCACCTTTTAAATTTTGATATTTTAAATTCTAAAATAACTCTTATCCTTTGTTTTATTCCTGGAACAAGGTGTTTTTTTTAGATTTGATCATTTATGTTCTCTTAAGATTTAGCAATAGTTACAGTTGGTTAAATCTTGTTTACAAAGAAAAATGTATCTTTGAAAAATATTTATTGTCTAAACTAAATTTGGATTTCTTTCTCATGCTATACTAAAACAGGTGTGAAGTGCATAATTTTTATTTACAAATTATTTTAAATCACATTTAGAACTTATATGAAATGACCGAATAATATAATGCTATATATCTACCACAGTGGTACATGGACTACACCTATATATACACAATTAAGAGTATTAAAAATACAAATTGACTTTTAAAATGAAGTAAACAATAATTTAAAATATATGTCAATTTGAAATAAACATTTTGCTGCAATATATCTATACCACTTATAGTACAGATATTTATTTTTTCCTATATATGTTTAATGACACATAAAAAACTGTGTAAGCATATTAAGTTGGGTATTTTTAAGGGCTTAAACCTGGTACAGATCGATGATGGGTAAATAAATGAAATGTATATAATGGAGGAAATATACCATTTCAATATACATATATATATATATACTTTTTACATTAATAATTATTTTAATAAGCTAGTTTTCTTTCTATACTTGTCACAATCACATTTATCAATATCATTTATATGGACAAGGAGTGAAAAAATACAGACTGTTTGGTTTTGAGATGATTATGGAGAAGGATGGAAAAATATTTGGATGTATAAAGCGACAAATGAACAAGTTATGAAAAGAGTAAATGAAAAAGAAGATCCATTGAGGGAATTAAAGATAGAAAGATAAACTGACTTGGACATATATTAAGAATAAAAAATAGTTTTATGAAAATGTTGTTGGGTGGAAACAAAAAGAAACAACGAAACAAATGACCTTGCTTAATGAGAAGACATATATGGAATTGAACAGCTGGACAATGAAGTGAACAGATTGGAGAAATAGATGAATTTGTGCTGAGACTGGTTTATGAATCTGTACATAGGACAGAATGATATTGATGATATATATATATCCAGAGTAAAATAAAATAGCATTTCCAAAGAAAAACAATGGTGGAGATAACAATATTACTCAGTCTAAATAATTTGGGCTTAGAAATAATTTATTTCATTTTTATTTTACACATTAATTAAAAAATAATTAAATATTCATTTATAAACCAAAATTGAATAATTAGTTTCTTCTTCTTTTTTTTTTGTCATATGTCAAATGCGTTGACCGGGAAGCTAACCCGGGCCTGTTGCTTGGAGGAAGACAGCTATGCTAACCGCTAGGCCAACAACGCTTGACAATTGAATAATTAGTTGGAATGTTTATTTGAAAAAAGGGAAGCTATTTCAAAAATGCTCACTTTTTTAAAAATACCATATATTTATTCAGTATCTGAAACTTCTGTGCCATAATGACAGACACACATACTATTAAATATAAATAAACTTATTCATGTATATACTACATGTTTCAGCGTTTAAAATTATTGATTTAAAATATCGTAAAAGATTGTATAATTTTATTATAGTTAGAATTATCTTAATCCACCAAAACTACATTTATTTATATATGCAGTAAGTAAATTATGTATTTTTTTTTTTACTTAAAAAGTGTATTATATATTTATATAGTTGTAATTATTTTTATATACTTTATAAAACTGATAATAAACGCTATCAAATGTTACGAGTATAAAAAAAAAACAAAAACAAAGACAAACTAAACCCCCTTTTTTTTTTTTTACATTTTATTAAAAGTAAAAAAAAAAACACAATTATTCTCAGCAATAAGAAACATATGCTACCGTTAACAGATGTCAAATTTGACATTTGTACACATTGTTCACTAACATGAGAAAGTAAATAAAAATTATACCACTATATTCTCTAAAGTATCATATTTATATATTATAACAAACTTGAAATATTTATATAAATTTTGAATATTTTTTTTAATGTTCAGAAGATAGTAAATTATACTTTTCATAAAAAAAAAGACCAAAAAATTGGTTTTCTGTCATATTTATCACTTTTCTAAAGTAAATGCAACCTCCGCTGTCAACTATCTATCATTAAATCTTAGAAGTGAAGAAAGTGTTAGATTTAACACATTTAGTCATTAAACTGTCAAATGTTTTACTGTTTCATTTTATTATAGCTGAGAATATATGTAAAATAATAAATTATACCCCCACCCTCATTTTTTTTTTTTGAACAATTATAAAACTTTGCTCTGCATATTAATAAAAATCTAATGTTAATTTTAATTTTGACAAATAAATAGCCGCTGTGGACTCACAGTTTGTGGGTATGGAAGTATAAAACCGAAAACTATAATATTTGTGTAGTATAGTTTTCACTACACCCCTATTGTGCAAAGCATGCACTGGTTTATATCCACTTTTAACACCTTGTGGTGGGGTGTAATCATAAACAAATGATCAAAAACATGGAGAAAATATGTTTCCTCAGATAAACATGTTGTGCTGAATCAACACTCATCAGTTGGATTAGACCACAATCTACTACATATATCTTTGTCAATGGTCAGTATATATATATATACACATAGTTAGTCAACTGTTTGATGTGTCAAAATTATTGCTCTAACAATTTTGAGACAAATCATTTAATAATAGTATATAAACGTTTTTATTAGTTATTCATTAAATAAGTATTATATCTACTTAATAAATAAGTGTGTTCCCTTTCATCTATTTATTATATTTGTCATTATATTCTGACTTTTGTAATTTGTGTTATGGATCACAGCTTACCCCTGTCACATCAGGTGCTGAAGTATTTTATATTTTATAACCTCCATTTAACTACACATTCTTATCCAAGGTCACAATCGTATCATATATATTCTTATTGTGTGTTATTTATGTTAAACTTATTCCATCCACAACTTTGTTTTGATCCAATCTGGATAAATACATTAATGATTATTCCCAATTATTTATTTTACTAGAAAGTATCCCTAAACCAGATATAAATTTTAAATCACAGTTAAAATTATTATATATGCTTTCCTAATTAAACCTGCACAGATAAACTAATTCAAATTCTTATCCCATTTTCCACATCTAATATCCTTTTAGATGGACTCTATAACCTTCACTTTTAATAACGATTATTAATAGACAAAATTTTCTAGATACCAAAAGCAGGAAGTTCATCTGTGGTGATCATCTCATTTACATTTCCTAAAAGAGGTAGTTTTCTCAAATAGAAAGTCTATCAATAAGAATTTAAAAATTTTGGAAACATTTTTTTAATAATGGACATTTTATTTCTAATCCAAGACAGTATGTTCAATTTTTTGATTAATCAGCAATCAACTCTTTTATAATCTGAATATATTTTTTTCCAAAATAGACTAAAACATAATAATAACACATGGTATTTGGGAATAATTTAGAAACAATCCCTAACTTATTCTGCTCATTTATCTAAAAATAGATTAAAATTATTTTTTAAATATAACATAACTAGATACATTGGTGGAACATAATCTTCGAGTCTGTTATACCTGATCCAACATTAATTTTTTTACAAAAATTAAAAGATATCAAAGAAAGAGATTTGAAGTTAGCTCCTCACCTAATAGCAAATTCCACATGGAATCTTATTAATATTGGACATTAAGTAATTTAATGGTTTATAAATGTATTGCCAAATTTAATGTTATTTTATATTTTTTTCTTTATTGTAAACATAGTTAAATAAACTTGTTTTTGATACATTGGTGGAACATAATGTCATGATTCCAATACAGCAAAAATATCTTCATTGACATTTCTATATTCTTCTAGCAATTACTAAGGCTCTGTGTGGAGAAAAGTTACCACACTAATCTCCTGAATTGCCATTAGAAATATTACTGTAACACAGCAAGTCTATTCATTTACAGTTTCATCCAGGTATTACACATATTTCTTCATCAGATATCAGAATAAACATTATCTCCCAGAGAATGTATTAAAAGCTATTCAGCAGATCAGAAATTCCAATTTAATGTAATTCACCCATTTAAACCCAATTCAACAAAAGATGCCTCTAAGAATTGTGGTGTAAACATGGAATTTTTATGATTTTCCAAACAAATATTTTTATATGCAATAATAAAGCCATCTATATTTGATCTTCATGCATAATATTGAAGTCTCATTAACATATTTAAGTCAGTCAATCATTATTGTATTCATATGTATTAAATGAGTTTAACAGTGATTAATTTACATAAATGTCAAAGAGATACCATCAACTACATGTTTAATGACTGTCAAATCTATGGATATAGTACGCATTGAATAACTCAATAAAATCATTAATGATTTTTTTCTCCTGATTGGAGTTTCTACAAAATTCTTTATGGTATTTTACTAATAATTACTAGCTAATTTGTCAAAAAAATTATGTATTAAATAAGTAAATAAATAAGCTGTTAAAATGTAGATGTGATATTGAAAATAAAAATAATCAAATGATTTATTGCTTGGGTTCATGCACTAGGTAAAATAAAGTAAAGTAGCATTCTATAATACTTGACGCTTAGACTTGCTAAATTAAATATCATAGATAAAAGTTGTATTGTCAAAGCTAATTCAATTTTGCCAGTAGAAATAGTATTTAAAAGGATATTTTGATGATGCACTGGTTTTCTATAAAAAATAATTTGATATATCTAACAATTATTTATTGCTTACATGTGCAGTATAATTGAAGACAATAGATTATTAAAGTTTTCAAATTCATTCAGTTCTGTTTATATATTGGAAACTGCATATATATGCATCTACATATATTTGTTTTATTTTTAAAAATAATTTAATGAAAAACGTTAGTTGTATATATATGGGTATGAATGGAGTCATGTAAACTGCATTTTAGTATAATAGTTTAAATTCACTTTAGTTTTAGTTTAGCCCTACTGTCTTAGTCAAAATCACTTAGTACTGTATATATTGTAAGGATTAGCCCCAATCCACTTTTTATAATATATTTTTTATATGTCAAAGCGGTAGGCAGCTATGCTAACTGCCAGGTCACCGACGCTTGACAACATGATATTTTAAGGGACAAAAATTAAGAGAAAGAAGGAAAATATTTTTTTGAATCAAAAATAAATGTCTTATAATGTCATGACATGTTTACAGACATATGTATTATGTTTAAAAGAAATCCAATGTAGCAATTTCATTTCATTCTTAAATTTGTTTTTAAAAGCTTTATGCCTTTTTTTTCATTTTATTGTTGATTGTCAAATTTAATATTTTATTTAAATTTAAATATTTTAAATGAAGCATAAATATAGTAATTGGATGTTTAAATTATGGTTTGAATTATTATTAATGATAATTTTAGTTAATATAATAGGCAACAGAATGTGTGTGAGTGGATATATTTTATAAATTCTGGAGAAATGCTTTATTTATTTTATACAATCTATTTAAAATTATTTGTTATATATGTATTAAATATAATAACGTTTTGATATTCTCTTTTAAACATGCAACATTTGAAAGAATTGATACAAAGAGTGTGTACAACTCTTTTTTTAGAGTGTAGTTTATTACAAAATACATGAGAATCAGGTTATATGTTGCAAGAGTGCCATGGATATATTTATGTAATGGGAGGATTAGGTAAAAATAAAAATAAATATTCATGGAGAGATTTACTTGCATTTGTCTCTGCAATTTTGCCATTCACAGCTGAATTATAAAAGTTATGATATATAAACAAGCAATTAATATTACTGGATAGAAGAGCTAAGATATTTGAAGCTCTATTAACCCTTTATTGACTGATATGCTAAAATCATTGAGCATGATAAAATATCTGCAAAGTATATAAAGAAAGAAAAGTGAGGAAAACAGCAATCTACCCAAATGTCTCTTTAGAATTTCCTAAGCTTGTCCAAGAACTGTCAGTTTATTCATCTATTTGCTATAATTATTTTTAAAAGAACCCCCCCCCCCAAACAATAGACTATATAACTTTAAAATTACTCACTTTCAGTGCAATGTAGTGATTCTTTTTCTACAATCTTCATATATTTCAATTTGTTTTTTCCTATATTGTCATGGAATGAAACAGCTTTATGAACATTTAAATCTTTCTTTTTATTGCAGTGCACAGATCAATTAACACCTTTCTTTATTGCTTTTTACAATATAATAACTTATAAAGCATTGTAAAAATAACAAAAAAAAGTGTTAATAATCATATCAGCTTTATGAACTTTATTTACTTATAACTTTTTTTTTTTTAAAAAAAAAAATAAAAAATAAAAGTGAAAGATTAAATTATTATTACTATTTTTTTTTTTGTGAATGTATTTTATTTAAACATTCTCCAGAGAAAATATATTCAAATGAAGAACAGATCCTTATATTTCTTTTATTAATATAATCTTTTCCAAATACAAACACATATTTATTTGTGGACATAAATGAATTAGCCTCATGTGCATGTGATTTAACAATTTAACAAAGGTTACATAGATTGTATTTTTATAACCTATAATACTTTAGTTTAATCATTCATATTACTTTCAAGGTGAAATGGATTTTGTAATTGCTGTTTCATATTTAAATAATACAGGTAAAGTGTCTGTAAACTTATATAAATGTTATGTTGTTTGCATATTCAGAAATAGTGGCTATGTTTCAGTTGAAAGATAGCATTCATTTTTAAGGATATATAGTGAAATATATACATGTATTTAGTATTTAATATTTCAGTATTTTTTATGTGTTAAAAGTTGAAATAATATGCATCTGCTTAAATATTAAGAGTGTGGTTTATTTATATAAAATCTATTTCAAAAGTAGGTTACATGATAGTGTATAAGTTTTAAGTAGCATATTTATTTATCTTCCCTAGTTCTGCCACTTTATATAAGACTGTATTCTTGGTTATAGTTATGGTTTAACTCAGAGAGAAGTTTATGATCTGTCATTATTTCAACTAGAATTTCTGTGGCTTTATTGCACCTTTCCTTTAGAAATGTATTACTTACTTCTTTTTTTAATTATCAATCTATTACCCTGAAATTCAAAAACATCTTAATCTTTTAATGAAATCAATTTACATGCATATTTCTATAGATAAGAAACAAGTTCTGCATCTCTATATTTTGGTGGCCTTAGGAATTTCATAATTGTACAGTTCTAAATTCCTTGGAAATATTCACTACAACTTCAAGACAAACATTACAAGAACTCTAACTCTTGTTTTCTACATACATTTATAGATACTAAACTGGTAGCAGAACTGTATATATAACTACATTAAATGACTTATATATAAATTCTAAGATGTTTTGATTTTCAGACTGACAATTTCATAGTAATGAAAAAGAAAATGATGACTGCCAAATAAAAAAAATTGCATTAGATCTAAAACATCCAGGTACACTAGGACTGGATTCAAGATGTGTCACTGATGGAAGCCATAATTAAAAAATTAATGTGGAATATATATATTGCATTTATTATTTAAGTAATAGATTGGATGCAATTTGAAAATTATAATTGCAATTTGTAATATTATAACTGACTATTTATTCGTTGGCATTCAGATCAGTCCATATTTACTTATTTAAAAAGGTTTATTTAAATTTCTTTGTATCAATAATTTCAATTTATGTGATCAAGCTGCAACCTTTAGTGTTTATGTAAATATATTGGTACCATAAATGAAAATGGGATTCCACTTTTATTGTTAAAGGGAGGTTGCCTTGACAACAGTTTGTGATTGTTAATAGTTATCTATATTGGAATTATCTAAGTGTAGACTGGTTTCTAATGGATATATATATAAATAACTACAACCATTAAATGTCTGTATTTTTAAATTATATAATAATAATTCAAACAAATATATTTAACACAGTATTCAAAATTAAATAATATATTCTTTACCAGAAGTACTTTCAATTGTTTCACTGACAATCTTTTTCAACTGTTAATACAAACGTACAAAAAATAAAAACTTGCATTACCCATCATTCAATCTATTCAAATTTCCCACAATTCTGTTGTCTTTATATTAGCCGATTGTTTATTCATCAAACCACCTCTATTCCTAGATATCATCATTGCCTCTTTAATTTTACGTTTTTCACTACACCTTTCAATTTGAATAATTTTTATATCTCTATTATTAAATTTAAAACCATAATTACATGTTTTATTATGATCAAATATAATTGATGGAGTATTCATATTTACTGAAGATATATTTTCTTTCTGTACACGTTTATATAATGTCTTATGATCATTATATCGTTTTTGTAATGTACATTTGGATTCCCCTATATATTTTATTCCACAACTACATTCCAACATATATATATAACAGAACTTAATTCAAACTTAGAAATCTTGGCTCTGGAGTTATTTATCATATCATTTATATTATTTGAAGAGAAAAAAGAAATTCTACATAAACCACTAAAAAGTTTATAAATTAATTTAGCTTGTTGATTAGATATAAAAGGAATAGAAATCCATTTATCACTTTTTAATTTACTTAATATTTTCTTATTATTACTCCTATTTTGATTATATTTTGTAATTATACAATTACAAAATATAATCAAAATAGGAGTAATAATAAGAAAATATTAAGTAAATTAAAAAGTGATAAATGGATTTCTATTCCTTTTATATCTAATCAACAAGCTAAATTAATTTATAAACTTTTTAGTGGTTTATGTAGAATTTCTTTTTTCTCTTCAAATAATATAAATGATATGATAAATAACTCCAGAGCCAAGATTTCTAAGTTTGAATTAAGTTCTGTTATATATATATGTTGGAATGTAGTTGTGGAATAAAATATATAGGGGAATCCAAATGTACATTACAAAAACGATATAATGATCATAAGACATTATATAAACGTGTACAGAAAGAAAATATATCTTCAGTAAATATGAATACTCCATCAATTATATTTGATCATAATAAAACATGTAATTATGGTTTTAAATTTAATAATAGAGATATAAAAATTATTCAAATTGAAAGGTGTAGTGAAAAACGTAAAATTAAAGAGGCAATGATGATATCTAGGAATAGAGGTGGTTTGATGAATAAACAATCGGCTAATATAAAGACAACAGAATTGTGGGAAATTTGAATAGATTGAATGATGGGTAATGCAAGTTTTTATTTTTTGTACGTTTGTATTAACAGTTGAAAAAGATTGTCAGTGAAACAATTGAAAGTACTTCTGGTAAAGAATATATTATTTAATTTTGAATACTGTGTTAAATATATTTGTTTGAATTATTAATATATATATATATATACATGAAGTCTAGATTTAATATAGGTGATTTGAACACAGACTTTCAAGCTCTATTCACTTATTCACTATATCTCATATAACTGATACACCAGACCACATCCATGTGAAACATATAAATGATCGCTAATATATTCATGTAGTCAAGGGTATTGTTTTATGAGATAGAATGGATTGCTGAAAGGAGCTTGAATGTCTATGTTGAAATCCCCTATAAAAGTAAGATTTAAGTAGAGATTTTTTTTATTATATCAAAGAAAGAAACTTAATAGGCAAAATAAATGCCTTTCATAGGTTTTACAAATATCATATAGATATTATATAAAGCAATTGATATAATATTAACATACTAATAAACAACAAAATATATATTAAAACAAAGAATTAAATACAAAATAAACCTAATATAAATCATTATAAATTAATAAATCAATATTATAAATTATAAATCAACAATATAAATTATAAATCAAAATTAATAATTATGCATAAAATAAATACAAAATAAAAACAACAATGTAACACATCACTATTGAAATTTTATAGGCACAAAAAATATTTTCTCAATTTTTTTTTAATACATTCATACTTTCTACGTTCAACATATAATGTGGTAATTTATTGAAAATCAATGAAATATACACACTTCTCAATCTACTCCCACATTTATTTTTGTACTCAAATGAAATGTAATATTTATTTCTAAGGGAATCACGATTATTAGATGCCATATCATTTTTAAAAGAATTATTAAAATAATTTTTCTTTATAACTACCATCTGCAACAGTTTACCAAAATCTAACAAATCATTAATTTCATCATCTACTTATGATGTATTTTGTAGTAGCTGTAAAATCTTATTTTGAAACTTTTTTAACTGTTTTAAACTTGATACACTTGAGAAACAATAAAGTGTAATACCATATCTCAATATAATTTGACACAATGATATATAAACTATCATCAATATATTATATGAAAGAAATAAAGACAATCTATAAAACATAAAGTAAAAATATATAAACATTTGCAAAAGTTGATTAATATGATGTGACCATGATATTTTGTTATCGATAACACCAAGAAATTTAATTTTTTCCACTTCTTCCATTTTTATGTGTGCAATATTTCTCACACTGAAAACAAATACAAGTACTTGAGTGGGTGAAAACACCAAAACTGTATCTTTTTAGATGAGGTGAAGATATAAGCACAACTTTTGTTTTATTTTTATTAATAATTATTTTTTAGTTGAACACCGATTTACAATATTATTATAATTAATTTGAAGATTCTTAAAAGCAATTTCAAAATTACAATTTATATTAAATAAAATAGCATCATCTTCATACTGATAAATTAACTTTTCATTAGAAAGTCTACAAATATTATTTACATAGATTAAAAATAATAACGGACTTAGAATAGAACCCTCAGGAACCCAATATTCAATTGAATGCTTGTCACTCACAACTCCATTAACTTTAATTATATAATATCTATCCTTTAAATAATTCTTCAATAAATCTAAAATCTTACCTCAAATTCTATATTTTCCAAGGGTTGTCTAGTGGCTAGCATAGCTGCCTTCCAAGAAGCTGGCCTGGGTTTGCTTCCCGGTCAATGCTTTCACATATAAAAAAGCAATTCATGATCAATGAGATCAAAGGCTTTTTTAAAATCCATAAATATGACAAAAACATTTTTTTTAACATTTAAAGATTTATGATAAAATAAATATAAAAACCAAAAATCAACAAAAAATGAAAGTAATATTTTATGCAGTTTAAAGTGTTTTGGTTCATTGTATGATAAACAATATTTCATTAGGCATCCTGCTGAAATATGTTCCTTTGCTATAAACATTGATATAAGTTCAAAACATAGAGAAAAAATTCAGAGAAACATTTATTAAAAAGTAAGTTGTGATTACGATAGAGTAATGCTCAACAAGTTTGTTGTTGATTTTAGTTATCTAAAACTTCCATTTCTATTTATAAATCAAATTGATAGTCAATAATCACGCCAATGTTTACTGAAGTTTAGAAAAAAATGTATATTTTATATAATAACCATTTTAATTGTAAAGACATTACAAAAGCAATATGTTTATGTGAAAATTATAATTAGAAGTTGGACTATTGTTTAAACTATTGAATCACATCAAATACAACACCTAAATCTTTTTTCACAAAATTATCTAAAATTATACATCTTAGAAAAACATAAAAAGAAATTGGATAGCCTTGTTTTAAATATACTTTTAAAAGTTAAAATTATTTATACTGAAGTCAATCCCCAATTCTGCACTATTTCTTAAATTTTATAAATCTCCATGCACTCTCCCACCAGTAAGAATTTAAAAAACTTAAGTGAATGACATACGTTTAGAGGGTACATTCTATATACACCAACTCTTACAGACCATGTTTAAATCAGGGCTTGAAACTATGATGTGTCTGATGTTGTAATCAAATATTCAATTGTACAAATCTATTTAACCCATTACAAGAGAAAGACAGTGTCTCATTTTACTCAAACCCTGATTTTAGCATGGCTTGTAAGAGCTGGTGTAATAGAATGTACACTCTAAACTTAAGTAATTCACCTAAGTTTTTTTACATTCTTACTGGCAGGAGAGTGGGAGAGATTTATAATATTTAAGAAATAGTCATTATTGGGATTGACATCCATTTGAATAATTTCAAAGTTTTCAGCACCTTATAATAATAGGTTTACATTTATAAGTCATGTTTGTCTAATCATAAGTGGTTAAAAATGAGACACTATTTTTTTCCTGTGAAGGGTTAAATAGATTTGCACAATTGAATATTTGATTATAGCATCAGGCCCACAACAGACTCAAGCCCTGTAATAGTTGGTGTATATAGAATGTACACTCTAAACTTAAGTGATTCACTTACGTTTTTTAAATTCTTACCAGTGGGAGAGTGCATGGAGATTTCTCATATTTAAGACATAGCACATTATCAGAGATTGACTTCCATTTGAAGAATTTCAAAGTTTCCTGCACTTTATAATAATAGGTTTACATTTTAATACTTTACATAATTTTACACTAAAACCATCTATTATACATGTGAATAATCAAGGGTAGCTATATGATAATTGTATTAAATCCATCTTATGATCACTGTTTGTTTATTCAAACTTCCACTGATTTCATATACTTGTTAGTTTGAATTTGAATAGAATTACATAAATTTGCATACATTTGAAATGTATGAACTAATTCCAATTACTGACACACACCCTATGTTATTCAAATTCTTTGTGGCATATACCTTTTTTTTTCTGATACATTATTCTTGCATTGACAATTTTTTATTTTGTTTATGAGAGTTTTTTGAGTAACAGTTACAATTTTATTACATCTTCTCATTGAAAATATCTTTTGTATTTGGTTAATCACATCATAGGAGAGATGGGAAAGTTCAAAAACTGTAAACATTTTACAGGAGAAGAAAGATAATATCTGGACAGGAATGGGTTCAAGTGACACATTTATGAAATCTAGTCACTTATTTTGGAGTCTATAGAAATATATTGACGTTTTTCTCAAACACAATTGTTGCTTTTATATGCATTACCAAAATTTCTGCTTGACAGGCAGTATACTTAAATTGTTGGATAAAACTTTCCTGGCAGCTAAATCTACTTTTATAAACAACTTTAATAAATTTAGTACATTTCAAAGTGGCTTAAATTGTTTTTCTTTTTATGGTGTCAAGGTATTAAAACCATTGTTACCTAATTAAATGTACATTTCCTAATTAATTAATTGCAAGTGGACTAATTAATTAAATGAATGTTTTCATGTTCATCAGAAAATAAATTTTATTATTTACTTAACATTTAATGAATATTTTTTATTACATTCTAAACAAAGTGATTTAGCATTAATCTGACTTCAAATAAAATGTTTGCAAGTTTTACATCAAAATCATTTCTTTCGAACCATTATAACTTTTTTAAAATAAAACTTTTTCAAACATAAAAACATATTTTATAAATTAACGTTAACTTTCCGTTTTCACATTAATTCTAGACAACAATTTTCTTAACTTTTAGTAACACATGTCTATGATTAATAATAATAATAAAAAAAAAAAGCAAATCCATTCGTACTTCACCCCCCCCCCCCAATAAATAATTACAATGCTTGTTTAAATGTTTTGATAGCACGTTTTAATAGTGCTCACAGTTTCATGATCTTAATTTTTGAAATAAAGGAGTGTTCATTTAGATTATAATACTTTCAAATTTAATGGCTAACGTATAACTTTGTGTGATACACACTGTATACTATCATAATGTGTGCGTATATATAATAAAATGAGAGATGACAAATTGTGAGGATGAAATCAAGTAAACAAAATACCCTTTCAATTATTATTTCTTCTGAATTCTGCAGCATTTTAAATGAAAAGTTATATTTGCTTTAAAGTCTATAAAGAGTAAAAAAAACTTTAGAAAATGATGAAATTATAAGTGTTTTCTTAAAAGTACCTAGTGAAAAAATAGGGAAGTTGTTGGCGGTGTTGTATATCAAACGTTTAAATGATAAAGTTTTTCAGTTGGTTGCAAAATGGTAATAATAATAATAATAATATTGATATTTAAACAAATCGATAAAAAAGATACTGGAAATTGCAGATCAATCATTATTCTATCAGATATATACAAAATCTTTACCAAAACAATTGCAATTCATCTGCAGTGGATTTTAGATTCTAACTAAGCAAAAAAATAGTGAATTTAATGTGGTTTTAACACAGCAGATCACATCCACATATTGAGGACATTTTTTTAAAGAATCAATAAATATGATTTATTATTATGCTTTTAGATTTATAGATTGTGAAATGGCATTTGATACTATAAATCATTTTTCTAGTGATTACAGCATTGGCTCTTTAAGGTTTAGATCAGGGTACTGTCATATTCTGAATATTATTTATTAAAATGCAATGTCAGCAATTAAATTATACAGTGATGCTTGAACATTAACAGAGTGAGTCCATATGCCAAAATATTTACAGCAGTTTTGGTTTAAATATTTTCTGTATTAAAATGTGAAACTGAAGAAATAAAATTATCCAGGAGGAAACTCTCCATATAGTAGTACCACTCAGAGAAAGCCAGAGGAATGAATGGATGCAGGAATGTTTGTGTACAAAATGTCTATTTAGTGCCTACATATACAATATCCCTAGACTAGTTTCTGGCTTGTGGCTTTCACCAGTGGGAAGCCTTGGATATGAGAGCACTGCACCTAGATCAGCATTAGATCTTAAGATCTATGTGCAGTACTCTCAGATCCAAGGTTCCTCACAGATCAAAGCCACAAGTTAGAATCTAGTTTAGGGATATTGGATGAGTATGTACTAGAATAGGGATTTTATGCACAAATCTTCCTGCACCCATTTATTACTCTGGCTTGCACTGAGTGGTGCTACTGTATGGAGAGTTTAGCTTCTGTTTAGCCAGCTTTGGGAACATAAAGTGTGGTGATCATGTGATATTTAGTGGAAATAAAAGTAATTGGAGACTATTTAAATCATTTAAATCTTGAAAATCATGTGACTGTAATTAGAAATTATACTTTAGATCTTCAAAACATTGTTGCTCAAGTTACCAGATAAGAATTATAAAATAGATCTAAAAAGAAATGCTAAAAAGACTAAAGTAATGTTCAATGGACTTTCACTGAAGAAAAAATTAAAAATTAGTAATCATGAGTGACAAAAAGTTAACAATAACAACACCCTTTTCAAAATACTAATGCAAGTTGAAAAGTAATGAAGTAATTTAACCTTAAAATTAAACTTGGATATTGTTGGTAAAAAATATATATATATATATATATATATATATATATATATATATATATATATATATATATATATATATATATATATATATATATATATATATATATATATATATATTTAAAAAGAAAGATTTTTAATAGATGTATTTGACCAGTTCTTACTCATGGCTCTAAACTGGGACACTAAACAAAAGAACAATTCAGAGTCTTTAGATCACACAACTTAAAGTGAGTTAACTGTTAGGAGTAATAAAAAAGATTAAAAACCAAACACATGGGTGAAAGAAACATCAAGAAGACTGTTATCATTAAAAAACCAAATCAAAGTGAATTGGACAGGGTATATTGCTAGAATAGATGATGATTGTTAGACAGTTAAAGTCTTAAATTTAATTTAAAGAAATTGTAAATGGCCTAGAAATTGACCGTGAGATGGATGGTAGAAGTAGGAAATTAAATTGTGTGTTATGGAGAAGTGATGCTAGGAGTTAGATAAACTGTATTAAAATTGGAGAGATTTCATACTGGAGTGGATTGATAATAGCTAAAATGGTAATATATATCATTACATTTTTGATTTACAAGTGTCTAATTTTCTGCACATACATCTTTGACAACAATAACTTTATATAAATATACTAATGACTATTAGTGTCTTAATGAATTAAAGAAAATCTCTAATACTGATATAACTCTCAGATAAAGATTAATGTTTATGGATACGGTGCTAAAATTATGTCAGAGCTAGAAATAAATTTTCATTTAATAGTTGATTGATACTAACAATAAATGCATTTATCTGAAATATCCGGTGCCAAATTTATGAAGGTAAAACATTTAATCCTTGTAAATCCAATTGTGATGATTTGATATGGATAAGTATTGAATAAATAGAAAAATCATGGATAATAGATACAGACCTTGACCAACCAATGTCTAATGATTCCACATGAAATATGTATCTTAGGGTCATTTTTCTTTTTCAAATGTATTTATTCATGCTTGCAAACTGATAGAAACTGTTTGCATAAACACTTGGAGTCAGTGTTTAGATATAGTTTCTAACTCTATCCTTCACTGATGAGAGCAAATTAGCTTTAAATCAGCTGATCTGAGGGTGGGCAAATGAATGAGATAGTGAATGCTGACTCTTTTGTCATTTATGTAGACAAATTTACACTTGTTTGGTGTTTTTGGTAAAACGCCATCTATTGATCATATATATATATATATATATATATATATATATATATATCATTTCAATATATATATATATATATATATATATATATAGTGAAATGAATGTTTTAAGTAAATTTATATATATATATTATGCCCTTTTTATTGGTATATCCCATCATAAAACAAATTGGGAATACATTTTAACATTTATAATTTTAAATTTTATAATGTTAAAAATATTTACTTATTAAAGTATGAAATAATAACAGTCATTTTAGTTACCTTAGAATTTGAACTTGAACTTAGTTAATGTAAAGTAATACAAAGACTAAATCTTGTTAAAATATTTATTTTCAATGGTATATAAAAGATAATATACTAAGGAATAATTTAATAATATAAGTTAAGATATAATTGTTTAATAATGTTTAAATTTATAGAGGAGTTCAGATCTAATCATGAAAATGAAAATATGCACTATATAGATGAATAATTATATTTGTGTGCATCTGCCATTAGTTAACAACAGCTATTTCTGGTGAAAAATTAATTATTTTTCCAAATTAAATCATAACATTTATGTTTTGCATTTTGTGATTAAAATTTCATAGGATTAATCTCAAATTTAAACTGTATAGAAATAAAATGAAAATGATTTAAATTGTAGTTTTATTAAGTTCATTAAAGGTATTGTTTTTTTTTATTAGTAATAAATATTTTAAAGAAATACTATTTGTTTGCAAAAATAGTTCAGTTACAAGCAAGTCATTAAAGATTCAAAATCAGAGTAGTGGGAAAGTCAACCAATGGGGATGTGCAATTTGGAATAGGTTAATAGCATGCAGATGATAATTGTTAGAAAAATTCAAAGGTTAAATGGGTTTGTTTATTTAAAATGTTTGCTTAAATCTGTTAAATATCACTATTATTTTAAAAGGACAACAACATATAATTGATTATGATCTATGTAAAGATTTCAAAATTTCGATTATAAGATATTTATTAACATGGAAGAGTAAACAAAATAAATATCTGCTGACTAACTCAACAATCAATAAATTTGCTCTAATATCTTGGAATCATTATATTTGAAAAAAAATGAAATAATGGAAGAAAAAAAGGTATATATTTGTGCCAAAGGATTATCAAGTAATAACTGAGCAGAAAAAAATAGACTGTGAATATTATGTTGACAGCTTTATAAATGTAAAGAATAGTAGCATATTAAATGAATTGTAAGTCTAGCAGTCTTATGCAGAAATGATCATTCCAAAAAGCAATTTATGCAATTATAATGCATAAGGAGAATGTGATTTTATTTTGGGATTCATGTCTTGAAAGCATACATTTGGGGATCTAACTCAACAAACTCCAGTCATTTAGGTTGGTAGTTCAAGGTCATTCTTAATTTAGATGATACAATCATTAAAGAAATACAGAGACAAAGTATAATGTTCAGTTTAGAGCATATGTAGGTTAAACTGTTCATTTTAAAGTTCATTTTCTCCTTCCAATTAAATCTTACTTGTTCATTTAGATAATGAAGAATTCACAATTGTTTTAATGTATTTACTAATGGGTTGTTACATTTTTGTTTATTTGTATATAAATAAGTATTAAACATTTGTTAATTCAGTATCATTTAACTAAGCATAACTAAACATAGAAAATAAGACAAATAATTTTTAAAGGATATATTGTATTTATTCTCAGTAAACTTTATATGATTTTCAAATATAATGATAATTCTGTATCTCACATTATTCTCACATTTTTCTAAGCATGTAACAAGTGTAACAAATGCAAATTAAAATGTATATATTGCTTTAAACTCATAATTAAATGTAAAAATTGATAATAAGTTCTGACTATTATATTATTAATCAAAACTATTCATTACACTTTAGTATGCTTGTCTGGTGCAGTAGTAGAATATTGAACTATGGAATTCAAGGTTCATGGATAGTGGCTTGTTCTATCAAGATACTATTAGTTATTTATTATACTATATTTTGTTTTTAAAAATCTATTTATTACAGATACACATTCCATCTTATACAACCGGTATGCTTGATACATGTGAAAAGAATAAACGATTCCCAATCAATGTATATTGTGCTGAACCAGCCTTTATTAGTTGGTCCAGATCACCATCTCCTACACATGCATGCAATCAGTGGCCATCTTATATTAAGATATTAAATCTGAATGTATATATTTGTGGGACATTGTAATCTGGACCAATTGATGAGTGGTGGTTCAATCCAGATACGTGTATTGGAGATAATTTCACTTTTCCACATGTATGTGAACATGTGTATGGGTGTATAAGATATAGTGTATCGCTTTGGGAGCATGAAAGTCTGAGTTCAAATTCCTTTAGTTACATTAAGTTTAGTATAGACAATATACTTATATTTGGATATTATTAAAGATACATAAATATTTTAAGTCTCCCTCTATCCAGTGTATGTATATAATCAATATTTTGTGTATATATGTAACAAATGGTATGAAAATGAATCTTTTATTTTTTAGAATTGAATATCAGTATATTATTGCATCGGTTAGAAGAATGAAATAACTAAATAATTATTTTATAAAAGGAAACGAATATAAACTTCAGCAAATAATTTATCTATTTCATTTCCTTTATTTTTAAACTTTTTATTTACTTGAGAAAAAACACATCGAAACGATTACTTCAATCGCTATAAGTTCTTATAATGAATACAATTTTGAAATAAAGGTTATGAACTACAGGTATAGAAATTTAAACATGACTTCAATTTCTTTACAAGATCGCATAAAAGTTTTATTATATTAAGAAAAAGAAAGACTGTTTGCACTTACAGTAATATATTTCTTCAGGCAGATTTTAATGTCATGTCACCGCACATTTTTATAAGTTAAACTTTACATACAGACATATTCTTACAAATAGACATTCTTAATTTAAAGTAAGTGTTCAAAATTATTTCAATTTCATTTACAAAATACAGATGCATGTATACACCACATAAAGATGTGCGCGTAAACGATTCACACACACCCTTATATATATATATATGTTAATTTTAACCGACTAACGAAATACTTACTGTTATTTTTTTGCTTAATATGACACAATCTTTGCAATAAACTAACAATAACTTATATACATAAAAAATAATGTATAGATTATTTTAATAGTTATAAAAAAAAATCTAACCTAAAATAGCAACATTAGTAATAAAAACTTAAAATTAATTTTGATTGGTATTATATAGTCATATGTTGTGTGAGAGTCGCCATGAGTGTACTAAAGCAAGACATACAACAATAAATAATTAATCCGGAAATAATAATTTTAGCCATTTATTTTCGGAATTAAATTGTTAGTATTATATACAATAATAACTTTCATTAAAAAGCAGACACCACTTAAACAATCCGAATCTCAATAACAATCAACAATTTCAAACGGTTTCCAAAGCAACCTTTGATTAGTAGCAATCAATAATATTCAATTACATTTTAAATTAATCATAAATATAGAAATACTACCTTCACTTGTGAGCCCTAAAGAATATCCAAAATAATAAAGTTGGTACAATCAACATGAACTCCAAGCTCCCTTCCATCTACAGTAGTGACCTAAATTGGGAATCTTAACTGCTTCTAAAGGTCTTCTATTGCATTCTTTCATTACTTTTTAATCTTCCATTCAGCTGCTTCAAATATTGAAATTCCACAGAGATTGCTGCTTTAGATTTTTGAGAGAATTTATATAATCTGCTATAATTGATTTCAGAAATAACTACTTTAATTTTCATTAATTTTTACATTTGTCCCATATTCCATTGATTTTGACTTTACACTGATCTATAATTAGCACTTGTTTAATTATGGTTGTAATTAGTTTTTTCTTTATCTGTCAGAAATGTTTTTACTTTAATTCTCTAAGAATTTTTTACATGTAAATTCAATTAACATTTTGTATAAATACATGTCACTTGATAAAATCCAAATATTTAATTATCCATTTTTTAGCATTGCTTTTAAGTAATTATTTCTTATTTTTCGAAGATGCAGAAGCTTTCAATTTAATCATCCTTCTAATCTACATTTTATTTTATATGTAATCTTTATTGATAATACAGCAAAACTTCATGCATTCAGTATATATGAAAATACAATGTAATTCTTGCAATCTTATATATAAAACTCATTTTTTCTTAGTTTGCTGATTGGTGAATAAATGTTTGTCCAACATCATGATTAGAAACTGTAGATTAAAATTGTAATAAACTCATTTAATTAAAATGTGCAAAAGATGATAACCTGTGTTGAAATGCTCTCATTGCTATAAGAGACCTATGTGTGTGTAAATCCCAATGCACTTTTATACTTTTATTACCTTATATAATTATAATTAAATATTTTAAAAATCGTAAATGTCTCATGTGTGTATTCATAGTTTATTATCAAATCTTGTCCAAATATACTCTAATATAATATTAATTATTGATATATGCATTATCTAGCCAGCTATAGGTATGTGTATTTAAATCAATAGTAATTTAGTTAATATTCCCTGAGTCTCTTACTCCATCCTTTACTACTGCCAGCATGCAAACTAAAAAACTCCAAGTGTAGCCTCATATATATCACTCATAGGCTAGTAGGTCATGGAGTGTTGGTGGAGGAGCTAAGGTGTGATCAGATTTGAGATCTCAATCCCTCATCTAGATCAACCTTGGTATAATTTGCCAGAACTCTGGATTTTGTTGTGTGAATGTACAAATATGACCATTACAATATATATGATCACTAGATGGAAATTTACCAATAGCTTCTAACAAGCATTTGTTTACATAAACACCGAGATAGAATTCAATATCTCTTTCATTGTCCACACCTCCATACCAGCTGGTTTCGAGCTAGTTGGCTCACGTTAATGAATGTTAGAGAGACTAGAAACTAGATCTAAATACTAGCTCTAAAATTAGCATTTATCAAACATGTTTCTATCAGTTTGAAAGTATGAAATTTATCAGTCACATAATGTCTTCAAATCCAGCTTAACAAACTAGATAGCTATGTGGGTCCGAAATCAGTTCAGTTTCACCATGTAGTAAAAGCCTCTGCAATATATATCATTGCAAAAACCTTCAAGGGTACATTTATGATAAACAAATTTGTTTATCAAATAATATAAGTATAATAAAAAATCCACTAGAATAAAACTACAAAAATTTTTAAATTGCCTATATAAAATTGAAGATTAATATCCTTTGCTATAGCCAGCTTATGGCATATTCCACCATCTTAAGTACCTATGCATTAATATTTAAAGCTTATTAAACTCTCACAACAGTAACATTCACATGTAAATAACCTACTGTCCATAAATTGTGAATACCAACACTGTTTATTCAATACATTATCTGTACTATTTATAAAATATGACTTCTTAATTTTTCTTTTCTTCAAATCATTTTCCATATGCAAAATAAAAACTCTATCAAAGCAGAATTCTCCATTACAACTCACTGCATATTCTGCAAAAACAAATTTAAACCTATCTGCAGAATAACACAACTTATTATATAATAATTCATGCTCCCTAATCCTCTTTTTCAATGCACTTTTAGTCTCCCCTATGTAACTATATCCACAATTACATAACACTTTATATTTAATATTACATTTGTGGAATTTATCAATACAATCTTTACCATTAAGTACTAATCTTTCAATATTTTCACCCACTTTAAATGCAACATTAAAATCAGCAGATACCAATGATGTAATCTTATGACAAACAATATTTACATAAGGCTATGCTATCTGCCTTCTATGTTCTGTATTATATCTTCTCCATCTATTTTTAAACCTATACAGTGCACATAAAATATAATCCACACCCAATAAATCATTCACATATCTTTCAATATTAATCATTTTATCACTCTGAAATTTACACAAAACATCATTTCTAAGTAGAAACATTCTAAAACCAGCAAATTTATAGGTAAGTGGAACATATTAATTTGGATGCACAACTCTCCTAATTGATAATGGTTTCAACACCATTTAATTATTAATTTTATTACCTTCTCTCCATAAAATCAGATCAAGATATTTTATAGTCTTCTCACTATCTTCAGAAGTAATAGTCCACACTAATCTATCAATATAATTTAATTTAGTAAACAGTTTTTGCAATATCATATTTGATCATACAATAAGACATCATCCACATAACTAAAATAACTTTTAACACCCATCAAAATATACTTTTAAAATGATTTCTTCATAATATGACAACACATAACTACATATAATTGCTGAAACAGGCAAACCCATAGGCCAACCTTCATCCATCATATACAACCAATCTTCAAATGTAGCTATCAAATTCTGATCAATAAATAATAACAAATCCTTTACAAACATATGATAAAACTTGCACACTACTTTTTCATATAAAACTTGATCAATAATGTTAATAGAGTCCTCTCCTTTTATTGAACCATATAACTCTGCAACATCCAATGTAAATAATTTATTATCATTATCCAAAACAATATTATGAACTTTTTAACTAAATCAAATGAAGATCCAATTGTATAATCACCAAAAACCCAATTCATCTTGCAAAAACTTTGCCACAAAAACTGCTGCATGATAATACATACATCCTCCAAAATCCAACATCAGTCTAATAGGTAATCCTTCTTTATGCACTCTTAAATTTCCAAAAATACTTGGAATAATTGCAGTGGATGGATAAAGAGATAGATATAACTTCCTATCAAACACTTTCTTTAAATATGGCTTAAGTATAGTATTAATAAATTTCAATCTCACTGTATCAATAGAATAAGTATTTATCAAGTTAAATTTCAATTTTTCAATTTGCTGATAAACTTTACTCTATATAAACTTTTAAACAACAAACATAATCTTTCACCTTTATCTTCTTTAATACATGTGATATTATTATCTGATAAATATCTCCTTATATATATATATATATATATATATATATATATATATATAAATTTCAGTAGGTACATATATATATATATATGTAATATACAAATCAATATATATATATATATATCAAAATACAGTACAATTTATATAAATTATATTCTTTTAGAAGTACTTTCGACTATACACTTTGTAGTCTTTATCAACTATATAATGTTGAATAATCAAAATGAGACAACCCTTAACAATACCCATAGTTCAATTCAGATTTCCCACAATTCTGTTATCTTAACATTTGATGACTGGCGATTCATTAACATTTGACGATTTCTTGAAATCAACATAGCCTCTTTTATTTTACGTTTATTATGACAACGTTCAATTTGAATAATTTTCATATTTTTATAATCAAATTTAAATCCATATTGACAAGATTTATTATGATCAAATATAACAGATGATGAAGATTTATTTACATCTGTTCCATATTGATTCTCTTTTTGAATTCTATTATATAAAAGCATATGTTCTTTTATTCTCTTCTCAAATGTACACTTAGATTCACCAATGTATTGTATGCCGCATCCACATATCAATCTATATATAATAGAATTTTGATTAAAATTAAAAATGTACATTTATTTGTTAATGACTTGTTGAAAATTGGTTATTATAAAAATGCTATTGCTAATATTATTAAAGGATTTAAAAGAAATCAACACTATAATAAAATTAAAAATAAAAATATCAAAATGAAATGGATTTCAATGCCATTTATATCAGATGATCAGGTCAAGTTTATTAGGAAAATTTATAATGGTTTGTGTCATATTACTTTTTTCTCTACAAATAACATAAATAGATTGCTTAATAATTCTAAAATTCAAAATTCAAAGTTTAATCAAAATTCTATTATATATAGATTGATATGTGGATGCGGCGTACAATACATTGGTGAATCTAAGTGTACATTTGAGAAGAGAATAAAAGAACATATGCTTTTATATAATAGAATTCAAAAAAAGAATGAATATGGAACAGATGTAAATAAACCTTCATCATCTGTTATATTTGATCATAATAAATCTTGTCAATATGGATTTAAATTTGATTATAAAAATATGAAAATTATTCAAATTGAACGTTCTCATAATAAACGTAAAATAAAAAAGGCTATATTGATTTCAAGAAATCGTCAAATTTTAATGAATCGCCAGTCATCAAATGTTATTATAACAGAATTGTGGGAAATCTAAATTGAACTATGGGTATTGTTAAGGGTTGTCTCGTTTTGATTATTCAACATTATATAGTTGATAAAGACTACAACGTGTATAGTCGAAAGTACTTCTAAAGGAATATAATTTATATAAATTGTACTGTATTTTAATATATATATTGATTTGTATATTACATATATTGTGAAACGAATACAGCTATCAAACTTTATTTATTATATATTGTAGATATATATATCGTATTCAATTATTTAAAAAAAAAAAAAAATTTTATTCTTTTATACATACAGAGATTTATATGTATAGATTTATTATTGTGAATAAGCAGTTTTGATTTATTATATAATTCTTTTTATTATTATTAAATAATATGTGTTAAATTTATTTAACATTCATTTTTGTTAAAATAGAGTAAATCAGAAAAGTGTGAAATAAGGCAATTAAGATTGTTAGATTAGGAGATAAAAAAAAAAAAAATGTACACGTGTGGAAGAATGAATATATCTGTGCAAATACAAAAACGCTTTTAACACCTATTTCTGATGGCTATAGATTCCATCTTTGTTGTTATCTGTATCTTAAGATTGTTTTTTACAAAAGAGGTGCTTTAATGTAGATAATCATAGCATTCAATTTTAAATCTTTTTTTTGATAGTGACCGACGTCCAACTTGTGAAGCTTTGATTTTTTTTTAGATAAAGATTTCCAGATGTTTTTCGCGATATAAACGATTAAAACAATTTTTTTAGGCAGTCAGTCTAAATTTTTTTAGAGAGATGGCAGTTAATCATTAATTTTTTTTAAAGAGATGATCAGTCAGTTATAAAGTTTTTTTAGAGAGATGATCAGTTAAATTATGATTATTATTTTGAGACTCAACTCAATTGGTCCTTCCTTGTTATAATTCTTAAGCAGAAATGTAAGCTCGAATCTTTTTTTTTTAAAAAAGAGAGTGAACGCTTTAATTCTTTTTTTCTCACTCTTGGAAAGTTGAAAAAACAAGAGCAAATGAAAGGTGCGTTTATATAAAACAAACCAGCAATATTAAAGGAGAAAAGAGAAATGGAACAAGATTGAATTTATAAGAAGTTAGTAATAATTATAAAAATGATATTAACATATTTGGTTTTGCAAAATACAATGCCTCTGCATTGCTAAACCATTTTTTCTGCTTCCTGATTTATACAGAAGGAGTCAAAATCGCTGATCTATCTATGAAGTCATGTATCCAGTACTAACCAACAAAATGAAAGATTTTGAGGCCAAACACACAAGCTATATGGAATGCTTGGTTTCTAATTCCTGGCTTATGAAAAGTTCATTACCTTCAAATGAATGGAGAACAGGAAATAGGATGAAAAGAAAATTTATAACAGCCATGTAGAACCAAGTTTGAAGCCATAAAACAAATTTTTGTTGATTTACCTCAATCATCTAAAGTGTCAACAGCAAGTATTTTTTAAAAAAGAAAGAGACAAGCAAACCCACCGGTACTTACTTATTCAAAGGACTTATAATAATTTTTTTTTTAAAATGGTAGAAGGAAGCCAACCAACAGTGAATAATAATGGAATTGAAGAAAAGAAAGCAAGTCAATTGATTCAGCATTATCTTAAAAGTATCTGCAATAACTTTCTTTTTTTTTGTTGTCGTTGTTGTTAGTGAGCAAAGACAAGCAGTCTGAAAATTCAAACTCAGGACATTAATAAGAAGTAAAAAATAGACGGGTAAATATGAACTTTCTTTAAACGATTTTATTCTTTTACTTATTAAAAGTAAACATTAATTTACTGGTCAAAGCAATTTTCTTTTTGATACAGAAACATTAAAGACTTGTTTATCTATAGTTATTTGCAATATCTCACAACATAGCACAAACATAATTTAAATCTTTAAACTTAAATTTTTCATTATTTTTTTTATTATATTATATATTGTAATGTTGAAATGTTTTTTTTTTTAAATTGTTCTTCAGTTGTTAATGATAATGAGCAACCTATAGATATATGCATTTATAATGTTTTTTTTATTTTATTTTATCTTGTTGCATATTAAAAGATTAATATATGTATTTTTATTTTCTTTCGCTATAAGGTTGCAAAAGAAAAAGATATTTTTATATATGTAATTTTTGGGTATACATTTTAAACATATATGTTAACATTACCGAATGCGTGAATGTGTAACTGCTTACCCAAACACATCAAAGAATAGGTTATATATGATTAGTTTAAAATAGTAAATTAAAAAGTAGGGCATTACATTTGAATGGAAATGAAATAACATATACAAGTTACACCTGAAATTTATTTTATGATATGATAAGTAAGAAAAGTCTTAAATAAGCATTTATAGAATATGTATTTTTTTTAATATTGAGTTAAAACAGCTTATTTTGAGATATCAAGAAAAGTGACAAACCTATATATTAAGTTTATTTGCTTAATTTTATATAAATTTTTATATTAATAAACCATTTATTTAATTGTCGATTTGACTTTAAAGAAGGAAAGAAAGAGTAGTAGTGTTAATAAAATATAATTATATATCTTAATTGGTTTCCGAGTAATTATTAAGAATATTGTGTTTTTGTTTTTTTTTGTCTTAATTCTATCATTTTAATTCATTATCATTGCTCGCAGTTATTAAGTATTACCATTCGTATATATTGAGCAATCACTTGCAAATATTAAGCGTCCGCAAAATAATAGGTAAACCAGAATGTTGATATTTAAGTATTTAAGGATTATGCTTGAGAATAACCAAATTTTGATAATAATAGTTCAACATAGAAAGCTAAAATTGTGTTGTGTCCATGAATTTAGATCATCCTCATCAAAGATGGATATCATGTTATTAGTTAAAAATGTTTCAAATAATACTATATAAAAGTTATGTTCGCCATCAATCATCATTAATAAATTATAATCATTAAATTTAATGTTTAGCGTAGTGAATATATTTTAATAAATAGGGGTTTATAGAAAATTGAATATTATGCAAAGAGATTCATGATGATCAATCATCACCATTAGTATTATTAAATCCCAGTATGAAATATGATAATTTTAATAGATGCCTATAAGTTTATAAAGATGAATTTATTGTTGTGAATCTATTGATAAGCCATGGCTGGTATCATCATCACCATTATAATCATTGTTATGATATCACTATTATTATCATTATTATGATATTATCATCATCATCATCATTATTACCTTTATCGTGAGAAATAATTTAGTTAAATGGCCATCAATATCAATAATGGTCTTCACATGCTTGTTTGGAAGCCATTAATAGGATTATACATGTCTGTTCATCAATATACGCTAATGAGCTAGCAATGTCTATAAGAATCTTTGATCTATAGTATAAACTTTGGTAATATTGGGATCCTGTAATTTTATCAATATAGATAAAATGTAGGAATGTCATTTTGTTCAATAGTCATCCAAGTCATGTGTAATAAATATGTACTGAATGAGTTTGAACTCAAGTACACTATAAATAGATACTTATCTAGATTGAAAACAATCTAGTGGCGCTCATGGGAAAACACATGTACTTAGCTAAACTGAATAAAGAGTGATATCATCCCTTTCCAACTTCATAATATTAGTTTTATAAAATATATTTTTTTTATAAGTTATCATGAATAGCACCAGTGTGTGCATATGACCATGAATGGTCTTATATATTTGGAAAGAAGGATAGAAGGATTCTTTGTTAGAAGAATCTAGTATTGGAGATAAGCATAAGGCACTCAAGGAATCTCACAGTGAGTACTTTTATTCAGTTGCTATGTTTAATATTATTTTTATTAGATGACAATGTCCAGTATGTTTTACTGTTTAAATGACTGCCCCAATATATAAATAAATACCAAGAATCTTTAATGCTGATATTTTCTTTGTCTATGCTATGATGAATTGAAATAGCTACAAATTATAATTACAAATACATATCTTTTATATTAATTTAATAATTACAAATACATATTTATATTAATTGATAAATATTGTTACAAATGGCAATTGATTTATTTAAATTGTTACAAATGGCAATTAATTTATTTAAATTGTTACAAATGGCGCACCAACTAGGGCTCGAAATAAGCCAAATAATGGCTTGAAATACCCCACATACATGAGAGATGGGTAGTATATAGTGATGACAGATGTATAGTTTAAAAAAAAAAAAAAAAAAAAAGAATTTTTTTTTTCTGTGCAATTTTTTTTTTTATTATTAGTGTATACAAATATTTTGGCCTGATGTTTAGATGATGATGATCACTGTTATTGCATTTTTGATGATGATAAATGAATACAGTCTTTATAGAGCTTAGTTTCAATTTTTAAAATATAATGATATCACAACTTATAATGTGTTAAAGTTAATAACACTGTTTTTTTTATTATATATTTTGCTTATCAATTAAATAAGCACAGAAATATTAATAGCCTTGAAGTGTGGAATGATAATTTTGTTCATGTTTGAAAAGTTTGTGTTATAGAAAATTTATGATTTTGGAGGTTGGATTGGATATTTGATTGTTGGAGTTTGGTTGGTTGTGTTACGGTTGTGATGATGGATGGAGAATTTTTGTCATTGCCTTGAGAATGTGATGTATTCATGCCACTGGTGATTGATTTATCTCATTCACTGCTCCAACCCAGATTATAATATCAGTTGTTTTATCATGAAGGAGTTAACAGTAGGCCTGCCATGATTTCGCCTCTAAGACTCCAGAGAGAGCAAGGCATAATTTTTCTGATACATAATATTTCGCCTCTAAGACTCCAGAGAGAGCAAGGCAGTATTTTGTTTTACTGATATATAATTGTTGCCTCTAAGACTTTAAAAATAAGCAAGGCAGTATTTGACGAATTAAAGCCCCTAAGACTTGGAAGTAAGCAGGGCAATGCAACAATGTTTGCAATAAACTATTATGGGTTGTAGTAGCTTAGAGTGATTGAATTGGGGTGATCATCTGGGTGTTCATGGAGCATTGTGTGCTTTAAGTGCAGTGATTGAATTCTTTTGTCTATCTCATGATTGTGAATTGCTAATCATTCTTTTGGCTGTCAATATCTGTCAGATCTCTAGAAGGATAGATGAGTATATAAATGACTTGAGACATGAACTCTGTTATAAATCTAGCACATATGTTATATAAGTAATTTTTCTTTTTTGCTTAGTGTATTAAAAAAAAGGGCATAGAGAGAGTTAAGTTTTATAAAAGCATGAAAAACTAGATAAATGATGGCATAAAAAAAAGGACACACCAATACAGAGATAGTTTTTTTTTTTTAAATAAATGTTTTAAATAGTACTATGACCTCATACTTTATCAATCATATATAGGTAAAGGAAAAAGAGTGATGATGGAGGTTAAGTTAAATAAAGGCACTAAAGATATAGATAGATTGATGGGGAGAATTATGGCTGAGAAAGAGTGGTTGAAAATTTTAAGGTATATGAGGATAGATAAAGGTGTTTGACTCTGGATGTATAGGAAATCAGGGAGCAGAACAATAGAGCAGAACAATAAATCAGAACAGAATAAATCAGAATATACTAAATCAAACAGAAATAAGTAATATAAATATTTTATAAATTTATGATGGAGCCAGAAAAGGAATTAACTATTGAGGGAATGGAAGTAGAGAAGCAAGGCCCTCCAGAGTGGATGCAAATTTTCATGAATCACATGAATCAGAAATTTGATCATCAATCACAAGAGATGAAGGAAATGAAAGAGGGCATGAACCAAATGAATCAGAAATTTGATAATAAATTTGATCATCAATCACAAGAGATGAAGGAAATGAAAGAGGGCATGAACCAAATAAATCAGAAATTTGATGAACAATCTCAAAGGTTAGATAATAAACTAGACCAACAAGCTCAGGAAATGAAGCTAGATATAGGTCAACAATCTAAAAAAATTGAGAATATTGAAATAGAATTAAAAAACAAATGGCAAGAGTTTGATGACAGATGTGACATAAGATATAAGGAACTTGCCGATAAATTTACAACAAGTCAAGAAAGTTGGGAGAAAAGTTTTAGTGTCGTAAAGGAAGAGTTGATAGCTGTACAAGAAGGATATCAGACAATGATCAACAGAAATGAAAGCTTTAAAATAGCTCAGAATAATTTAGTGAGATTAATACTTTAAAATTAGAGGTAGCTGCTGTACAGAAACAGTTAAAAGTCGAATATAAAGATCTGGGAAAAAAGCAAGGTAAATCAGATCATGAGCTAAAGAAAGTACAGAAAGAGGTACAGAGTATAGGGGAGCAAATGACAGGGACCACAAGAGAAGAAATAGAAAGTTTAAAACAAAGTGTAATAGAATTAGAAGTCAATAGCCAGAAGGATCAAGTTGACTTTAATGAAAAGCTGGAAAATCAGCAGAGAATGGTGGTGGAGGAAGTCAAAGAATACCTGCGTTGCCAGGAAAAAGACCTAAACCATCAATTATTGATAATGATGGAAGACAAACTCACAGAAATAAAAGAAATGCAAGTTAAGGCAACCCCAAGTAGTGGGTCATGTAGAATACCACAAAGTTTAGGGCCCGAGATATACGAGAATAATCCTATAGAAATAGAAAGTGGGCAGATAATAGAAAAGGGTCCCAGAAGGACAGAGGAAGAGGAAGATAGTTTAATAAATGAGGGAAGAAGTAGCAACATAGCTAAATATATACAAGTGAAAGTTTTTAGGGGGTGAATATGGAGAAAATCCCATAGAATATTTGAATGGGCTCGATGAACTGTTTTCTTTGAGTCGACTAAATGACCGAGAAAAATTAGCAGTCGCGAGCAACCACCTTCATGCCTCAGCAAAAAGTTGGTGGCGTGCACTCTTTTATAGACCCGAAACATATGGGGACTTTAAGAGTATGCTACTTCAGACATTCTGGAGTGAAGAGAAACAGGATAGTCTAAAGTACAAAATTAGCCAGCAAAAATATACCCCTAGAGAAGGAACTTATACACAGTTCTTCCATAGTCAGGCTGCTACTTTAAAAATGCTTACAGCATGTCCCTTATCTGAGCCCCAAATCATTAGGATAACCAGAAGGAACTTCCCAAAACAGGTAGAGCAGGCCCTAATATCTGCTGATGTATACTCCCTAGAGAGAGTGGCAGATATGTTAGATGCCCTAGGAGCCACAGAAAATATGGCCGAAAATTATCCTAGGAGGAAGGAGAATATACATCCCCACAAGCATTAGGGGAAAATTAATCTATTATGTTCACTGCTTGTATGGGCATTATGGACCTAGAAAAGTGGAATATGTTATTAAGAGACTATTCTACTGGCCCAATATGTATGCCTCAATACTACAACGTCTTAAGTATTGTGAAATTTGTTTAAAATCCAAGTATACTAGTCGCTCATATGCGGGGATCTTGCAACCCATTATTCCTAATGAGCCAAATGATCTATTGGCTATAGATTTTTATGGGCCATTGCCACCGTATAGGAGATTTAGGTATATCTTGGTTACTTATGACGTCTTCTCGAAATTTGTTGCTGCATATCCTGTCTACAAAGCCAATGCACGAGGGGCAATTAAAAATTTAGAAAGTTCACAATTTACCTTAGTGGGAAAACCAAGAACTATTCTAACAGACCATGCCACCTCTTTTCTCTCCAAGGAGTGGAACCGATGGTTACAGCACCAAGGGATTAAACATGTCCTAAGCTCCATTCGTAACCCCCAATCTAACCCCTGTGAAAGAGTCATGAGGGAGTTAGGGAGATTGCTAAGGGTTTACTTGGAGGGCCATCATAAGAGTTGGGTTAAACAATTAGGCAAAGTGGTTGGGTATATTAATATCACCCAAAATGAATCCACAAAATTTGCCCCAACTCACCTACATTATGGAAAGAGAGAACCAAACCTTATAAAGACTCCACTGCCCAGCATAAAGGAGGAAGAAATTAGTAGAGAAACCCTAGTGGAAAGAGCAAGAAATAACTTGCAAGGAATGGCTAAGAAACGAATTGCTCAAGGTCCAAAGAGACCAACTCAGTTCAAAGTCGGTGATCATGTCCTTGTTAAAACTCCTCATGTTAGCAACCCGCAGAAGCATACATTCAAAAAGTTCTATAATATATATGAAGGGCCATTCATGCTAAAGGAAAAAAAGGGGGAAAATGCATTTGTACTCGAATCGTCAGAAGGAGTAAAAGGCACATATAATGTACATAGCCTAAAACCAATAGCACTCATGACCTAAACAATTTTTGATATTCAAAATTTTTTTTTTGTTTGGGGGTGAGGCAAATGTAGATATATATATCTACATTTAATTATTTAAAAAAAAAATTTTTTTTTATTCTTTTATACATACAGAGATTTATATGTATAGATTTATTATTGTGAATAAGCAGTTTTGATTTATTATATAATTCTTTTTATTATTATTAAATAATATGTGTTAAATTTATTTAACATTCATTTTTGTTAAAATAGAGTAAATCAGAAAAGTGTGAAATAAGGCAATCAAGATTGTTAGATTAGGAGATAAAAAAAAAATGTACACGTGTGGAAGAATGAATATATCTGTGCAAATACAAAAACGCTTTTAACACCTATTTCTGATGGCTATAGATTCCATCTTTGTTGTTATCTGTATCTTAAGATTGTTTTTTACAAAAGAGGTGCTTTAATGTAGATAATCATAGCATTCAATTTTAAATCTTTTTTTGATAGTGACCGACGTCCAACTTGTGAAGCTTTGATTTTTTTAAGATAAAGATTTTTTTTTTAAGATAAAGATCTCCAGATGTTTTTCGCGATATAAACGATTAAAACAATTTTTTTAGGCAGTCAGTCTAAATTTTTTTAGAGAGATGGCAGTTAATCATTAATTTTTTTTTAAAGAGATGATCAGTCAGTTATAAAGTTTTTTTTAGAGAGATGATCAGTTAAATTATGATTATTATTTTGAGACTCAACTCAATTGGTCCTTCCTTGTTATAATTCTTAAGCAGAAATGTAAGCTCGAATTTTTTTTTTTAAAAAAGAGAGTGAACGCTTTAATTTTTTTTTTCTCACTCTTGGAAAGTTGAAAAAACAAGAGCAAATGAAAGGTGCGTTTATATAAAACAAACCAGCAATATTAAAGGAGAAAAGAGAAATGGAACAAGATTGAATTTATAAGAAGTTAGTAATAATTATAAAAATGATATTAACATATTTGGTTTTGCAAAATACAATGCCTCTGCATTGCTAAACCATTTTTTCTGCTTCCTGATTAATACAGAAGGAGTCAAAATCGCTGATCTATCTATGAAGTCATGTATCCAGTACTAACCAACAAAATGAAAGATTTTGAGGCCAAACACACAAGCTATATGGAATGCTTGGTTTCTAATTCCTGGCTTATGAAAAGTTCATTACCTTCAAATGAATGGAGAACAGGAAATAGGATGAAAAGAAAATTTATAACAGCCGTGTAGAACCAAGTTTGAAGCCATAAAACAAATTTTTGTTGATTTACCTCAATCATCTAAAGTGTCAACAGCAAGTATTTTTTAAAAAAGAAAGAGACAAGCAAATCCACCGGTACCTACTTATTCAAAGGACTTATAATAATTTTTTTTTTAAAATGGTAGAAGGAAGCCAACCAACAGTGAATAATAATGGAATTGAAGAAAAGAAAGCAAGTCAATTGATTCAGCATTATCTTAAAAGTATCTGCAATAACTTTCTTTTTTTTTGTTGTCATTGTTGTTAGTGAGCAAAGACAAGCAGTCTGAAAATTCAAACTCAGGACATTAATAAGAAGTAAAAATAGACGGGTAAATATGAACTTTCTTTAAACGATTTTATTCTTTTACTTATTAAAAGTAAACCTTAATTTACTGGTCAAAGCAATTTTCTTTTTTGATACAGAAACATTAAAGACTTGTTTATCTATAGTTATTTGCAATATCTCACAACATAGCACAAACATAATTTAAATCTTTAAACTTAAATTTTTCATTATTTTTTTTATTATATTATATATTGTAATGTTGAAATGTTTTTTTTTTAAAATTGTTCTTCAGTTGTTAATGATAATGAGCAACCTATAGATATATGCATTTATAATGTTTTTTTTATTTTATTTTATCTTGTTGCATATTAAAAGATTAATATATGTATTTTTATTTTCTTTCGCTATAAGGTTGCAAAAGAAAAAGATATTTTTATATATGTAATTTTTGGGTATACATTTTAAACATATATGTTAACATTACCGAATGCGTGAATGTGTAACTGCTTACCCAAACACATCAAAGAATAGGTTATATATGATTAGTTTAAAATAGTAAATTAAAAAGTAGGGCATTACATTTGAATGGAAATGAAATAACATATACAAGTTACACCTGAAATTTATTTTATGATATGATAAGTAAGAAAAGTCTTAAATAAGCATTTATAGAATATGTATTTTTTTAATATTGAGTTAAAACAGCTTATTTTGAGATATCAAGAAAAGTGACAAACCTATATATTAAGTTTATTTGCTTAATTTTATATAAATTTTTATATTAATAAACCATTTATTTAATTGTCGATTTGACTTTAAAGAAGGAAAGAAAGAGTAGTAGTGTTAATAAAATATAATTATATATCTTAATTGGTTTCCGAGTAATTATTAAGAATATTGTGTTTTTGTTTTTTTTTGTCTTAATTCTATTATTTTAATTCATTATCATTGCTCGCAGTTATTAAGTATTACCATTCGTATATATTGAGCAATCACTTGCAAATATTAAGCGTCCGCAAAATAATAGGTAAACCAGAATGTTGATATTTAAGTATTTAAGGATTATGCTTGAGAATAACCAAATTTTGATAATAATAGTTCAACATAGAAAGCTAAAATTGTGTTGTGTCCATGAATTTAGATCATCCTCATCAAAGATGGATATCATGTTATTAGTTAAAAATGTTTCAAATAATACTATATAAAAGTTATGTTCGCCATCAATCATCATTAATAAATTATAATCATTAAATTTAATGTTTAGCGTAGTGAATATATTTTAATAAATAGGGGTTTATAGAAAATTGAATATTATGCAAAGAGATTCATGATGATCAATCATCACCATTAGTATTATTAAATCCCAGTATGAAATATGATAATTTTAATAGATGCCTATAAGTTTATAAAGATGAATTTATTGTTGTGAATCTATTGATAAGCCATGGCTGGTATCATCATCACCATTATAATCATTGTTATGATATCACTATTATTATCATTATTATGATATTATCATCATCATCATCATTATTACCTTTATCGTGAGAAATAATTTAGTTAAATGGCCATCAATATCAATAATGGTCTTCACATGCTTGTTTGGAAGCCATTAATAGGATTATACATGTCTGTTCATCAATATACGCTAATGAGCTAGCAATGTCTATAAGAATCTTTGATCTATAGTATAAACTTTGGTAATATTGGGATCCTGTAATTTTATCAATATAGATAAAATGTAGGAATGTCATTTTGTTCAATAGTCATCCAAGTCATGTGTAATAAATATGTACTGAATGAGTTTGAACTCAAGTACACTATAAATAGATACTTATCTAGATTGAAAACAATCTAGTGGCGCTCATGGGAAAACACATGTACTTAGCTAAACTGAATAAAGAGTGATATCATCCCTTTCCAACTTCATAATATTAGTTTTATAAAATATATTTTTTTTTATAAGTTGTCATGAATAGCACCAGTGTGTGCATATGACCATGAATGGTCTTATATATTTGGAAAGAAGGATAGAAGGATTCTTTGTTAGAAGAATCTAGTATTGGAGATAAGCATAAGGCACTCAAGGAATCTCACAGTGAGTACTTTTATTCCGTTGCTATGTTTAATATTATTTTTATTAGATGACAATGTCCAGTATGTTTTACTGTTTAAATGACTGCCCCAATATATAAATAAATACCAAGAATCTTTAATGCTGATATTTTCTTTGTCTATGCTATGATGAATTGAAATAGCTACAAATTATAATTACAAATACATATCTTTTATATTAATTTAATAATTACAAATACATATTTATATTAATTGATAAATATTGTTACAAATGGCAATTGATTTATTTAAATTGTTACAAATGGCAATTAATTTATTTAAATTGTTACAATATATATATTATAATAGTAACTTACAGTTGTTATTATTAGTCTAGCGTGTTTTATCTCTTGTAAAATTATTTATAAATATAAATTTTTATTTGACTATTTTATTATGTAACATATATGTACTATTTATATATACATTTAAGTTTTAAATAATATATACCTTAAGCTTTTGAGTAAAATGCCAGATTTGAAGTTAAGAATAAATACTTATATATTTTTTTATTTTATTATTAAATCTTAATGTCAGTGGAACAATTGATAGTTGAATTAAACATGAACTTATATAACACACGAGCAGATTCGTTCGTGCTCTGGAAAATAAAAAAAAACGAAAGAAAAAGAAAATCTTTTCTCTTTAAAAATAGCATTTTTCTTCTATCAATACTACTATTTAGTGATTGGAATTTAAATATTAACTTTTTCAAATTAAAATAATTTGTGGATTCAAAGTCTGCAAGGAAAATATATTTAATTTTCTACTTAATCTTAAAGGAATAGCAATATAAAGGAAAAGAACGTCTGTTTAAGTTTTGAAACTACGTTGTTTTAACTCTTCCATTATTCTTCGGATATATATAAATTTAAGATAATTATATATATTAAGGATAAAACAATGTGCACTGAGTAGTACACTCATTATATCGTAAAAGGTTTCGAAACCAACCTTGCATGCTATTTTTAAAATATTTTGAAATATTGAATATATAGAACGTCTAGTGATAATAGAGAAATGAAGATTAAGAACATCTACATTCGAAGAATATTTATTTTATTTCACATTGATCCGGTCATTGGATGTTATTAACAGTTTATCGTTTAAGGATAAATGGAATCATCATTGTACAAATGGATTGGTGATATGCTTCGTAAGAGATCTTCATTGGGATGATGAACTATAGACTTCAATATCTACTCTCAACTCTCTTATAATTAAGTTTCCTTATTATTTATTTACATATATTATAATAATGCTTATATTATTTTAATATGTTTATTATTATTATTATTATCTTTATTTCAAATTTGGCATCGCATCATATATATCTTAAAAGGAAAATTATATTTATTATTAAATATAATTAATTGAAAGCTTAACATAATTCATTAAATTAGATGAGGGATATAAAAAATAGTTATTATTTGACAGATATCTTAAACAGGATTGTATTGTGTTTACTACGTAATATTGTAAACGTTTAATGTATTTTTATTTATTAAAAATACATATAATATATAAGTTATACAATGGCAAATAATACTTATATATGGGTAATTGTGAAGCATATAAATAAGAACGGTAAATAAATTAATAAGTTACATAAATTATTAATTTTTGAACCCAGATACTGTTTTTATATATCTGTTAATTTAAGCTATTTTCTTTAATTTTTGAAAGTTTATTATAGTATTGAGTTTTATCATAGGGTATTAAATAAAAAAATATCATTTATTAATATTTTTTTTAAAATGATAAAATTCATCCGTATTTATTTATTAATATTTTATTATCTATTCTATTATATTTTTTATTGTTTATTAAATATTGATTTGTTAACGTGATCTCTTTGTCTAATCATTATTGAATTATATTATATATATGCTAGTATTATAAGTGTCATATGAATAATAGTTATAATTAATGCTTATATAGAGGCATATGAAATAACTTGTTTTTGAAATTATTCCTGAAAAGAGCTGATTGCAAATTCTCCGTGAGTTTAAATATCGTGGCATAATGGTGACTGAAAGAGGGAAGAAAGATGGATGTCCTGGTCTAAATTGTATTTAAACTTATTTAAAGATTAATGAGCTAGCATAATAGAGGTATATATAATCATGGACTTGGTATTTCATCGATTCATTTCTAGCATTCTACTTGAAGACCCAAAGTCCGATTGTAGTGAAATGCGTATCCTCTTTCTAAGGAATTTAATCATCTCTTTATATTTAACAAGACCAACTTAGATTTTAAATATAATCCATTCTGTTATATTTGGCGAACCTAACTATGAAGCATTAAGTTAATGATTTCTAAACATTAAATATAATTGATTATATTACAATTAATTCATCAACTGGGATGATTAAATGCCGTTCCGTTATATTTGATGATCTCAAATGAAAATTTTCTTTAAACTATACATCTCATATCAATAAATATACTACACATCTCTCAGGTATGTGGGGTATTTCAAGCTCTAATTAGCTTATTTCCAAGCCCTTAGTTGTTGCGCCAGATATAACGGAATGTAATCTTTTATGATGATCTCAAATGGAAACATTATATTATATTCATCTAAATATAATTAATTGAAAGCTTAACATAATTCAATTAAATTAGATGAGGGATATAAAAATATAGTTATTATTTGACAGATATCTATAAACAGGATTGAAATTGTAGTTTACTACGTAATATTGTAAACGTTTAATGTATTTTTATTTATTAAAAATACATATAATATATAAGTTATACAATGGCAAATAATACTTATATATGGGTAATTGTGAAGCATATAAATAAGAACGGTAAATAAATTAATAAGTTACATAAATTATTAATTTTTGAACCCAGATACTGTTTTTATATATCTGTTAATTTAAGCTATTTTCTTTTAATTTTTGAAAGTTTATTATAGTATTGAGTTTTATCATAGGGTATTAAATAAAAAAATATCATTTATTAATATTCTTTTAAAATGATAAAATTCATCCGTATTTATTTATTAATATTTTATTATCTATTCTATTATATTTTTTATTGTTTATTAAATATTGATTTGTTAACGTGATCTCTTTGTCTAATCATTATTGAATTATATTATATATATGCTAGTATTATAAGTGTCATATGAATAATAGTTATAATTAATGCTTATATAGAGGCATATGAAATAACTTGTTTTTGAAATTATTCCTGAAAAGAGCTGATTGCAAATTCTCCGTGAGTTTAAATATCGTGGCATAATGGTGACTGAAAGAGGGATGAAAGATGGATGTCCTGGTCTAAATTGTATTTAAACTTATTTAAAGATTAATGAGCTAGCATAATAGAGGTATATATAATCATGGACTTGGTATTTCATCGATTCATTTCTAGCATTCTACTTGAAGACCCAAAGTCCGATTGTAGTGAAATGCGTATCCTCTTTCTAAGGAATTTAATCATCTCTTTATATTTAACAAGACCAACTTAGATTTTAAATATAATCCATTCTGTTATATTTGGCGAACCTAACTATGAAGCATTAAGTTAATGATTTCTAAACATTAAATATAATTGATTATATTACAATTAATACATCAACTGGGATGATTAAATGCCGTTCTGTTATATTTGATGCCTCAACTAAGGCTATCAAATAGGCTGTCCCGTTATATCTGGCGCCCAACGTGGGGCTCGAAATAAGCTAATTAGGGCTTGAAATACCCCACATACCTGAGAGATGTGTAGTATATTTATTGATATGAGATGTATAGTTTAAAGAAAATTTTCATTTGAGATCATATAAAGATACATTCCGTTATATCTGGCGATCCAAACGTTAAGGGCTTCGATTAATTAAATCTCATACCCTGTAGACTGCGTTTTATCTGGTGTGCGACGTTTTAGGCATTGAATCTATAATTTCGATTCATTATATATGGTATTTATAATTGCAAGATTAATATAAAAAAAAAAAAATGGTAATATATATAATATGATTTAGACAGATCAATATTTGAATAACTAATTATTAAATTATGTTTTAAACAAGAGTTGAGTGGGATAAAGTTTTATATAGACATAGACGTTTAAAAATATACACATATATTATTAGAACATCATAAGTATATATAAATAGCATGGGGTGGTAGAGAACTTTACGATATAATATTTTGGTTATAAAAATATATATACACTTAAGTAATATTTGAATTAAGTCGGAAGTTTGTTATGCTGCGAAGTGGGAAAATGTATTCAAACAAAGATATTAAATGCTCTAGTCAAATGCAAGATGATTTGCAAAGTGAACTAAATGATGATAATATTATTATTGAACAATCATCATTAGTACAAGCACCTGGGGGTTCTACAACCATAATTGAATACCCTCAACAAACACCGAGTTTAGATCAAGTGTTATCTCAAACACAAAATATAGTTGATGAAGGTTTAAATCAATCATCTACAATTGAGATTAATCAATCATCTAATGTTGGTACAATTCAGCAAATGTTACAAATGTTTATGAATAAATTAGATGATTTAAAAAATAACTTGAATAAAAAAATGGATGATAATAGTACTAGTTTTAGAAGTGATATGTGTAACTTAAAAAGTGATTTGAATCAAAAATTGGATGATAATATTAATAGTTTAAAAAGTGATTTGAATCAAAAAATGGATGATAATAGTACTAGTTTTAGAAATGATATGTGTAACTTAAAAAGTGATTTGAATCAAAAATTGGATAATAATAGTAAAAAATTAGATAGTTTAAAAAATGATTTGAAGGTTGAAATAACAGGAATTGAAAATAAACTATCTACAAAAATCCAACAATTAAATTTAAATGTGGATAATGTTAAAAAAGATAACAAAGAAATTAAACAAGCATTAAATGATTTAAAGAAAGATATTGATAATGTTAAGGAAAAGATGCAAGTAGAAATCAAAGTTGTTGAAACGAAACAAACTGCCAATGAAGTAGAAAGACTTCATGACACAAAAGTATCAACAATATTGATGGCAATTAAATGCCAAGAATCCAAAACTTACCCTGAGCTTGAGATATGTGAATATGATGATAGCATCCAAAACAGATCACTCTTAGTTCAAATGAATATTTCAGAAGAAAACTGTCATGACTATCATTTTCTCATACAGCAGAGCAATGAAGTCGAAGATCATTGCAGCATTACTAAAGTGTTTGAATCTGATCCAAATAACTTAGAAAAAGAAGAGGATATGGATCATGTGAAATATAAATTAAATTCCGAGTCTCAGGAATTGAGAGAAACACAATCAAATGATAATACTGAATGTCTAGATAAATTAAGACTTCGGATTTTTTGTATTAATAACAAGTTAAATCATGAACTTATGAAACTTGAGATGACTCCACTATCTAAAGATATAATAGATGAATACAACAGTGAAATGTATTTTGAGTCATCCCATCATATTTTTTTTTACTCCCAGAACAAATATAAAACATTTCATCAACAAGGCGTTGATAAATTGTATGACAACCATCTGATAATATCATTATCAATGATAATATTTAATGGAAAAGAAGGTTGTTATAATAGAAAGTTTAATTTAGAAGATATGAATGAAGGCAATAGATTTAATTGTCTTAAAAGTAAATTATGGTGTATGAAGCATCACCATAATCCTGAAGATGAACAAATTATAAAAAGTCTTCAGACAATAATAAAGATATGTATAATACAAGCTAAAAGACAGAAAGGTTCACAATTCCATAGGTTGTGTAATACTTATGAAGGTCCCTTCACATTCATTGAACATGTTAATGGATGTGCTTAAAAAGTAAAGCACACATATAAGGAAGGACTTCATAGATTACGACTTTGGGATGTGACAATGGACTTTCGGTAATAATAGAACCCATTAGGCTGTTCTTTTAAGAGAATAAATGTATATATGTATATAAATAATTGAAGTTGATATTAATAGCAATAAAAATGCATCAAGTTAACCAAAGTATAAAAAAATACTTATAGGTTTATTAGAGTTCAAGTTATTGTTGGTAAATAAGTAATAATGGTAGATCAGTTAAGCATCATGATAATGCAATTTGATATTGACACCACTTATAAAATGTAAGTCCATTATTATATATTTTGATAAGGATATATATAAATCAAACATTTATATTATATAGCATGATGTTGTTTAACTATAATAGCAATCAGCATTAAGCCAATGCACATGTGTTTTCTGGATATATATATGGATACAAGAGAAGATAGAGTAAAAGCTCATAAACAACTTGTTAAAATGGCAAATAATAGAAGTCAAAATAAAAAAAAAAATGTATTTATGAATTTAAAGTCGGAGATAAAGTTTTGATAAAGACTTTCCATCCCAGCAAACCATTGGAGAATAAATACCATAAATTCTTCAATACATATGAAGGACCTTATACTATCGTTAAAAGGGCTGGTCCAAATGCATTTTGGATTAACCAAGAAGGAGAGATTCGTGGTACATACAATTCACGAATTTTAAAACCATATTTTGGCTGCTTATAATGTTTTATAAAGAAATGAGGTGAAGACCAAGATAAGAATTGGGCAGTGTAAACCATACGGTTGTATAAAAAAAATAATAATAATAGTGATCAATGTAAAGAGAAGTATAGTTAAAAACATTAGCTTTGGTGAGGGTATTCTTTAATGCCTTAAAATAATTAAAACCATAGAGTCAATTCATATTTATAGATGGATACTCTAGTATTTATTTAGTCCTTTTCAAATCCATAAGTCTTAAAGAAGCAGGAATAAGGCTAGTAAATATATTTGTGGTCCAAGAAGGAAACACATTATTTTTTTTTATTTTATTTTTTTTTTATAAAAAAAAATAAATATATATTAACCCATCAAAGTCCTTAATTTTTTATTTTTATTTTTGATCATTATCACAAAAATAAAATAGCCCAAGTATTAGGAAGATATACCAGTTAAAAAAAAAATGCAACCCTTCATAAAATCCAACTATAAATGCAATTAAACTATAAGAATATACTAAAATAGTTGTAAGTGTTTAAAATTTTAACTTAAATTAAAATTTTAAATTTCCCAAGGGAAGGGGAAATATAATAGTAACTTACAGTTGTTATTATTAGTCTAGCGTGTTTTATCTCTTGTGAAATTATTTATAAATATAAATTTTTATTTGACTATTTTATTATGTAACATATATGTACTATTTATATATACATTTAAGTTTTAAATAATATATACCTTAAGCTTTTGAGTAAAATGCCAGATTTGAAGTTAAGAATAAATACTTATATATTTTTTTTATTTTATTATTAAATCTTAATGTCAGTGGAACAATTGATAGTTGAATTAAACATGAACTTATATAACACACGAGCAGATTCGTTCGTGCTCTGGAAAATAAAAAAAAACGAAAGAAAAAGAAAATCTTTTCTCTTTAAAAATATCATTTTTCTTCTATCAATACTACTATTTAGTGATTGGAATTTAAATATTAACTTTTTTAAATTAAAATAATTTGTGGATTCAAAGTCTGCAAGGAAAATATATTTAATTTTCTACTTAATCTTAAAGGAATAGCAATATAAAGGAAAAGAACGTCTGTTTAAGTTTTGAAACTACGTTGTTTTAACTCTTCCATTATTCTTCGGATATATATAAATTTAAGATAATTATATATATTAAGGATAAAACAATGTGCACTGAGTAGTACACTCATTATATCGTAAAAGGTTTCGAAACCAACCTTGCATGCTATTTTAAAATATTTTGAAATATTGAATATATAGAACGTCTAGTGATAATAGAGAAATGAAGATTAAGAACATCTACATTCGAAGAATATTTATTTTATTTCACATTGATCCGGTCATTGGATGTTATTAACAGTTTATCGTTTAAGGATAAATGGAATCATCATTGTACAAATGGATTGGTGATATGCTTCGTAAGAGATCTTCATTGGGATGATGAACTATAGACTTCAATATCTACTCTCAACTCTCTTATAATTAAGTTTCCTTATTATTTATTTACATATATTATAATAATGCTTATATTATTTTAATATGTTTATTATTATTATTATTATCTTTATTTCAAATTTGGCATCGCATCATATATATCTTAAAAGGAAAATTATATTTATTATTAAATATAATTAATTGAAAGCTTAACATAATTCATTAAATTAGATGAGGGATATAAAAAATAGTTATTATTTGACAGATATCTTAAACAGGATTGTATTGTGTTTACTACGTAATATTGTAAACGTTTAATGTATTTTTATTTATTAAAAATACATATAATATATAAGTTATACAATGGCAAATAATACTTATATATGGGTAATTGTGAAGCATATAAATAAGAACGGTAAATAAATTAATAAGTTACATAAATTATTAATTTTTGAACCCAGATATTGTTTTTATATATCTGTTAATTTAAGCTATTTTCTTTAATTTTTGAAAGTTTATTATAGTATTGAGTTTTATCATAGGGTATTAAATAAAAAAATATCATTTATTAATATTCTTTTAAAATGATAAAATTCATCCGTATTTATTTATTAATATTTTATTATCTATTCTATTATATTTTTATTGTTTATTAAATATTGATTTGTTAACGTGATCTCTTTGTCTAATCATTATTGAATTATATTATATATATGCTAGTATTATAAATGTCATATGAATAATAGTTATAATTAATGCTTATATAGAGGCATATGAAATAACTTGTTTTTGAAATTATTCCTGAAAAGAGCTGATTGCAAATTCTCCGTGAGTTTAAATATCGTGGCATAATGGTGACTGAAAGAGGGATGAAAGATGGATGTCCTGGTCTAAATTGTATTTAAACTTATTTAAAGATTAATGAGCTAGCATAATAGAGGTATATATAATCATGGACTTGGTATTTCATCGATTCATTTCTAGCATTCTACTTGAAGACCCAAAGTCCGATTGTAGTGAAATGCGTATCCTCTTTCTAAGGAATTTAATCATCTCTTTATATTTAACAAGACCAACTTAGATTTTAAATATAATCCATTCTGTTATATTTGGCGAACCTAACTATGAAGCATTAAGTTAATGATTTCTAAACATTAAATATAATTGATTATATTACAATTAATTCATCAACTGGGATGATTAAATGCCGTTCCGTTATATTTGATGCCTCAACTAAGGCTATCAAATAGGCTGTCCCGTTATAATATGTAATAAATAAAGTTTGATATCTGTATTCGTTTCACAATATATGTAATATACAAATCAATATATATATCAAAATACAGTACAATTTATATAAATTATATTCTTTTAGAAGTACTTTCGACTATACACTTTGTAGTCTTTATCAACTATATAACATTAAATAATCAAAACGAGACAACCCTTAACAATACCCATAGTTCAATTCAGATTTCCCACAATTCTGTTATCTTAACATTTGATGACTGGCAATGCATTAACATTTGACGATTTCTTGAAATCAACATAGCCTCTTTTATTTTACGTTTATTATGACAACATTCAATTTGAATGATTTTCATATTTTTATAATCAAATTTAAATCCATATTGACAAGATTTATTATAAATTTTATTATAAAAGTATTGCAGTTTATTGATAAAAATATTTATGTTAATTTTAATAATGAATATTATAAAATGAATTTTGGTTGGCCAATGGGTCTTCCTGCTGTTGCTCAAATTTGTAATTTTGTTATATCAACATATGAAAGTAAAATTTTAAAACAATTGAAATATGAAGAAATTAAAGTATATCATAGATATGTGGATGATGTTTTTATTTGTGGAAAACAAGAATTAATAATCAATTTATTTAATGAATTAAATGAGATTAAGGATATAAAATGGGTTATAACTAAAGAGAAATACAATTCCATAAAATTCTTGGATATTCAAGTTACTCTTAATGATTACAGTTTGGGTTATGTTATGTTAATTAAACCAATTGAAACTAGAGGTTTTATTCCATATGAGTCACATGTACCTATGTGTCATAAGCTGTCTGGATTGAAATCATTCTTATTTCGAAATGAAAAATTATGCAAATATTCTAGTGATAAAATTAAAAATGTACATTTATTTGTTAATGACTTATTGAAAATTGTTTATTATAAAAATTCTATTGCTAATATTATTAAAGGATTTAAAAGAAATCAACACTATAATAAAATTAAAAATAAAAATATCAAAATGAAATGGATTTCAATGCCATTTATATCAGATGAGCAGGTCAAGTTTATTAGGAAAATTTATAATGGTTTGTGTCATATTGCTTTTTTCTCTACAAATAACATAAATAGATTGCTTAATAATTCTAAAATTCAAAATTCAAAGTTTAATCAAAATTCTATTATATATAGATTGATATGTGGATGCGGCGTACAATACATTGGTGAATCTAAGTGTACATTTGAGAAGAGAATAAAAGAACATATGCTTTTATATAATAGAATTCAAAAAGAGAATCAATATGGAACAGATGTAAATAAACCTTCATCATATGTTATATTTGATCATAATAAATCTTGTCAATATGGATTTAAATTTGATTATAAAATATGAAAATCATTCAAATTGAACGTTGTCATAATAAACGTAAAATAAAAGAGGCTATGTTGATTTCAAGAAATCGTCAAATGTTAATGAATCGCCAGTCATCAAATGTTAAGATAACAGAATTGTGGGAAAACTGAATTGAACTATGGGTATTGTTAAGGCTTGTCTCGTTTTGATTATTCAACGTTATATAGTTGATAAAGACTACAAAGTGTATAGTCGAAAGTACTTCTAAAAGAATATAATTTATATAAATTTACTGTATTTTGATATATATATATTGATATATATATATACAAAATTGAAATAATAAATTTAACGGTTTACAAACTATTACAAACAATCTTTAAATCCAAAGAAGTACTTTCAGTTGATTTCTTAAACTCTTTATTTCTGATTATTTTATTGGACTAGTGAAGTAAAAGCCTAATGTTTTAATTGGTTAATTCACAAAGTGAAGTGTCAAAATACAAATTCAATGATCAAAATATATTCATCTTTTAATATTATATTCACTTTAGTTTTGTTTGTAAAAAGTATATTAATAATTTGTCAGATTATGAAAGTGAACAAAAGTTTTTTTAAAAATAAATTTCTCTTTATAATTGTCAAATTATTTGCGAGCGGAGAAATGTAAAACAATATTTTTAACCAACGAAAACATTTTGGATGACAAAATGATTTGTTTACATTGCAGAAAAAGCAATAATTTTTGTAATTTTTGTTAAAATCTTAACTATTTTTTTAAAATAATTTTGTTTTAGCATGTTTCATCAAAATAATTTGTAATTTGTCAAAAAATACATCTAAAACATTCGTTTATCATTTTCAAAATGAAACAAAAGCATATCGTAACTTTTTCAGTGATTGACAGCCATTTCCTTTGTTGACAAAATGTAATAGCCAATAAGATCCGAGAAGAGATGTCCTACTTCTTTTGTTAAAGTCTCAAGGCCATTTTTATTGATTTTTTACTTGTAAAATAATTCAAGAGAGGGCAGTATCTTATGGAACTTTTTTTAAATTTTTAAATGACTATAAAATCTTTACGATATCATTAAAAGTGACGGGATTTGAACGGTCAAAAGTGGCATGAAATCGCCATGTTTTTAACTATGACTAGCAACCATTGCATTAATCCTGCCTCAACTACCATTAAATTCATTAAGAAATTAACCAAAGTACTTCTGCAGATTTAATGATTGTTTGTAATAGTTTGTAAACCGTTAAATTTATTATTTCAATTATAATTACAATTTTGTTTTTAATTAATGGAAATTATATATATATGTAATCATTATAAGAATAAAGCTAAACTAATCAATAAAATAATTAAAATTACCCATAATGATATTCTTATTTGATGCCTGTATTTTTTCAAAGTTGTATACGTAATCTTGTAATTGAATATTAATAATTAAAGTAACTAAATATATGTAAAGTACAACTTTAAAAAAACTTTTATCTACATAGGACTGCTTTTGACTATCTTAGTACTCTTTGCCAACTAACATATTCAAATGCTATGAAGATATTCGAATGGATTCCTAAGTGAATAAAAGTTATTTAAAGTTGTATTTTACATATATTTGGTTAATGTATTTATTAATATTCAGTTACAAGATTGTGTACACACACACACACATACACACATATATATATATGTAAAATAAATAAAATATCCGTTAATTAAAATCAATATTGTAATTATAATTGAAATAATATTTTTAACGGTTTACAAACAATTACAAACAATCCTTAAATCCGCAGAAGTACTTTCAGTTACTTTCTAACCTGCCTCAACTGCCATTAAATTCAAAAACCAAAAGCGGAAGCAAACGTCATCAATTCAAATTCCACGAATCTTGTATTTTAATGTTAGAAGCTTGTCGATTGATTAAATGCATTTTATTCCTGTTTATAAAAATTGCCTCTTTAATTTTTCTTTTACTATGGTTTCTCTCTTCATGAAGAATTTTCACATTTTCAAAATTAAATTTAAATTTATATTTACATGTTTTTTCATGATCGAAGAAAACTGAAGAAGATATTGAATCACCATTATTTTTATTTTTTACATGCTTATATAACAATTCATGTTCCTTCAATCTTTTCTCAATACTGCACCTAAATTCACCTATATATGATAGCATACAATCACAAAAAAATTGATATATGACATTACTTTTTTTAGTAAGAGTGGGATTTCCACTTTTATTATTAAAAGGGGAGAGGCTGCCTTGACAACAGTGAGAAATATTGATTACTATCTATATAAGCATGTTTTGGTGGTTACTGGTTTCTAATGGTTGCATATCCCATTTAGCTTTAAGCATTATTTCACTTATTATTTAAATAATAAAGGAGCAATTTAGAAGTATTGCAGTTTATTAGTCTTCATTATATGGACATGTTTATTTCATGTTTAAAGAGGTTTATTTAAACTTCATTGTATCAATATTTTAATCTCTGTGGTCAAGTTGCAATCTTTAAGTGTCCATATATATTCATTGGACCATTAGTAAGAGTGGGATTTCCACTCTTATTATTAAAAGGAGAGAGGTTGCCTTGACAACAGTGAGAAATTTTGATTACTATCTATATTGGTATGTTTAGGTGATTACTGTTTTTTAATGGTTATATATATATATATATATATATAGCAGTATAATTAACGAATATATGCATTTACTGTTTTTTTTTCTGTTCTGAATGTATAATGTAAGTTTTTGTTTATTTGCTGATATAATGCTTCCTTCATTATGTCAATAGCAAAGAAATGCTTCAGTTATTATACTTGCTTATAATTCTAGCGTAATTGATATTTTGGTTGTTTATCTTTTGGTAAACAATATCCTGTGGGAAGACTTATAATGCATTTTAGGATTACTGACAAATGCACAATGTTTCATATAGAAAGGTAAAAACATTATTTTCAAAAAACGTTAATTTAAATAAAACATGTATCATCTGTACATACAGATTAATAGGCCCCAAATTTTTTCTTGTGTTTGAACACATTTTTTATATAAATTACAACGTGTTTTACGAATGTGTGAATTTAATATTCTTTAAAGTTCAATCGGTAGGGTTTTTTTTTTCTATTTGTTGCAATGATTCTATTTTCTGGCATAAGTATGCATTTAGAATCTTTTTCACATTAATGAGGTGGTATTTCCTTTTATAAAACATTCTTCTTTGTGAGGTATTGTTTTATTATTGAGTAGAGTATTTCTAGTTAATGAAGTAATCTGGCTATATATAATTCTAACATGAAAAAAACATGACTGCCCAATAAAGAATACTTTCATTATTAATACGGGCATTGTTGAAAAAAAATATTTAATTTTAACTTATAATGTGAAAAAAACTGTCCATGAATGATTTGGTAATCAAGCTTGGATTATAAGTAAAAATTAAAAATAGATGTTTATGTTCCTGAAAAAATACTGAATGCAAACTGTTTGTTGAGTGATTTTGTCTATAATTCTATTTAATTCCTTCTAAATTACATTATTGATTAATATTTTGGATTGTTTACTATAAAAAATTATATCAATCAAGTTTTTAGCTGTTTTTTTTTTTCATTTAGATTAATAATTAATCCAATTCACTTGTTTTGTTAATAGACATCCCAGTTAACATACAGTAGGAGGAAAATTCTCTAAATTTCTTAAATATTTACATTTTAATGATGATTAATCTTTTTTTTCTTCTAAAGATTAAGCATAATTAAGAAGAGGCATAACCAGTATGTTTTATGGGCAGATGTTTTGGTGTTCCAAAAGTCAATATATTGAATTTGAAGCATTTTGCCTTCTATTGAAAGATTTTCTTCACTCTTTTTTCAAACTTTAAAATCCATGTATATTTAAAATTTTAATTTCAAAAAAATCTGAAGATGTCAGGATAATCAGAAAAGTGGAAATTTCAAAATATTGTAAACTCCATAATGATGAGAGTTCACTGTGTTTTTGACAGTCTCAACTTTATGATATCTTTGCAATATTACTTCAAGAAAATATTACAAATGACTAAAAACTTGATTTTTTGGAAAATTTATGTTTATTTTTGCATGGTAGTCATGCTATAATTATTAGAAATTAAAAATATGTATTATTAAATATTTATTTTCTATGGAAATATTTTATTTTTAAATATAAAAGATTATATTTATCTATGAAACAGTTACCATAGAATTTGTGATCCAGGAAATACAATATATTTAGAAAATGTTATCACTAAGACCGAGTGCTAGAAAATATAACAATATCATAAAAAATACTAAAAAAAAATTAACTTTTAATGCATAAATAGAAATATTTATTAGATATTAATTTTTTTTGAGATTTTAATTAAAAACAAACATCAAACAAATAAGATTTTATTCATATTGCAAATTAAATTTGCTCTCTCAGTGAAACGGCAGTCTGTTTTGATTAAAAAACTGACTTTTAAATAATTCCAAAAATCAAATGTGATTTTTTAAAATTTGTTGAATTTCTAAACATAAAATATCTATCAAATGAAGTCAAATTTATTGTATTCTTATAAATAATAGATTAATATTAAAATGAAAGTTGAAAGCTTATAGCAAATGAGAATTAAAAAAAGTCAGATTACAGGTGTGTTAAATTATTACATTTTAATATTTTATATATGTAATCTTAAGTTTGAAAAGTTATTAAACCAAATTTTAAAGATTTTCAATAGTAATAAATGTGGTAAAAAGATTATGATAATCATTCAAAAACAGAATAAGATTTGTTATAAATTTGAAAAATATTGAAAAATACCTTTACACCTGAGTGTCTAATTAATATTTTTTAATAAGTGAATTGTTTAAATCTTAATGAAGCATTAGTTTATGTAAAGATTACATATATTTAATTTTGTTAATACATATCCTTGAAGTATATAGATGTATATTAATAAAGTAAAACATAAACCTTCAAATTAAGTGAAATTTTGGCTTTCTTTTTAATAAGCTCATGAAAAGTCCTTACTGCTCCATATGAAAGCAGTTTATAGAGTAGTTGAAAAAAGAGACATATACTAAGAAAAAGAAAATATTCTGCAGATCTTTGAAAAGAGAATTAAGGAAAAGATTAATCAAATGCTATGTGTTGTAATGGTCAAATATGTACATTCACAGAACAAAATCTAGAACTTTGGTAAATCATCCCAAGACCGACCAGTTTACGGTAGTGGATGCCATGACTTTGGCCTAACCCTAGTTCCTTTACCATTGCTCAGAGATTTACCACCTTGCAGATGACACAGTTGAGGCCACAACTGTATTTCCCTTCTTCACATGCCGGTAGTAGCACATCAGTTAAGCAAAAGATTGGGAGAAAGTTGGCCTTCTATCTAGTATAGCTATATAGGTATCATGTGGCTAGTATATGATTATTAAACAATGAAATGATTTTAATAACTAATAATAAAATGATTACTAAATAATAAATAATTATGAGTCAGTGAGCAAGACTAAGGCATGAAGCAAAGTTAAATTTAAAAACTAATTTAATGAAGTTAAAATATTAAAACAATTAAAAACAATATTACAATAACTAGGTGTCTGATCTCACACACAGGCGATTAAAGGATATTTACATTAATTTTTGAGTTCACACGCAAGTGATGGATTTAGATATGTAATTTCTTATGGCTGAGGTATACATGACTTGATCCACATATATAGGAGATTGATAAAATCTCTCGCAGGTGATTATAAATTTCTAGTTACAAATATTTAAGTTTTTAAGGTTTATGCACTTCCGGTTTATATATATAGCATTTTAATCACACACAAGTGATTATAATTTTTAGGTTACACATGTTAATTTATTTAGCTATATATATATGTGTGTGAATCTATCACTCGCAGGTGATGAAATTATAATACAATTGAATTGACCTTTTCATGAGCTTTAATATTAATTTTATGACTAAATGAATATGCTCATGCTTATCTATGCCTAGTTTATGCTATATTAGGAGCTAGATTTTCTTTATAGTTAGTGGAAGTGAATATAAAGATTTATAAAGAATATAACACTTCACCAAGCACGGATACTTAATATATACTCTATATAGCTTTTATGACTATCAAATTGGATTCAAATTCAGATCAAAGGGGAAAATAACAATTATAATGGAGGGATGTACTGATTATAGGCAGCCTGAATTCAGATACTAAGGCATATATAAAACATATAACTCTAGATCCCTGCATCTCATATATGTGCCTTTTTCACGAGATTCGTACCAAGTACCGGTTCCCTTTGACTGAACTCATTGCTGTGACAGTCAGATGATGTATGTTGGTTTAACCCAGTTCGAATACTAGGCAAAAGTACCTTGAGGCCATCCATATGCGAGATATTAAATCAAGAATACTATGACCTCTGCCCTATTTGCCTATTCTCAAGGCTAATTACGAACAAACAACATTATCTGAGACACACAAATTATTTTCTCACCAGCCACAAAGCTTAGCAACAGAGGTAGAGACATGGATGGGAACACCTATGGAGCTAAATAGTTAAATGTGCAATAAAAGTACTAAGAAATGTGTTTTGCATGCCTGGATCATTGGAAAAGTAAAATAAAGCATTATAATAAAATTAGGAAACTCAAGCTTTTGATAGTTAAATAATATGTTTAATTAATGACTTTAAAATATTAAGAATGTTTTTAATGGCCTCCGCTATTCCCCTAAATTAATGAAAAACTAATTAGACACTAAAAACAGATTAAACAATATAATATTTTTGTGGTCTAAGTCTTTTCTTCCCAAATTTAATAAAATTGGCAACTTGAATCTCCTCAATAAAGTACAATAGTAAAAATCTTTCACAAAGCATTTTCTAATTGCTTTGCACTAAAAACAGACAGTTTAAAAATTATTTAAAACATATATAGCTAAATCATATATACGTAATAAGCTACTAGCGGACAAAAGAGGCATTATTAAGGAGATCAAGTTGGCAAACAAAGGAAACTTACTCGTATGGAATTTAGAAACATAAATAAAATTGGAAAGAGATTTTAAATGAAAAAAATTAACTTTTAAACTTAACCGCAATGGAATACAAAATATTTACACATGTTAGTAATGAAGAATAGCGAAGGAAAAAAAGGTTAAATATAGATAGATGATCACACATATATATATTTAAGATTAGTCTAATAAAATGGTTACATTACAAATATCATTAAATAAAATAATTCATAATATAATTCAATTAAGAAAGGTATGAACAAAAGGGTAGAAAGTAAATAGTTCAATGGAGGAGAGATTTGATTACTGTCCTGGTTTCTTGCTCCTGTTCGGTGGCATCGTGGCTTGATACAACTGTCGATAGGTATTTGTCCGGACAATGAAAATGGAAATATGTAGCATGGTTTCACGAAAAGTCCTGCAAACACAGCACAGAGTTCAGATCACTATTAGGTGGATACTATGGCATTTTGGATGGTATTTAGGAACCTCGGTGATAGGCAAAGCTATTTATTTGCCTAGCCAAGCATAGTAGAATCCATCAAATTCATATGACTTTTAGCTTGAGCATGTTCAAACTTCTCCATGATTTTGAAGATGACAGTTGTCTACCTTTTGGAATAAAATCTCCACAAGCAAAATCTGAAAGAGTTCTCCAAAGAGAAATCAGAATGCCAGCAAGAAAACTCTGAATAACCAAGTCTTTTGTTCTCACTTTTATTTATACCCTCTTTGTCAGCTACCTTCTATTGTTTGTATGATCTTAGATCTTGATAAGCCCCCATGCTCCTTTGTTTCAAGGTAATATTTTCTAAAAATAACCTTTACTTTTTTACTCTAAATTTTTTTCTTTAAACTTTGAATTTTATTAATTAAAAAAGAAAGAGAAGGCCATCTTTAATTTGCCTTGAATGGGCTAATTAATTAAAAATATACATTCTTTTAGAAAATGTTGGTGGGCTTATCTCAAAATGAAATCATACTAAATATTTTAACAAGACTTAAAAAGAAAAATACATTCTTATTTCTTTTAATAAAATAAGCATTTTATTTCAGCAGAATTTTGCATTAACTCATATATATATATATATATATATATATATATATATATATATATATATATATGCGATGATGTATATATATATATTTGACTAATAGGTTTTACAAGTAATTTTTATTAACAGAAATCTAATCTTAGAAATGGAATTGATTTAAAATGAAATAGTTAAATGCAAAACCATGCTGATATTGGACTATAAACTTAATTCAGGCCAACAATACTAATTAGGTTTATAGGAGTCTGTGAAGCATGGATTGGACTTCAGATCCATTGCTTCATTGCTGTGAATAGGAGATCTTTAGTCCGGCTGATCGAGCAATTTATTTAAATGGGAGTCTTATGCCCCATAGGAGTCTCATGCTCGATTACTAAGGATGCAGAATGGGAGGCATGTAGCAATTCCATCTGAGGAAGATAATTGCCCGAACTAAGTGTTCTGGTGTAGCCCTAATGTGTATGCCCAGTAAAGAAATGCAGCAACAAGTGAGTTACACCATAGCATTTCTAAAGGACACAGATGCCCCACTGACAATATAATCATAGAATAAAAATTAAGATGCTAAGTAATAGTTTCCTTCATGAAACCATCCCCTATCAGTTCAAATGATAGTATTCAAAACTATACTATTAAGGAAAATTTATGAAGCCAAGTATAAGGCTATCTATATAGGCTTTTATTTATTTAAGAGGAACTACAGCATGGTAAGGAAAATAATAATATAGAATTATAGATCTATGCTGCATTTTATCATCTCAACTAGATATCACTTAAATATCATATTTAAAAGCAAATCTATCTGGTAAGTTAATAATTATATCTCGATCAATAGATACAGGGTTTTTTTGTTTGTGCATTAATATATGCAACATTATATATATAGATGAGAATCTTATTTACTTCTCACTAATGATTTAATTATGAAAAACAAAACCCGGTATCGAATACATATAGCAGAAACAATAAAATAAGTAAAATTTAATAAGATTTAGCATAGATTTAGGAAATGCAAGATACAAATGATATAAGATTTCACGTAAGTGAAATCTGAAATTTAGCTTTGTTTTAGCATATTTTAAAAAAAGAAGTTTCTGTGATGTTAGTTGAAATTTGATTGATTTAGTTTAAAAGTTAGAAGTTGTTTATATTTAATGAAAGTAAATATTATTGTTAACTTAAAATATAGAATAACTGAGAATTTTAATTATTGTTCTAAAACAGATCATTTAAATCATATGTAACAAAATTATTAAACATTGAAAATAAATGATTTTAAACGAATTAAATTAAATATGCAAAACCAAATCAATAATACCTAAATTCAACAAGTAAACCAACAAATAAAGAAATCATATCAATAAATGAAAGGTGTTATTTTTGTAAATAATAACCAAAATAAAATCATAAAGCAGTTAAATCAGTATTTATCAGTTAACGAATTATAACTGTAAATCAGATTATCAAATATTAAACTAGTTTTCGAAGGAGTTTGTAAATCAATTTAAATCAGTTTAATTATGAAATTAGGAAATCAGTAAATATCATTTTAAATCAGTTTAAATAGGAAATCAGTTTGAATCATGAAATCATTAATAAATCGTGTTAAATCAGGCAAGATTTTAAGATTGAAACAAAATAAAATTTACAATTAGAAGTAAGTTTAGTTTACATTATTATTATGGCCATTAGATTAAGCTATCATTTTAGAGTTGAGTTTAGATGAAAGCTTTAGAATTGAAGGAGTATTTGCCATTTTCTTCTCTTTTCTCTACTGGCAAGTTATTTCGTCATTGGAACTTCTTTAGGTTGTGATGGTGGTTATTTCATCTTTTTCCACATCAGGTAGCTTCTCATAAGAGGTGGAAGGCAAGATTTTAGGCCTTTACCCGACATGATCAACATTAATGCTATTCAAGTACTTTATTAAAATTATAATCTTAGAGAGCCCTTTAAAGATGGATGCTCCAGCTTTTATACCAACGGACTTCCCCCACTCCTTCATTATATTATTTTTAGATTTATTTTCTTAGCTTACTCGCTTATTGCCAGTAATCGTGGAAGCCTGCTGTGTCAAACTTTTAATTAGGTCAAATAAACCTCCATGACACACGGTAACTTATGCAATCTTTTTAATTTGAATCTAATTTTAATTCTAAAAATAAATTGGGTCAATTTTCAGCGACCAGGATTAACTTTTCTGGTGTAACTTTTACTAGCAAAACAAATCTAAACTTTGGAAAAACATTTTGTTATATATGTAACTCGACCGTTTAATTTAGCGATATATGCAGAAATATATAATTTCAAATATTACTAATTTAATAAATATTTTAAAATAAAGAAATCTTTAATGTTTTAAATTCTATTAACATCATTCTTCTAGCATATATATATAGTCTTAAGTTACACATACAACCCGTTTTCCATTTAATTATTATTAGAAATATATATGTGCATATTTATAGAGGTTTATGTATATAAATGCAATTTTCTCTCTATATGTAGATATATATGCACACACACATAGTTAAAGTATTTAGGTTTAAATTTAGCCAGGTTTTTATGATATTATTAATGAGATATACATGCTGGTGGTTATATGAAAAAAATACTACTATAAAATATAGTAGGTGAAACAGTTGTATTGTACAAGCTGACTGTTTCAGTGTGGAGTGTAATATTGCATCATTGTGAAACATGCCCAATGAGCAATAAAATTAAAAAACATATTGGAAACATTTGAGATGTGGTTATGGAAAAGAATGGAGAAAAATCAGCTGGGTGAATAAAATTACAACTGAAAAAGTTTTGAAAAGAGTAAATGAAGAAAAGAAATTGATTGAGAAAATTATAAATAAAAAGAGAAAGTGTTTTGGATATATACATTAAAAAGAAAGTATAGTTTAATAAAAGATGTTTTGGAGGGAATTGTGAGTGGAAATAAGATGAATGGATGGAAGAGATTGGTGTTTGTGGATGATATAAGAGATGGGAAAAGTTATGTGGAATTGAAAAGCTGGGCAGTGAAGAAAACAGAGTGAAAAATGAATGACTATGCCATGTGACTCTACTCTCTGGACCTATCTATAAGACATAATACTATTGATGATAAATTGTTAAAAAGATACAAAAGCCTAAAAAGTGTAAATGCTAAGTTAATACATATATAGTTGGGGTTTATTGTTCAACACTTTATAAAACGTTCAAATTCCGGGAGTGACATTTGAATTATGATACATTGATTTTCAGCTCCAAATACTTCCACATTATGACCAGCACCAAATTATATAATGTAGTATCTTTCATTATTTGAAGTGGTAGAAAACACCCCACCAAAAGCATTTTGTTCTTAAGAGATTGTAAATAGCATATTGCTAGTCATATTTGAAAATTCAATATAGTAAAATGGATTTTACGCATATCTTATTGTCATTGGATGCAGTTGCCATGGTTACGACGATATTTAACTTTGACCTGTAAAATGTAATAAAATGATTAAAATTAAATGACGAATTTTATTTGTCTATAATTGAAAATATTTTCAACATTTATTTTAAAATACAAATGAATTCTGTAATTTTACAAAGCATTTTTTTTTAATAAATGTAATTATTTCAATTTTTTTAATTTAAATATTTTTTAATAATCGTTATTTAAATATTGAATGAAAATATATATAAAAAAGAGAAAAGTAAAAAAATTTAAAACATTGTATATAATTATAAATGTATTAAACTTCATTATGAGCACATTTTCCGTTTTCTTATTAAAATAATTGTTAGCGCGGGTTATTATTTTTTAAATATAAATGAATTTAACGTAGCATTTTATCTTATGTGCAGTAAATTATCTTGTTCTGTGTACGATTTACTTGTTAATATTTTATTTGATATATAATCGAAACAATTACAAATTATTTGCTTATCACATTTGCTTTGTTTACCGTTAAAAAGAAAATCGGCAATAATTGTAAAATAAAAAACACCAAAATAAATACGTTTTTCCCTCCAATTTTTATTCATATTATAACTTTGTATCGATTTTAATTCAGAATCGTTTATAAAGTCTTTCAACGATTAAAACACACACACACATTTACAAATATATATATATAATTTTAAATGCAATTTTGACACACTTTTTGTTAAAAACTAACATAAAGAGAATATAGATTCACAATCCATTCGAGAAGATAAAAAAGTTCTTATATTAATTATATAAAACTTATTTATAAATTTTAAAAATCTTTTCTATATATTGCGTTTGTAACCCTTACAGCCTTGAAGCTACATTAAAAGTTTATAATTGCTTAGCGCTTTCGGGAGCTTCGTGTGCCCATATTCCTAACTTATAGATGTGACTAACACAAGTATACATCTAAGCAATCACATAATCGTAAGAAAAAATCCAAAATTTGTTCCTTGAAGTTTGCAAATAATTGTTTATTTAAAATTGAAATTAATCTCGATGTTTCCATCCTAATTTAGTTTTATTAATTAGAGTAAAAAATTTTCATGTTACTGCCATATATTCTTTATGGGGCCAAGTTGAAGAAATCATTGACCTTTTCTTTCAGTGTGCTAGCCAACATAATTTCAGAAGCACCGTAAACTTCATTATATGTTTTAATATTTACCCTTAAATGTTGGAATTAAGAACATAAAAAAAAAGTCGTTGTGGTTTCTAAAGTGGCATTTCATTTTCAATTCCACTTGTTTTGAATTTCAGTAATTATTCTCTAGTTAAATCATTAATATTGCAATTAAGATTCAAATTCGACAGTATCTTCCCTTCTCAAAAATGAACGCAGTCACATGGAGTCTTTTATCAATATGTGAAATCTGTCTACCAAAGGCAAATTAGTAAATGTTATTATTATAATATAAATATATGTTTTTTATCAATAATAGCAAGGAATAGTGATGACTAATTTATTCTCTATCTCTTCACCATTTTTACTTTTGTATGCAGATATATTTCTTCTTTATTTGTCCAAATGTAATCAATATAGTTATATATAATGCAAACTTTTGGCTTCATGTATTTGCCTATATTGTAATGCTTTATGTAATTAATTATCAGTTAAGTTACCTAATCTTTTTGATATTCTGTCCATCTGTTTCAACATAATCTGTATTATATTCAAAGATCAGCCTTTCAAGCTAATTGTACATGCGTCTTTTGAGAATGTTAAATAATAAACGAATACTTCCCTCCACAATACAAGATATAGTATTTATGCAGGAATAAAAGGAATCTAGTCTTTGATAAATGCTTATGAATTATATACTGTTGCAAAGTGGAGCTGAAAATTTTTATCTTTACTTAGTCTTAAATGGATTATCATATTATAGACTTATCAATAACAAAAATGAACCATTTGAAGTTCATTGCAATCAGAATTATTATGGCACAGTTATAAATTTCAACTGCATTTATTTGGTAGCTTTATGCACATTTATCACAACATTTTAGTAATATGCGTATAATAGATTTCAATTAACTAAATTTCAGAATCAATCATTCAGTTAAAAATAAAACAAAATTAATGTGGTAGGTAGAGCAAAACTCTCCATTTTATTATATAATCTCTTCTCATAAATTCCACAAAAAACTTTTTTTCTTTTTAATCTTGAAAATTTGAAGATTTAAGATTCAAAGCAATTACTTATAAATTTTAATATAAATTTAAAACACTAAAAAAAACCTTTTATAAATACTTAAATATTATAATATAATAATGAAATTAAAAAAAAAAAAAAAATAAATAATCAAAATTAAATAATTAAATAGTTAAATAATAAAATATTTCTTAACACAACTATAAAAATATTTTTGTTTTTTTATAAAACAAAAACCACCATTACCAAATTATGGAGGATTGGTATGAATTATTAAACATTTCATGATCACATTTCCTATACTAGCACATTGTTGATAAACAGAGCAAAACTCTCCATACAGTATTGCACCTGTGCTAAACAGAGTAATCAATGGATGCCAGAAGGCTTGTGCATAAAATCCCTATCTAATGCCTACTCATCCAATATCCCCAGACTAGTTTCTGGCTTGTGGCCTTCGTCAGTGAGGAGCTTTGGATCTGAGAGCACTGCATCTAGATCTTAGGATCTAATGCAACCCTCTAGGAAACCACCTTTTATCTCTACTTAACTACTAAACTATGAGAATGAAATTGAAAACACAAAAAATATTTTCAATCTAAGCTCAATAGCTTAAATAGTCATATGGGTCTGAACTCAGTTCAGCACCCATACATTTTGGTGTCTTTGGCTCTTTTACAACCATAGCCACCACTATCCTATTAGGCAGGATTGGTGTTAAACCATTAAGCATCACATGATCACATTTCCTATACTAGCACATTAATTGTTGATAAACAGAGCAAAACTCTCCATACAGTATTGCCACCTGTGCTAAACAGAGTAATCATTAGATCCTAAGATCTAGATGCAGTGCTCTCAGATCCAAAGCTCCTCACTGACGAAGGCCACAAGCCAGAAACTAGTCTGGGGATATTGGATGAGTAGGCATTAGATAGGGATTTTATGCACAAGCCTTCTGGCATCCATTGATTACTCTGTTTAGCACAGGTGGCAATACTGTATGGAGAGTTTTGCTCTGTTTATCAACAATTAATGTGCTAGTATAGGAAATGTGATCATGTGATGCTTAATGGTTTAACACCAATCCTGCCTAATAGGATAGTGGTGGCTATGGTTGTAAAAGAGCCAAAGACACCAAAATGTATGGGTGCTGAACTGAGTTCAGACCCATATGACTATATAAGCTATTGAGCTTAGATTGAAAATATTTTTTGTGTTTTCAATTTCATTTTCATAGTTTTGTAGTTAAGTAGAGATAAAAGGTGGTTGCTAGAAGGTTGCATTAGATCCTAAGATCTAGAGCAGTGCTCTCAGATCCAAAGCCCCACTGAGAGGCCACAAGCCAGAAACTAGTCTGGGGTGGATGAGTAGGCATAGATAGGGATTTGCACAAGCCTCTGGCATCCATTGATTACTCTGTTTGCACAGGTGGCATCTGGGGGTTTTCTCTGTTTATCAACAATAATGTGCTAGTATAGGGGGGAGCTAAGGTTTAAAATTATGTGCTAGGTATGTTTTTTTTATTTCAAAAGTATAATACAATCTTGACCTTTAATAAATATTGCAATTGCAAAAAACAATACTTCATATAAATTGTAAACATGTTTATTTGGATTTTTGTAAAATCAATCTAAATATTTGTTTATTAGAAAATATATGATGTTTGGATTCAGAGTTTATTTAAACATAATATTTTAGCAGAAATTTAATCAGCCATAAATTACAGTCAAACTAGAAGTGTGGCAATGTGGCTCCCAGGTAAAGCATAGTGTAAACATTCTTATTTTTTATGGTGATTTTATAATTATAATTTGCATTTTAACATTTAAAAAAAACCTTTTCATTACTTAAACATATGCTTAACTGCCAGATAATTTTCTCATAAAATTTGGATGAGAATTATATTTTTTCCATTGAAAAATATTTTTTAGATCTAAGACTAAAAAGAAGATTTAATTATATATTTCTGTTAATTACTATTTTTTTGTCAAGTGTTGTTAGCCGAGAGGTCATCGCAGCTGCCTTGCAAGCAAGTAGTTGGTTGCAGACGGTTGTGGGTTCGCGTCCCGGCCGATTGGACATATGAAAAAAAAAGGACATTAATTTAAAGTTACTTTCATTATTTGAAGTTATGATTTTAATGAGTATTGAGATTAATGAAATTTTTAATCCATTAAAAATAAAACGCAGAAAAATAATACTAACTTGGTCAAATACTGGTATAAAAATCACATGCGCAAAGAGTTTATAAACAAAATACAAAATCTAAATTTAAAAAAATCTTCTGAATTATTTTCAAAATATTTATTTATTTAATAATATTTATATGTTGGTTCACCATTTTATTAGATAATAGTTAATTTCTGAAGATTTTATTTTATTCATGTTAGAATAATATTGAAGATTTTTTTTCCTTTTAAAGTAATGATTATGAAAGTAATATATATATATATATATATAAGAAAATAAGTAAGAATTTTGTCATTTGTTAAAATTGTTAATCATTATGATGGTATAAATAGTTTGTTGGCAAATGATATAGATGAATTAGAAATATATGGGTTTAAAACATATGGGTAAAATTCAAGATATCCAATTAAGCACAAATAAGTATTTATCGAATTTGCTATCTATACTATTGAAAAAAAAGGTTTATGTGATGTATTACCATATGATATCAACACTGTATAATAGATGAGACCTTATGGTGAGTGCTGAGTTGATGAAGTTATAGAATTGAAGACAGACATTTTGATAAAATCATTGCTTCAAAAATGTTCATCCAAATTTCTCACAGATATATAATTAAATTGTGAAAGAAATTTCCAATATTCATTACTGAAACACTTATTACATATAACCACAAAATATTACAGAAAGCTAAGAAAGTATGAGGCTGATATAAGCTTATTAGGTGTATAAAAAGCATGATTTATTATTGTTCACAAAAGATGTTACCATATTAATTAGATCAGAAAAAGATTGTCGATGTTTGTGATTCATGGAGCATGATTTGATAATTCAAAACTCTATGGGCCATGAAAATATTAATACAGAACTGAATATGTATTTTTTGTAAATGTTGGTAATGTAAAGTTTATTGGGTTATATTATGACATGGAATATGGTATATGATGTAATTGCTTTGAAAGAAACCTTGATATATAATGATGAACATAATAATTATAAAATTGTAAATTACACTAGTGTATTCTGCACTAAATTAGAAGGTATATCAGAAGGAACTATGCTTTTTGTAATATATCCACATTATTACAATTTTATCATTCTTGATATGAAATTTTCTAAGTGTATAATAATTTATTTTGTTATAAAAAATAAAGTTGGTATTACTGTCTTTGTTATATGTTGTTCATGTATGATGACATGGAAAAAGTTTTTAATAATATATCTGCTTTAAATATTGTTCCTAATGATTAATAAGACAAAATTATAACTAAGAAGTTATTCATTATTTAAAATTACTAAACTATCATGTTTTCCAACTTTGTTTTCCACTTACCTGATTTTATGATCTTTGCTGTTGACTTTTAGATAATTTGTTTATAAAAAGTATTAGTTTGTTTGATACAGTTGCACTATTTTAGAAGTTATAACAATGTATTATCACTAAATAAATACATCATACATATGTAATAAAATTAAATAGAGATTTATTTAATAGTACTGTTCCTTCTCATTTATATACTGTTTCAAAAAAGTTAGCTGTGATAGATCTATCATATTTGACAATTAGATGGTGCCATGACACTGTGATTGCTACTTTTCAATGTTGGTTTAAAGTGTTGTATATGTTAAATTATAATGTGTGACAGGCTGCAATGATTCTGTCTAAGAAGGTTCTATTTTTAATGTATTAATTTAAAAAAACAAGAGATGTCAGCACTATATGGTCATTTATGGATCTTTACCTGTGATTGACATTACATTTTATTGTTCTGACAATATGAAGGAGGTGGCAATTTTTGATTGGCTGATGCTTTAGATTCATTTCCCTTGCGGGTAAATGTCACACAAAATATGATTTTCAGTAATTATTAATGATTGTGATGCAATATTTTTGTAAAAGACATTATTAAACAAACAACTACATCATCCAGGTGAGGGGATTATCTTTAAAAATATTCTATTTTCGAAAATACAGCTTTTAGAAAGTATATGGAGTGTGTTTCTTGCAAAAATTGGAAATTGTCACAGAAAAGCCATTAGAGGCTAAAAAGGAAAACCTTTTTGGAAAAAACTATAAGTAAAATATTTTAATAACAATTAATAATTTATTAACTTTTAGAATTTTTTTGTTTCTTTGATGATAATTAATTCTAAATATATCATTTTTAATACATAAAATTCTAATATTATTTCATTTTTAAACTTTTTTGAATAGATATTATGAAGCCAATATTTATGTTCCTCTGCTATCAGTAAGGGTGCCAGTTAGATACTTATTTTTATAATTTTAAAATATTTTTTCATGTTTTAAAATTTTAATTATTACAAGGCTTAAATGTTTATAATATAGCCTATAAATCATTTTTGTAATATATCTACAAAATATTTAATTGCACACAAATAAAATAAACATGGTATCATAGTAAAAATATTCATTGCCAGAGTCTATTCAATAATTTTGGTTCAGGTTGACATTGAAAACATTAATATATTAAATTCCTTTATGATTAATCACACTTCTTATAATATGTTCAGACTTCTAAACATCAACATTGTTTTTGAGATATTTTAAAATGACTGCATTTTTGTATTTAGTAATGCTTTGATAAAGAGATCAGGTAGAAATAAAATGGGTCTTCAATTGTTCTACATTACAGATAAAATAATTGTTCTACTAAATTGTAAGCATCATATTTACAAAAGAAGTGTGTTTAGATAATTTGATACCCAACTAAATAAGTGAAATAAGTGGCTGTGCACATATGCTAAAGTGATTAGTATTTTAAATGTTTATATAATAAAAGTCATAACGTAATGTGAGGAATTATTAATTATTTATTGATAAAAGACAATCATGATAATATCCACATTTCTTGACTTATGATGAATTTATCAATGTTATCAATAATTCCAATTTTATTACTAATGCTTTTAATCATAATTTTTAGGCCAATATGATTCTAATCTTGGTCAAGGTAATACTAAGATTAATATGGATATAAAAATTATCTAACCGAGAGGATGACTGATGTATTGTTTGTTACTGATGCTGGGGTTGCCTTAAATTTTGGTTTATACATGACCAGATATGACATAATTACTGCTTTTTTATTTTAAAACACTTATATTTTTCATAGTATTAATAAATTTAGTCAAAGTATCATTTTCCTATAAAAATGAAATATAAAATTATTGTTCCAAATTGTAAAAAAAAGTTGTATTAAGAAACAAAGGAACTAAAATTAAATATTTTTAAATGATGATTCGCAAACATATGATATAATAAAAGTTCATATTACTATCCGATTCATTTCCATATTTGCAAAGTAATGTTCATTAAGAATAAAGTTCTTTATTCCTTGATCATCAATCATCAGTAAAACAATCAAAATATCCGGTTGTTCCTAAATATTCTTCTTGCATGATGTTGACATCTTCTTCCTCAAATGATTTCATTACCAATTGGAGTTTCATTTAAATTTATATAAGTTTAGGCATTTCAGTAGGAATATGTAATTGCATTTATCTTTGGTTAAACCAATAGCATTATATATCCTATGACAAGTGATGTTTACTCATGATGCATTTTTATAGATATAATCTCAAATTATTTTTGGTTTAAATATATAAATATTTTCTGAAGAAGATTATCTGTTTCAGAATTCCAATTTAGAATAATTTTATAGCTTTCTAATTAATACAAATATATATAATTTCATTTTAAAAATAGGAATAATATTAATAAAGAGCAATTTATTGACTCTTCTATTTGAGTTATATTAGAGTTTCTTTCTAATAAAACTTTTATCTATAAATAAATTATTCAAATTATTGATCTACCTTTTTAAGGTATTCTACATTCAAAGTAAAATTATTGTATGTAGTGGTTAGTACATTGGCAAAAGATAGAATTCTTTAATAAATTATCTGATTCTGTATTTATGTATTATAGTAGAATCAACATCCACTAGTATGTACTGCATATATCATTTGGTTTTCACAATTCTTCATCTTTCTATAATTAATAATTACATTAATAATCAATAATTGAATTTTAATTTCATTTCCTTTATATTAGTTGTGAGGCTGCAACTTAACTTTAAGGTTATCTCTATGTCAACATCTTGGTTAATGAATTTTATTAATTTAAAAAAATGATTATTTTTAATTGTTTTAATTTTATTTAAAAAAACTATATAAAAGGTAATGGATATACTAATCATATGTACTTATGTGATAGTTTTACATACTCTCACATTTCCCCTCATTATTGATTTACAGTGATTATTTCTATTTTTTTCTAAATTTCTTGATTTGGTGGATACATTATTTCTCTATTGATAACATACTTCATAATAAATAAGTTGGCTTATCATTGGATGAAGCTACCTTGTGATAATCCAGGAGTATGTGTATTTATTGTTAACATTTTGGAAACTATTCACTTAACTATTGGAATACATTTTTATCTTCAACCAAATCATTCATGGTTGCACTTGAGTTAAACACTTTATATTAGATTAACTTCTTATATAATTTGCAATTATCTTTTTATATAATTTGCAATTCTTTACTGAACTGCAGTATTACTTATTTATAAGGTACAAAGCAAATGTTAATAATTTATAATATTATTTATAAAATTTTGCCTATGCAGGGATCAAAATTAGATCTTTTTTGCTTACAATACATATACACCTTACTTAGTGCACATCATTCATGCAAAGATTTATAATAGTAATCATCATCAACTTGTACCCACTATTTTTATAGTAAAAAAAAATTAAGAGAAAAAAATTTAGTGACCATATTTTAAAATGGTGGCCATTTTGTAAAATTGATGATGTCATAGGGTAGTTATTATTGCTATATCTTCTAAAAGCAAAATAGCAAATTTTGTATTGAGATCATTCTATACAGACATTATTTATAATATACAATATAGTACATAATATGAGTATTGTATACACTGTTTTGATTATAAACTTAAAATATAATTAATAACTGTACAATATTATACTTTATTTTTATTCTGCATTTTTGCAAGCCAATCAATTCAAAAATGATGTATTCAAAGTAAAGATTTCTATCATTAATGCTTATAAAACTTCCAAAAATGTGTTTCATTTAATATAACAAATAATCAAAATCATATTTAACAACATACAACAAACAAATATATTAATACCACATTAAATTTTTAAATATGCACACTAGTTTAACAACTGTACTCACATTTATGGATTAAAATTTTTACTCACATTATTTTGCTCATGCCAAAAATTACATTCATCATATGGAATTTAGTTATGGTAATGATTATTTTGAAAAAAAAAATGATTACATAATAATGAAATTTGCATGATTAGTAAATCTAAATTAAAAATAATCGATTTTCTTAATTTTAAAACATCTGTGTTATTGCACAGATATAAAAATGTAGAACTGAAAAATAAAATGAAAATTTTTTTCAGCATAAAGCTGTTAAAGCAAATGCATTTTTAGTTTTAAAAATGTTTGAAAAATAGCTTACAAATAAACTGAAAAAGATTCATATCTTTAATATTTATTTAAGTAGTTCAATTGCACTAAGCAAAACTGTTTTTAGTTATTTCAAAGAACATGTCTTCTGAGATTAATAAAATATGCTCATGGTAAAAAAATATCACATTGTATACACATTTATATACTCTATAAAATAATTTTTATTTAGGTCTGTATTTCACATATTGTAAAAAATAACCTTAAATATTATTTATGACATGAAAATATAAAATGCATTACATACATTTGTTTAAAGTCAGAATGTATATTTTTGATATAGTTTTGACAATGTGCAGTATGCTAATTTTGTTATTCTTACACTAATAATAAATAATAAGACTTTATGTTGAATTAAGTAAGTTGTTATTAAACATTTTTTTTTAAAAATTGTAAATAATTTCATGTAAGTAATATAATATAGTAGTACAAATTTGAAAAAAAAAACTTCAGTATGAATTTTTGTCAGCATAACAAGAAACAGTTGCATGGAAGAACACAAAAAATTGTTAACTGCTAGTTTACTTTCACTTTCTTGTCTATTTTGCTGTATTTTTGGACAGGTAAAAGTATCATTTGTTTTTCTACCAACTTTGTTTACATTTCAAATTAGAATCATGTCAGCATCTAATATGATCATGGAAAAAATAAAAAAAATCTCTGAGCATGGAAGTATAAATAGATATCTTAAACCAACAGTTAAGAAGAAAAATAAATCATGATATCTGTTGTCTCTGGGTTTATGCATGCTTATCATTGCCTCTATCTATAAAAACAAAATACAAACAAAGACTCTAAACATCATTGCTGTATTGAAACTTTCAATAATCAAGGGTTCATGGCATCCCATATTAAAAAATTCAAGAAGCATTTTAATGATCAATTCTAAATGTTTTTGCTTGATTCTGTGCCACCATATAATGTCCAAAAACAATATCATTAAAGGATTTAGAAGACAACAATAAACCTAAAAATAAAGAATTTATAATTTAAAAAATAGATAATGATTAATGAATAAATCACTGGAAAAAAACACATTAAGATAAGTGTTTTTATATAGGTTTCATTTGCATTCTCATACAAACACATAGTTTAAGTGTGTACTTGCATAATACACATAAAACAATTTACACAAGCATAAAATGTACAGTAAGAGGGTTTTTAATATATATATATACTAGGTTAAGCATTTTGTTAACATCTTACAATGTAATTTTTAGCTGAAGGAACCAGGTAATTTTTTTTTTCACATAGGGAACCATTATAACCACATGTTCTTTATGCAGTATTGTTGCTTAACATTGACTTTTGGGGGACAAATTGCCTTCACTATTGGGATAAGTATGTATATTTAATAATATTTTTGAATTACCTCTGCATCCAACTTTATACCTATTCACTGATGATCTTACATTTACTGTCTGAGGTACCTAGAGATTGTTTACAAAGTGTGACAAGCATGAATTATGTATTATGGAAATATGGTTAGATCAAATAATTTTACAGTGAATTTATATAATGCACTCAGCCTTGCATTATAAAGAAGAAACCACTTTGCTACACAAATACATATCAGTGACTTCTACAGTTCTTATAGTTTATAAAATTGTTTTCCAGGTTTAATTACCTCTTAGTTATTGCTTCTATTTAATACTTACTATCCAGGAATCCCATATTTACTTTTCCATCTTTAATTTAGTCATTATTTGCTAGTTTGCTAATTTATTGATTTTCAATCTTTACATGACAATAATGATATTTCTGAATGCTGTCAATTTTCATGACAACTAATTGTTTGAATATTTTAACTGACCACATTATTTCATCACTATTCATATTAACCATATTTTTAAAATCTATTTGCTGTTTAGTTCCATTAGCTGGTTTCTTGCATTGAGGGATTTTCTTTATTCTAATTCATTTTATAAATCTTCACTAGGTGATGTACTTTCCACAAATTTAGAACATTTCAATTTCCATTTGCATATTTTAGCTATGTTTTCACATTTCCTATGACAGTACTATTTTATTGCTTGCTGTCTTGTTCATTTCTTTCATTTTAACAACACTTATGTGATACAAATCAACTATGATTCCAGTCTGAAACTGTTTTGATTGCCCAAACACTAATTCATGGGTGAGATTAATTGTATATACATAAGGTCAGTATTGATCAACAACTCATCGTGGAGCTTCCCATAAACCATGCCACACAAAAATTGTTGTAACAATGTTTTATAAATCACTAAAGATCTCATAATCACCATTCCTCTGGCTGGAATTGAGTGGTACTACTGTATGGAGAGTTTTGCCTGCTTTACCAATGTATCTTCAAAATAATCACTGAAAACACAATCTTTTACTAATTTTTGCAAAGCTAAATGGAATTTATGAATATTTACATCTCAGTTGTGAAAGTGATTCTGAAAGTGAAAGCATGCTACTTGTTTAGTGGGTTGTGGGGTTAAAATAATTATGTTGTATCCCATTTGACTATGAATATTTCAATTGTTAAGGTTTTTTTTATATTTACATAGAAAATTTGCTATTTGAACTAAATCCTGGCCCACAAATTGCAGAGGAATTCATTCTTTTTAATATTATATTTTTTTATACAACTTATGTATAGTGACCATTTGGCCACACTAAGCATATCAAAATTTGCCAATGTCTGTGTAAAATTTATGATTAATTCTATAATTTAGGTTTGTTAAAGTGTCAAATAATTTCTGGTTTGACAATAGTGTGACAATGTACACTAATTACTATGTTTGGTATTAGTTAAATGTTTTCAAATATGTCAATGGTTTGTTAAACTGTGCCACTTGATATATTTGGGGAACTACAGCAATATATGTAATTTAAATAAATTAAACCAATATTCCCCCAATAATAGCGACCATTATTTATATATAATCTGAAAGAATTGTTAATAGCACAATATACAATATGAATTTCAAATTATTAAATCAATCCAATTTTACATATATACTCAATATATAAACGATCAATTTAACAAGTGTGACTATAATACATAGCTTTCTAATTTTATTATTAATTACATAATATTATGGCTTCAGGATTGTCAAATAATAATAAGGTTGGGGCAATTTTATAGTACTTTGTCTCATCTTAGAGCTTTCAGTGTTAAATTACACTGGGATAAATTGCTTCTGTCAAATCTTCCATTCTTCTGTTTTAGCAATTGAACTTTCAGCCTGGTTCATTAGCAGGATAAATTATAGTGTTATTGTTGTCTGAAGTTACTAATTATATTGCACTTTAAATTAAATTTATACTTTTTAATTAATAAAGACCACAATTTTTGGTTTTGACAATTAACATTATAATTAGGGATTAGCTAAATTTAGACCTAATTGTTTCTTTTTTTTTCATCTTGGAAAACTAAAAATTTTTTTGATTTTTATAAGATTTGAAATACAGGCATTCTTATATCTGGAACATAATTGTAAATATAGGAAATTTGAACTCAGACTTTCAAGCAACTTTCACCTATTCACACTATCTCATACATCTGATACACATGACCACACACTTGTAGAAAATATAAATAAGCACCAAAATTGTATTTTGTGCTGAATCAGCACTCATCAGTTTGTCAAGATTATCACCTCTCACATATATATATATATAATCAGTGCTCAGTTTATATTGAGATAACAAATCTTTATACTTTAATGGACAGGCTTCAATCTATTCCAACCTCCAACCCTTCACCCATCCATACCATTGAAAATCTGATGATAGAATGCCCAAATGTCATGCTGATGCCAATATTGTTTTATGCCCATGTTGACCTCAAGTCAATGAAGTTCCAGGTATACGAATGCCTGCATTTCAAATCTTACACATTAAGCCTGAATTCTGTCCATCCCTCTTCTGTTATTTAAATGAATACTGTCCTATATATGAGGGATTAGAGTGACTTGAGAGTGACTTGAGGTCAACATGGTCATAACAACAATATTGGCATCAACATAGGATTTGGGCATTCTATCATCAGATATTCAATTGTAAGGGGAGGTTGAAATAGATTGAATTCTGTCCATTAAAGTATAAAGATTTAATATCTTAATATAAACTGAGCATTGATTATATATATATATGTGCATGGTGGAGATGATAGTCTGAACCAGTTGATGAGTGCTGGTACAGCACGAAGTACATATATTGGTGATTACTTATCTTTTCTACATGTGTGTGGTCATGTGTATTAGCAGTATGAGATAGTATGGATAGTTGAAAATTGATTGAAAGTCTGAGTTCAAATTCTCTATATTTTTTAATTTTATAAATAACTATATTACATATTTATATACACACGTCAGTAACACGATCGTGATTTTAATTTATTGCCAGCAACACCTGTAACTTTAAAAGTTTAGCACTATAATATCCACACAATCGATTTATCCCCTACAAGGAATTTACTATGTCCCATAATGCACACTAATCATATGTGGTAATTAGCTACACATATAAGAAATGTATTATTATTTAATTATCATACACCAAATAATGAAGTGAATTTTTACTCTATGCTATTTTAATACAGTGGTAGTGAAATGAATTCTGGACTCAAAATTCATGGATTGCAAAGAGTCCTGATCTTTATTATGCAAACATTTTATGAACCCCTAAACCAATAAACTATTCAGTTTTTTTTGCCTTTCATGGTTCTGTATATTGGAAAAATGATAAAATCTGAAAACCAACACCCATAAATATGGACGCCAGTTCTGTCAAACATCTTACGGAACAATAAACCATTTAACTAATTTGACCCACATAATTTAATGTAACGAAGGAAGACGAAACTTTGCAGGTCAAGGGCTATGAATTAAAAAAAAAAATGCAATAAAACTTGCCACTCTCTTTTGTTAGTTCAAATTCAGCAGTTCTTTCAATAATATTTAAAGTTTCTCATTATATTAATAGATAGATGTGAAATTTACACGCACATTCACACAGAAATTTTCTAAAATCAATTTAATGTAATAATCTGTTCAATTTACATTAATTTTAGATGAGAAATAATTAAATTTCTATATTGTACTTAAACTTTTTGTTTGTAAAATAAATCAATATTAACAGAGTTAGGTAGAAATGCCGGTAGAAATATATATAAAAACACAAACGCTTTGAAAAACAATCGCAATTATTGTTTTTTTCTCTTTTAATAACAAATTTTGCTCTTTTGTAGTTGTCTTTAGGTTTAGATAAGTAAACATATTTTTTGAAGTTTAAAAACAACTTACCGACAAATTATTAATTTTGGCATTTATTAGTTCATAATTCTAAAAATCTTGATAGAAAATAAAATAAAAGATAAAAGATGAAAAAAATATTTTTAATAACAAACTGAAGGTCAAACATTTCCCATCATCACTTGCAGACAAACAATAAGATAAATTATAGAACTACTTAAAGCAATATATTAGGTAATGATATATTAGAGTATAAATAGTAATTATTAAAAGTAATATTAAAATAAACAAAAGGTAAAAATGATAATGCATGATTACTTAGTAGCAATAGAAAGATGTATAAAATGTTACTTCTCTTTTACTTAAAAAAAATGTTTTCAAAATGTTTACTAAATTCAATGTTAAAACAGAGGCAAAACTCTCCATACAGTTGTGGCATTTTGAGTAAGCCAGAGTAAATAATGGATACAAGAAAGCAGACAATAGTTTCTAGCTTGTGAGTTTTATTAATGAGAAGCCTTGAATTTGAGAGCACTTCACCTAGATCTTAGTATATAATGAAGCCCATCATTAGCCATACTTTACGTTTTTAGGTAACTAAACATTAGATCCTAAGATGTAGATGCAGTCCTCTCAAATCTAAGGCTTCTATCTGATGAAAGCCAAAAATTAGAAATTAGTATGGGGATATTGTATAAGTATATCTGAATTCAGTTCAGCATCTTTACATTGTGGCTTCTATCTGATGAAAGCCAAAAACTAGAAACTAGTATGGGGATATTGTATAAGTATATCTGAATTCAGTTCAGCATCTTTACATTGTGGTGTCTTTGGTTTTTTAATAACCATAGTCATAATTGGCAAGAATTGGTATTAAACCATGAAACATTAGATCCTGAGATCTAGGTACAGTCCTTTCAAATCTAAAGCTTCTATCTGATGAAAGCCAACAGCTAGAAACTAGTATGGGGATATTGCATGAGTATCTACTAAATAAGTATTCCATGCATAAGCTTTCTTGCATCTATTTATTAATATATCTGGCACTGCATGGCATTAAATATGATGTAGTATCTTCTATAAGCATAGGCTAATGAGGATCATGTGATAAATTCTATATTTTCAACATATTTACTAAATTCATATATACATACTTTTCACACTAGTACCTGCATAAATATATGTAAATTAATACAAAAATTTTGCTAATGCACATAGTTTATAAAATAGCCTTCAATTGATCTCTGCATAGCTTGAGTATTGGTCATATTTGCTTTCAAAAAGTAAATCCTACAAAAATGGCCATGGGTTTGTTCTCAGTTTTCGTGCTTTTTATTTTATTTTGTAATTACAATTTTCTCTAAAATGAATTTAAATAAGATATTTGAAAAAAAAAAAAAAACACTTGGGTGAAAAAATTTTTATTTTTGAAAAAACTGACTAATTGCTATCTGTATTTTAATCTTCATAAATGGTCGCAAAAGACAACACAAGAGACTTTTAACTTTTGGGTTTAGAAAGATATTGTTTTAAAGCCTAATGTTTCATAGTTTACTTACCTAACCCAATCAAAATAAATATTAATAATATTAAAGATATACCACTCCAGGGCCACAACCCCCTTTATTGTACAACACAAATAATCCTACAGTGCTTTAATTTCTGCTTGCTGAATACAATGCAGAAGTATACATTTTATTAATTTTCCAGCATTATTATAGATGTTACTTTTTAATAAAATAATAAAAATGCAAAGAAAAACCACTGTGTTGCAAAGCTTTTTGAACACAATATCATGCATGAATAGTGAAGAAATGTTGTTAAACATTAGTCTTCCCTCAATGCTGCATTCTGAGAGTTGAGCTGTTAGCCATTTTTATTTAATCCCTAGATAATATTAATTAAATATCCATTTATTGATAAGTAGGGTATAATTAGCTGGATAAGTTATGGGCCATTTCATTGAAAAGATGAAATTCTGAGTAAAAGATCACAAAATAATGCATTAGGTCAATTAGGGTTGAATCATCTAATAATTGTATTTTTAGTTTTAACTGAAAAAAAAAGATATTAGCTTTATTTCTAAAATAAATTTAAATACAATAGGTATAAAAATAAGTAGCATACAAATAATTATGAATAAATAATGAAAACAGTATTTGAATAGAATCAAACATTAAAAGTGAATGTAGAATTATAAAACTTAAAAGAAATACAACTGTACGATATTTTATTTTTTGATACAATTTCAAGAAACATCTGATAAGCAATTGTAAATTCATCAATGAATAACAGAATAGTTTCCCAATCCATTGATTCTTAGGAATATTTATCTTAGACTTTTACTATTCATAGACAGATGGCTCCAGGGTTTGACACAACAGTAGAAAGATGATTTTTAGTTTTTAAGTCTCGTCCTAACATTCATGTGACAACATGAAGCCTTTTCATATTAGCTACTCTCTGCTACCCTTGGACAGAAAATGTTCTTCAGACTGTTACTACATGTTGCCTATATGGTCACATTTTATGTTAATCACTATTATGTTTCACTGTTGTAACCACAAGTCTTAAGATAGTTATTTGTTTTTAATAAAAAAAAGTCTATGAATTGTAGCTACTGTCTTCTGGAATTCAAATTTTCTATAAACTCTAGACCATTAGATTATTATTATTAATTGGATTGATCAATCTAGATCTTGTAAAGTTCAGGTTTCATACTGTGTTTTGAATATTATCAAGATTAAAATAAAAATGCATTTACTTAAAAGAAAAGACTAAAGAAAAAAAATTCTACCCATTGAATAATGTGATATTTTCTTGTATAAAGTATATAATATTTACTAAGCAGTAACCGCAAGAATATGTGTGTAAAAATATGATAGTAGGGACCTCTACAGGTCTTAACCATAAACTTACATTTTGGAAGAAAAGAGGGGAATGTTTTAGAAAGGAAGTTGTCATATATATATATTTGACTTTAAAGTCAATGATGGAATAGACTCTCTCATGTGTTGATAACTGAGCATACATATAACTATAACACACATTATAAAAAGACCTTATATGAATAAATAGTATGTATATATTTTGCGTACTTATTTTAAGATCACAAAGGGAAATCAGGTAGTTTATTTTTAAGGTATTAGTAAACATCTCTATAAAAGAGAAATAAATTTTAAACAGTCACAACATTGTAAATGTATATTAACTGCCGCACCCATATAGAGACAATAAAACATAATTCATTAAATTTGTGAATTTCTTGGTAAAGAGAACTGAAATGATTTTCTGTTATTATTTTACACTCTACCAAATTTAGCTAGACGTCTATTTTATGAACAATATAATATTATTTAGTGTGTTTTGGACACTCTTAACTATTAAAATAACTTGAAGTAACTTGTAAAGAATCCAATTAGAAGATAGATTCAATAGTGACTTTATTAAATCCTTCAACTATGCACTGTAGCGATATATTTGAAACTCACTAACTTTGTATATCTTCATTGAGCAGATGATATTAAATTTTATTTATAAAGCAGATACAACAATTATTGAATTTGTTGATGAGGTTCTAGTTGTGATTAGGAATATCAAATAAAGATCATTTTATGGTTCGATCTGAAAAAAATAAATTTTTTGAAACCTCAAGAATTCCATTTTACATAAGACAATTTCATGATGGTAAATTTTGGTTGGACATAAAAAAAAAAGTCATTTTGATTTGTGATAAATCGTAGTTGGTGAACCTATATTTTAAGTTAATGGTGTAACAGGAACTGGGTTCAAACCCTGTTACAAAAAGGGAACGAAAATGTAGTTTGTAGATAATTTTTTTTCTTTATTTATATATTATTAGTATTATATAATTATTTGTAAAAGTTACACATACCAAGCACACATGTATTTGCTGTAATGAGGGGTGTGGGCATATATTATGAGTGGCATACGTATATGTAGGTAAATGTTATTGTTGAGAACAAGAAAGTATAAATTTAGAAGACTTTAAAGCAGGTAAAAAAAAAGTTTTTTTTTTGTGAGTATAAACTTCCTGAATGAATTGGCCAAATGGATTGCATTGTTCAATAAAAAGAAAGAAAAATAAAGAAAGCAAAATCCAACTGCTTGAATGGATATATATTTTTTTGTGTGTGTTTGTTTTAATTAAATGGATTTTTCAGAAGTAATTTTGATTTTAAAAAAAGATATATGAACATGGAATGCCATTAGTTATTGAACTATTTTTGATCTCTTTTGTTTGATTAAAGTCGACAAAAGGATTTGTAATTAAAAGTTCAGGAATTTAAAAGAAAATGAGAGATAAGTAAAAAGTCAAGATTGCTAAGTGGTTTTCTTTTTGTTTGACATTTTTATAAGAAAATATATTTTTGAAAACAAAGGAATACCAGCGATAATGAGAAAGGCAACTGGGATTGATTAATTAATTTGAAAAAATGGACAGTTGAGCTCTGCTAGTCTGATGTGTAAGAAGTGCAGATATTCCAAATTTTTCTTGAAGAAATTTATTAGGAGAAGCTGTTACATTAGCTGAAAAGTAGAAAGTTGGAGAAGTAAATTTTGTGAACTGAACTAAATATATAGGTGACCTCATGGATTGCATGGGGTAGAATCACCATCGTGCCTGGTCAGTGTTCGGAACTCCAGCCAGTTTACCTATGCCACGGAAATATATTCCACAGTCAACATCTCCAATTGCCCTACATAACTAAAGCTATTTGAATCCAGTGTAGATCGTCTGCCATTTCGGAATTAAGCCAAAAGAATAAGGAACAGAAGATTGAATATGCCACTTTAGAGGGACTAAAGGAATGAAATGTTAACTGGAAGTGATGGACGCCATATTTGCCTAGGTAGGATCCCCAAAATCATTTTGTGAGTGCACTCGGAAACACATACGCCAGTTATTCAAATTATACTATACTGGTAAATATACACTTATTATGCCATTTTAAATTTTTAAAATTAATCCAACCTAATTGTGAGAATATTTCGTAATATACCTGTATTATTATTTTTTTTATATTGTCTTCTCCTTAATAATAATTCATTAAAAATATTTATTATATGTATATGTGTGCCATTTATTGATTTTGTTTTTTGAATAAGTATTAGTAGATCTGTAATTAAATTATTGATTTAGTGCGATACACATTATAGAATTTATATGTTCCAAAATCTTATACATGTGCATGCTGGTGTAAATTTAATGATAATTTATAGTGAGACAGATTAGATAGAAAGGTACATGAGGATTATAAAAGGTTTAGTTTAAACTTTAATGGGAATAAAAGAGAATAGAAAGATATAGAAAAAATTGAATTGAAACTTTGTTCCCCTTTTGTTTCTTCTCTGGCGCTAGGTGCTACTACACCCTGAGCATTAAGGTGGGCAACTAATTAAATAGCTGAATCAAATAAATATTTAATAAGCTCTACGATTCTTGTTAAATAATAAGATTGGCACTTGACAACGAACAAAAAAAAATATACATTGTCCATAAACGTAGAGGTCTAATTAAAAGTCAAGTAAAACCTGGGAGGGTTCAATTTCATTACCTGACATGCATGTGTTCTGCTGTTGGTTTCTTCACTTACCCCTTTGAATGACCCAAAGTTAGGGAAAACTTCGTATAAGGGGTGAATGACCTGATTTTTAGGGAAAACTTTGTATGGGAAGGGCCATCAGTAATACATGTGTCACTGTAAAAATTCACCCTTGGAAAGAAAAAATAACTGTAGAAAAGTTGCTTTGATAAGGATAAAGGTTTGAATTCAGCTGAGTTAAAATTTAAAAAAAAAAAAAAAACATAAACGTACACTACCAATGGTGAAAATTGTTTCAATGGAAAGTATAATTTGTTTAGCAGTTTATTTATAGATTTTTTGTGATACAACTTTTTTTCTAATATCTAATAGAGGAAAGTATAAATTAACAGGAAACCTTTGCAAAGGAATAGAGTTAAGAATATCAATAATTTTTCTTATGGTATTATTTAACAAAGTAATCCAAAAGTTTATTGTAGACCATTTTTCTTCAATTAAGGGAACTGTATTTAACCACTAAACATCACATGATCACCATTTCTTATGCATTGCTCATAACTGTTATTAAAACAATCAAAACTCTCCATACAGTAGTATCACTCAATTCAAGCTAGAGTAATCATTGGATGCCAAAAGGCTTGTGCATAAAATACCTACTTAGTGCCTACTCATCAAATAACCCCAGACTAGTTTCTGGCTTGTAGCCTTCGTCATTGTTGAGCCTTGCATCTAAGATTCTAAGACCTAGGTGCAATGCTCTCAGATCCAAGGTTCCTCACTGATGAAGGCCACAAGCCAGAAATTAGTCTGGAAATATTGGATGATTAGGCATTAGATAGGGATTTTATGCACAAACTTTCTGGCATCCAATGATTACTCTGGTTTGCACTGAGTGGCACTACTGTATGAAGAGTTTTGCCTGTTTAGGAACTGTCTTTACCAATAGAATTTAAGGTTTCTATAAAAATGTCTGCATTAGAGCCCTGAGTAATGTCATTCAACTTTCCAACAATGGTATTCCAATAAATTATTTTAGAATTATCCTCAGAAGAAATAAGGAAAGTAGGTTAAGCTATGATTCAAGGTAAATCTTAAGTCTCATAGATCAGATTATTATTGTAAATGAATACTGAATTTATGAGATATTTTTCTGTTGTTCAGGTAAAAAGTTAACTGAATTAATAATAAGGTTCCAATCTTTGAAAATCCAATCTTTGAATATTATTATTTTTGCTGAGATACTTCTCTGTTTCTGAAAAAAATAATCATAAATTCAAATAAAATATCATCAACCCCTAGATGAATATTTTTGCATTCTGTTTCTATAATATCACTGATAAATATATGAAACAAATTAGGCAACATAATTAATCCTTGTTCATAGCAGTTTATACTGACTTATACTAAATCAATGCTACAAGTAGAGATTCTTAACAAGATTTATGTTAATTCATAGGAAACATTACACACACACACACACACATATATATATATATATATATATCATTGTCATTAATTAACATTACACACACACACACACACATATATATATATATATATATATCATTGTCATTAATTACCAAGCCACTGCAGGATGAAGGTCTCTTCAAATTCAATCCATCTCCTCAAATTACCTATCATCTCTTCTCCACATAACTTCTGCACAACTTCTTATTTCATCCATCCACCTCACATGTTGTCTTTTTCTGAGTCTTTTACAATATCTTGGAATCCAGTTTAAGATTTCACTTGTCCATATATTATAATATCTTCTAGAAATATGTCCAACCCAACTCCACTCAATGGGGTCAATAATTCCTGTTTGTTCTTTTACCCATATATTATGTTTTCAATCTCTTCTTGTTACTCCTAGCATGCATCTCTCCATACTTCTTTGAGTAGTCTGAAGTCTCTGCATTGCTCTTCTATTAAGTGTCCAAGTCTCAGATCCATAAATAAGAACTGGTAAAACAAATTTACTTAAAATTGTATATTTATATATAAGCCATATTTTGCGGGTTCATCCATGTTAAAACTGTAAATATTTATATACCAACATTTTGACTTGATCCCACAAGTCATCTACTGGGTGTTAAATTTTTAACATGGATGAACCTGCAAAATATATTTTTTATATATGCAACCTGTGAAAATCTTCGTATCAACATATATATATATATTGAATAATACATTTTCAAACCACGCTGGAATTTTATTTTGGTTTTAATATTTCTAGAATTTTGTTTAAAGTCAAATTTTTGAATAGTATCAGTAAAAATATTATTATAAGTAATGTTACTAAGCACACATTGACTGAATATTCTAATTTCATTGTTTAAAATAAATAAGGGCAAGTTTAAATTCACTAATAATTACTTGTTTTATCGGGTGCATATTGGGAGAACATGGTAAAAAAGAATTTGCAATTCTGCTGTACCGACGCTTTCAAATCATTCTATCATTCTTGGATTTGATTAGCAATCTCATTCACAGTGGTAGAGAATTTTTAGAGGTACATTTATGACTAGTTTTGTCAAAAATTTATTTTTCTATAATTTTTCTCTCCATTTGTCTTTTTTAGCCTCATCAAGTAATTTAATAACTTTTTCAGCAACTTTCAAATCTTTAATGGGCCAATAAAGATTGTTATAGTTTTGTTCCAACACTAATGCTTTGATTTAGTTGTCATCTTCAAATGTTGCCCTTTTTCTAATTGGATTTATAAGTGTATTATCCCTAACAGAACAATGTAATGTTTTTCAGAGATTTTATTAATTTACTATTTCAAGATATGCAGGATGTAAAGTTCAATCAATTTTGCTTATATTCCATCTTGGAACAGAATGACTTAGAGTTTATATTGACTATGAAGGAAATGGTTCTCTATAGGTGAATTTGCATAATGATAATTATTGTTTGCCTAATCAAAATGTACATCAGTCCTTGTTTTTTCTCATCTTTCTGAAGGAAATGTTGCTTTTGGTTAGACCTTATAAAGTGAATGTTTTTTTAAAAAAAAACTGATCATTCTAAGCATTACCAACTTGCTTAATCCTTACTTGCATCTTCCAATAGGACACTGTAATATTTAAAGATCCAATAGATGATGAAATATATGGAAGAGAAGTGTAGCACAATTCTTATTGTCACTTTAGAAATTATTTCAATTAGATATTTTTTTACCAAAATGATGAGGCTATATTGTTGGAATATTTTAAATAAAAGTTGATAACTTTACAAGATACTTTGAAACAAAAAGTAAATAACCATGTTAAAAATACAGTTTTAATAAATCAATAGAAAGTAGGATGAGATTTTTGAGGTGAAATATCTCCAACATTGTTCTGAACAGTTGTTTGGGTTTTCAAGATGAAAAGATAATGGTTTTGAAGAAGATATATATCTGCATTTCAAATGTTCCAATGATCTCAACACCATATAATCATTTCATTTCAACAGACAATGGTGCCAATCTTTGTAGTCCTAGTTCAACTTTCTCCCATAATATATCCAAGCTTACTTCAATAATTGTATTGTGTGTTTTATAATTATGATGTCCTTAACTGTAATTTTATTATTGAGACAGGTGTTTTACATGCAGAGTTTAATCACATTGCATAATAACACTTTCAGGAGGAGATAGAAAAAGGCTGTCAACAATTGATTCTTATTATAATCATATAGTATAATGCTTAGGAGATTATAAAAGAAGCTTAATTACTAAAACTAACAGATATGGGCCATATCTATGGAATTGATATCTATTATTTGACATATTAACATTGCACTAAACTTCACACAGCAGTATTATATAGTATACATAGAAAGTTTTTATAAATAAAAAAACCTGTGTATGGTTTGAAATCAGATAAAAATAATATTATTCCTAGACGTAGATGCAAAATTAGAGGATACCATAACAGACAGATGTATTACTATTTTATTATGAGATAATTCTTAGATAATTATATTTTAATTGTTTTTGTGTGTAAGTTTATGTGTAATTACAAATAAGAATCTGCGATTTTCAGCTGTGCTATGACAGCTTGCCTTATGTGAATGTGTCATTAGCTATTCATTATCTATCTGTATTCTTATAGGTTCTTGATGATGACAGCTCAATCTGATCTAAATAAGATGGGATCTGGGCTAGTCCATTATTTAAAGGCAAGGTGAGATATGACAATTGTGAATAATTCTAATTGTTCAATATCTTTTTGCTGTTAAATGTTATATAATAAGTCTGCCAATAGTTCTTAATAAGCTTTTCAGAATATTTTTATCCTCAGACTGGTTTCTAGCACTGACTTTCATCAGTGAGAATCTAGAATATTCAAGCATTAGATTTAAAATATCAGGTCAGTACCAGCACTTTATCCAATGTTTAACTATTAAATAGAAAATCTAAAATTTTCAGACATCCATATATCTTCAAATTCAGCTACCTAACTTTAATAATCATATGGGACTGAACTAAGTTCATGTATACCACATATTAACAGCTATAGAAATATAAAATCATCAAAGCCTTAAGTTGTAATTATAAATTTATTAAACGCACATTGGTGCAATAACAATAATTGCAAGTAAATCAAGTCATATATCACATGACTGAATTTAATAAGCTTGTATTCAAATGTTATCCGCAGACTGGTTTCTAGCTCTGGCTTTCATCAGTGAGGCCCTAGGATATTCAAGCATTAGATTCAAAATACCAGGTCAAACCCAACCTTTTGTCTAATGATTAACTATTAAGTAGAAAATTTGAAATTTTCAGACATCCATAACTCTTCAAATTCAGCTATCTAATATAAACAGCCATATGGGAGTGAAGTAAGTTCAGAGAGATAGAAACTGGTCTGAGGATAAGGTATTGTGAAAAGTTAGTAAGAGCTACTGCACACTCATTATATAACATTTATAATACAAGCTTCTTAAATTATGTCACATGGTATATGATGTCATTTCCTTGCAATTTTGGCTGTGAAAGTATTTTTGACTACTTCATATGCATTTACCAATGAACATATTTTAAATAGTAAATTTTGGAAGGAATGATTCTAAGAGGTAAACTAATTTTGTAATTTGACACTTTAAACTAATTGTAAATTTAAACCTAGTTCATTTATATTACAAAATAAGATTTTTTTATTCAAGTGTTAAGAATGTAAAATGGAATGAAAGATTTACGTACATCTTCATAGAAAAGATATTACACATAAAAATATGAAGGTGGATTAATTACTCCATGTGTTTATTTTAATTATAAATCAGATGTATTAATCCTTTATTTAGATTTAATATTTGTATTAGTTTAGCAATAGTAGGACAGTTTTAACATAATAAATGAATAGTAATCAAAGTTTCTCCTATACTTTGTAATCAGTTTCTATGACAATTGTCTTTGTAGTCAGTTATAGATAGCTTATCCAATCAGGGATCAAAATATGATACAGGTTTGACAACAAAATTTTTATTTTTGTATTGATTAATAGTGAAAACAAGAACTTCATAGTCTTGAAAAATAGATTTCTAGTTGTCTGATGGTTGTGTTATTTTTGTGCCTCAAAATGTGATTTATAGAACCTACTTAATGTTTTCAATGCAACATGCAAAACCTTGTTTTAACAATTAATGTTTAAAAAATCATATTTATTACCAGTCAGTGATAGAAGCAAAATTTGCAACAAATTGCAACTTTCATTGCTAGCATAAATACCTTGGTAGTTTTTTCATATACAAAGGTAGAATTCAACAGTAAGATGCAACACAGATTCCAATGCATTCCTGCTGCTTTTTTTAAGTTAAAAGATAGAGTAATTCATCATAAGGAAATAATTACCACTGTTAAATTAGTAATACATACAACTGTTTTATAATTTATTATGTTGTAGTGAGACTTGAGCTATCTGTGCAATATAAAGGCATTAGAATCATATTATTTAAAGATTTTAAACATACAATAGCAAAATCATAAAATGAATTAATATGTTTTTCAACTTGTGAGATGTTATACATAATGTTCACTGTTGTAAAATCACACTTTCTTTAGATGAAATATACAAAACAAATGAACAATGCAAGATCTCCTAACAGCATGTGGTTAACTTGGGCATGGTTATCACAGAAGAGGTAGTTCCTTTTATCTTATAAGTATTATTAAAATATATTCTGAAGCTAAGCAATGTAGATGTTTACATTGGGAAGACATCACAGATAATAAAATATGTTACATGGCTACAATTTAACATGACATTGATATATTGCAGAAAAAAATGTTTTCTACTGAAGAAATTAAAGGACAACATCGAAAAATATCAAGTAAATAGAAAAATGTATCCATCTGTTCCATAATGATATATGTGTGTTTCACAGATCATCATAAATCTTATTTCTAGAGCAGTTTTTTTCCTCATTTTCTTCTTTCTTTTCTTTTTTTTTTTTTGGGGGGGGATTAGAATAGCCATACTCACTTAATAATGGCCTATTATTATTATTATTATTATTATTATTATTATTATTATTATTATTATTATTATTATTATTATTATTATTATTATTATTATTATTATTATTATTATTATTATTATTATTATTATTATTATTATTATTATTATTATTATTATTATTATTATTAAAGAGAAAGTATTTCCACCTTTAATATGTGTGCTATACTGATTTTATTACAGCTCAATGATGTCATGTTGAGTAATGAGGATACCCTCAAATCCAAACACACGATAAAGACTTTTGAAAAGATAAGAATGGTCATATTATCTCTAAATCTACATGCTAATTATACGAATTCATAATATTAGCCCATAGAAAATTGAATAATTTGTGAATGTTAACATATGAAAGAATGTAGGTTTAAAGAAAAAACAGCCATTTTTATATTTCAAAAATCTCTATCTTGTGTTTGAGTTTGAGAGTATTCTCAGTACTGAACATGACGTCATTGATCTATACTATGATCAGTGTGACACATATAATAAAGGTGGAAATGCTGAATCATTAATTACATATGATCTCTGAGGTTAACAATTTTGATACTTGTAAATCAAATTGTATAAATGATTCACCTCTTCTCGAAGAAACATGTTTGTTGATTTTTATTTCCCCAGTCCCTTTAATCTCTACTGAAAAGATAATTATGAAATTAACAAACTTCAGTTTATCGAAAAATCACAAAAACTATTGTAGATATGTATATGTTAATACTGAATTTTGAAAAATATATAATTTCTTAAAATAAGAAATATAATTTTTATATATTGTTATAACATTTAGACAACTTCTATTTATAGTTCAAATAAAGATGAAACTAAGAAGAATTTAAATATGTCAAACTTTTAGAAAGAATATTTTTATTTAAGAAAATAAATCTTCTATTTATTGAATTTTACCTTAGCCAAGCTTACGAGAATTGAAGAATTTAATCGGAAAGATGAAGAATTCTTTTGTTATTCATCTTTATTCAGGTTAACTTTTCTGTCTGTTCTTTGACACAAATGGCAATTGAGATAACATTCAGAATAAAATTTGAAAGTTTGAAATTCTTTGAAACGAATCTCATATGACCAACTAGTTACGATTGACAAATTACGCAGGCAATGAAGATAAGGAACAGATTTAATTGATTTGAATTTATTTTTTAAATACTAATATATATATATATATATATATAACGAAAGAGTTATAGAAAATGATCAAAAGAATTGTTATATTATCACTACAATATTGATAAGACATAGAAAATAAATTGATTTTCATATCAACATAAATTCTTTTCTTTAAGTGATAATATACTGAGTAGGCAATGAGAATGATAAGAATAATATAAACAATGAATTTCTGAACTTAAATCATTGCATCTACTTTAGAATTGTCTTCTGAAAGCTTAAGTAATCAATGAACATGAGATAGAATTGTGCTACAATATATGACCGTGAGAACTTGACATTCATAGCTGAAACTAATACTCTTGAGCAGTTTACCAAGATTAGTTCCCTTCACCCTAATCTAGAACACCTATCATAAGACAAAATAATCAGTGATAACAAGATGATATAGTCTATTAATATATATGATCCGAGACAGGTTTAAATTTTCATCAAGAAAAGATTAGGACTCAAAGTCGTAACCTTTACTCTTATGCATCTGGCAACCATCTTTTACTTCTTTATACTACACAAATTCTAAAAGTCTGGAGATTTATGTATTTGAGTATTTGATCCTTATATATTATTATAGCATATGCTATTTCAGAATACTGTTCTAAAGGCCTTAAAACAAAGTGGGAAAGCTATGTGATGTTTTTATTGGTAATAATTGTCAAGCTAATAGGTAAAATAGACATCAGTTAGTGTAAAAGCAAATTATATAAATTATATAAAAACTGCCTTAACCTGGTATTAAATGTACATTCTTATAAAAAAAAAAAGGTAAATTATATTTGATTCTGGATGATTGCTTTCTTGAATTTCACGCTATTATATTGAATATTTTTTTAAAAAAGATGGTTATTAGAAGTATTAATTTGAACTTTGAATCCTAAGTCCCCTGCTGATTACGATTCCCTCAAAACAGTCTTTTATAAAACTATACCATATTTTGACATTCATTACTCAGGATTTAACAGATAACTTTAAATTAGGATGAACAAAAGTCTAATAAAAGCTGTACATGTTTATTAGTGTCACATTTCATTAGAGTCTTCATTCATGAAATGAAAACCAGAAACACCATGGTATGAGAATATTATAACAATATTATATTGGCATCCACTGTTTATTCAATTTTAAAATACATGGATTTACAATAAACTAGCCTGTGGACTAGAAATCCATTTTAGGAGAAGAAATCATTAGATCCTTCAATTTAAAATGATACAAAATATCGTGTCATATGATCTGGATAATAATTACCATATCTGTTAAATTTTTTAACTTTTAGAGGTATAGAAAATAATTATTGAGATGACTATCTACTAAAAATGGGACATTGATATCCAGTTAGAACCAAAGATGGGCATAATTATTTTTGCTGAAAGATTTATATTAAAGTACCAAAAATCTAGTGGAAGAAATTATGGAAGACCTTTGGACAAATATGTACATTGATATCCTTTGAAAGACCATTATGATTTATAAAACAGTATCTCATGATTATAGCTACAAGTTAATAAGGTAAGCGTTGTTAGCCGAGAAGTCATCGCAGCAGCCTTGCAAGCAAGTAGTTGGTTGCCGACAGTTGTGGGTTCAGTGTCCCGGCCGATGCTATGACATATGAAAAAACAGTTAATAAGATAAATACTATAAAATACAAATAATTTATTGTACAATAAATATGAGAATTGGTCAACAAAAAAGTATATTCTGTTTAGGATGAAATAATTATCGCTTTACTTTTATCAATCACTAAAAATTTGAAAACAAAATAATAAAACTATCTTGGTGTTCTTTTATAAATATTTTTTTCTTTATCTTCATTTAATGATTTAAATACGTATCGTATTATTATGACTATTGCCTTTAAATAGTAATCTGAGTGACGTAAATATAACCTTACACTTCACTCGTAATCTTACCAATGTAATGTTTCTTTTTCAAGCTTTAATCAAACTTCGCTCACTTCCTGTCTTAGCTAATTAATGAATCCATAGCTAACCTAGTTATCTTCCCGATTTTGACCGACATATGAGTATCTAACTATTCTCTAGAATACAAAACGATAAAGAAAATAAATACTCCAATTCTCATCACACAACATTTGCAAAAAAAAAAAACCGAATAATGTCATTTCCCTCGGTGTACTTTTATGGGGAACTCTTGGAAAATATAACGGTTGTTTTGATATCACCTTATGTTATGAGCTCTTCTCCCAGTAAAGAATGTGTCCTAATTATAGAACTCAAGATGGGATTCAGTATACAATACACATGACTAATGAAACAGCCATAATGTAAACATATAACCAAACAACAAACAGAATTCCTATAACTAGATCAGTAAACCTGACATCACAGTAAAATAGAGAGGCGGTCCTTTAGGAAAAGCATTAGATGACAAAATAAGATTAAAGCCTGATATTCAGAACAATAAACCAAGGTATGAAATTACTATCACAGCATTTCTTATATATATACAGAAAAATATGATTTTTTATGTTTATTTATACTGGCAGTAGCGCTATTATTCGACTTTCAAAGAGACTTTCAAATGAACGTATATTGAGCCTAAAAGCAATCATGCAGGTGTTAACAAATGTGAATGAAATAAAAAATAGCTTTGCAAAAGAGAAATATCTTTATATGAAACTGCTGTATTTATATTTTTGTACACTTTTTTTATCTAAAAAACTTTTACTTAAACTATACTTAAAATAATTATATATATACGTTATAAGACTTCACTTTTATTATTTTTCAAATGTTGTCGTTTTGACTTTAATAAAAACGATCTAAGTTCTTATTGCTTAAACTTTTATTATTAAAAACAGACAAATCGTAGAAATTATTACAGTGAGTTTTTCCTATTTTTCGATTATAAAAATTGTAATGTAATCTGAAATTTGATTCGAAATGAAATTAGAGTTGACAGAAACTTATTTATGTAAAATAGTTCAAAAGTTTATATAATATACACTATTTTTATTTTGGAGAAATAAAAGATGCGATACTAAAAACTGAGTAATAAAATATTTACAAATGAGCTACATTAAATAAAAAAATATTCTTTAACATTGTAACTAAAAATATTTAAATTATAGTCGAGCAAAATATAAAATAATAAATTATTCATAATTAAAGTTATGTAATTAACAGTGTTTTTTCTCAAATTTAACAAAATAAAATAATACTACATGGAATAGCCAGCCACCGGTATATGAAGCAGACATAGACCTTACCAGATTAAATTTCATATACTGAACCCTATTACTAAAATTAAAAGGTAAGCCTATCTATAAAGGTAATCAAAAATCAATTTTAATTAATATTTAGAAAAAATAAACGTACAAAATTGTTCATTCTGTGAGTCAAAATAAAATAAAATACTGCATGTTTGTTCTTAAGTTCATATTTGATATTAATTTAATTTTTTGATGTGTGATGCAGAATGATTTTAAAACTATTTAAAGTATTATTATGAAAGTAGTCGATCTTTGTATGCCCTGTGATTTTATCATTATAAAAATATGTCTATTTTGAAGTTAATAAAAACCAAATTGGGATCATACCGAACAAATTCTAATTTGAAAAACATTCTCCAATCATTAACAAAGTTAAGACAAAATATATTTGATGATATCAAAGCAGATAAGAAAATTGCCTTAAAATTACATTTCATTTTTTCGGCTGCATATAATTATGTTATACAAAAACCTAAATATAATTTATCTGAAATATACTCTTTTTTTTCAAAGAGTGAATAATAGTTCAAAAATTGTATAGGGTGTATATAGTTGTATATAAAAAGATTGATGCATTGAATTTAAACATTGTCGTTTTGGAGTTAGGACATGAGGGTTAATTAAAAAATTTAAATTAATAGATGACGTCGCACAGCAAATTTAATATTTTATCATATAAATATAATTAAATACATTTTATATGATGAATGGATGTGCTATGGTTTTAATCATAACAAACAGAACACTAATAAAGACTAAAAATAACAATTAAAAGTGTTAATATATATATATCTCATTAAAAATCAATCACCATAAAGACAACCCCAATATCAATTTAATCAACAATTTTAAACTGCTTTTAAGGCAACCTTCTTTTAACCATAAAGGTGAAATCCCACCTTTATTAAAAGTGTAATATACTTATATAGACCCTAAAGATTGCAACACCATTCAGCCTTGAACAATAATATACTTATATATTGTACTAAAAATAATAAAGTATAACAGTGATAAAATATTTTTTAAATAAGTAAAATAAATGACAGTACTTTTGCATGCTAATAGCTCAAAACATGCTTTTTGATAAATGCTGTGAAAAAAAGTATTTTAAATATCTATCTAGAATTATCCACATCCACAACACAGTTTCAAGCTAATGGCTCTCATCAGTGAAGCACTAGGACATTCAGACACTAGACTTAAAATACAAACTCAAGCCCAACATTTATGAAATAGTTAACTATTAAGAAGAACATTTGTAAATTTCAGACATCTATATGTCTTCAAATTCAGCTATCTAATTGAAATAGAATATGGGATGGAGCTTATTTTAGATACATTATATATTTATAGCCTTAGCAATATAACATCACCAAAGCTTTAAAGGTCAAACTATAATAGTAGGGCTCGAGTTTGTATTTTACATCTAGTGTCCGAATATCATAGCACCTTACTGCAGAGAGCCATTAGCTGAAAACCAGTTTGGGAAAAGGGATAATTATAGATAGAGATTTTAAATGTTTTCTCTTCAGAATTTATTGAAAAGCTTGTTTAGAACTATTAAAACACTCATTATATTACACACACATATATAATATAAATAAAATATCTGTTAATTAGAACAAAATTGTAATCATAAAAATAATAAATATAATGGTAATAAACTATTATAAACAGTCTTTCAATCGACAAAATTACTTTTGGTTAATTTCCTAAACCTTCCTCAACTGCCATTAATTTCCAAAAACAAAGTGGAAGCAAACATCATCAATTCAAATCCCATGAATCCCAGATTTTAATGTTATCAGCTTGTCCATTTATTAAATGCATTTTATGCCTATTTATAAAAGTTGCCACCTTAATTTTTCTTTTATTATGGTTTCTCTCTTTATGAAGAATTTTGACACTTTCAATATCAAATTTAAATTTATATTTACTTTTTTCAAGATCAAAGAAAAATGAAGCAGTCATTAAATCACCATTATTCTTACTTTTTACACACTTAAACAACAATTCATGCCCTATTAATCTCTTTTCAATACCACACCTTGATTCCCCTATATATGATAAATATACTAACAAAATATTTTATATACAATATTACTTTTCTGCTTGACAGCTTTGATATCCTTAGAATTATTCACTAATTTATTAACAGTTTAGAACACACACACACATATATATATATATATATATATGAAAAACAAAAACAAGTTATAATCACGTAACTTGCTATCACTTGTATTTATGATCAATAGATGGTGTTTTACCAAAACCACCAAACAAGCGTATATTTGTTTACATAAACATCAAAAGAGTCAGAATTCACTAACTCTTTCATTGGCTCCACCTTCAGATCAGCTGATTTCAAGCTAATTTGCTATCATCAGTGAAGAATAGAGCTAGAAACTAGATCTAACCACTGACTCCAAGCATTTATTCAACAAGTTTCTATTAGTTTGCAAGCATGAATTTTTCAGACATGTAATGTCTTCAAACTGATAGGAACTTGTTGCATAAATGCTTGGAGTCAGTGTTTAGATCTAATTTCTAGCCCTATCCTTCACTGATGATAGCAAATTAGCTTGAAATCAGCTGATCTGAAGGTGGAGCAAATGAAAGAAATAGTGAATTCTGACTCTTTTGACGTTTATGTAAACAAATATATGCTTGTTCGGTAGTTTTGGTAAAATGTCATCTATTGATCATAAATACAAGCAATAGAAGTTATGTGATTATAACTTGTTTTTGTTTTTCATAAATGTACCTTTAAAGGTTTTTGCAATGATATATATTGCAGAAGCTTTGACTATGTGGTGAAACTGAACTGATATCAGACCCATGTAGCTATGGCTTGTTAGGCAGGGTTTGAAGACATTACGTGTCTGACAAATTTATGCTTGCAAACTGATAGGAACTTGTTGCATAAATGCTTGGAGTCAGTGTTTAGATCTAGTTTATATCTTTATCCTTCACTGATGATAGCAAATTAGCTTGAATTAGCTGATCTGAAGGTGGAGCAAATGAAAGAAATAATGAATTCTGACTCTTTTGATGTTTATGTAAACAAATATATGCTTGTTCGGTGGTTTTGGGAAAATGCCATGTATTGATCATATATATATATATTGTACCCTCACTTCTAGAAAATTTGTAATAATAATAAATTGGTCTAGCTCAAATAAATGATTATGTTCACTTTAAAAAAATGTATACAATCAATAATAATATATTCTTTAATACTATCAATCATTAAACTAACTTTAACTAATAAATAATAATATAGTTCTGTTTCATAAATTAAATAAATAAATATCTAATAAAAATCATGAGACTATGAAGTGAGTTTACAAGTGGCAAAACGAATACATTGAGCCAATATCCCATAAGATATTACCTCAATGGCATAAGAATACTATCCCTTCCTATTATCTCAAACAATAAATTTATAGCATTCCTACGTCTTCAACAATAATTAACTAAGTAAAATTATTCTTCATGAATTAATCCCAATTAATTAAAATTATCTCAATAAAATAATCCTCATCTCTTTATCTAAATAATCTAACTCAAATAATCTCAGGTTCTTTTAAAATAATTCGAAGCAATTATATTTATGTAATTAAGCATGATAAGGGATTTAATATCATTCCCAACTACATCTGACTAACATTAATAATAATTAAATAATAATAATAATAGTCTTCAATGTATACTTAATCTCATCTCTTTTCTTATTTTAATATTAATCATGTACAATAAATAATAACTATATATTGTAATCTTTTATTATCCATATGGCATCTTAAATAAATATGTGGTATGATCTTATAATCTGAGAATATGTGGCAACCAAAATAATACTATAATTCTGTGTAAAATATTTTAATGATTATTATATGACCATAATAATAATAATAATAATAATAATAATAATAATAATAATAATAATAATAATAATAATAATAATAATAATAATAATAATAATAATAATAATAATAATAATAATAATAATAATAATAATAATAATAATAATAATAATAATAATAATAATAATAATAATAATAATAATAATAATAATAATAATAATAATAATAATAATAATAATAATAATAATAATAATAATAATAATAATAATAATAATAATAATAATAATAATAATAATAATAATAATAATAATAATAATAATAATAATAATAATAATAATAATATAATAATAATAATAATAATAATAATAATAATAATAATAATAATAATAATAATAATAATAATAATAATAATAATAATAATAATAATAATAATAATAATAATAATAATAATAATAATATAAAAATACGAAAATGAAGTTTCTTAAAAAATCATGTCAAGGAAATATAACTCTTAAATAATAACTTTATTTATGTTGTGCAAACATTATATTTTAATTCAAATTATCTGTGACTATGTAATTGTAATGTGGAGAAATTGAATCAACACCAAGATTGATAAACAAACTTAACAAATTTTATTAACAAACTTAACAATAAAATTATTTACATTATTTACAATATTAAGGAATTTTGTTTATTAACATTTATGTACTTTTCAAAATAAATTAAATAAACTAAAATATAGGCTACAGAACATTCTTCTTAAAAATATCTATTATTTTCAAAAAATATTATTATAGAATCTTTATTACATCTATTAAATTTCATTAAGTCAATATGTTCTAAAAATATAAGATAATTATTTTAATATGGACTTATTCTTGTTATTTAGTCATTCCAAAAATATAATTTTATTATTCTATATAATCATTCCTCACTAAATAATGACGTGAATGACCTTAATTAATAGCATAACAATAAAACTAAACTGCTTACTAATCATTAATTTAAATATAAAATATAATGTATGTATTGGTGTGTTATCATAGAATCACTTTTACAAAACTTATGACTATTTATATTCATTAAACATGATTTAGTTTTGTCCCTTTACTTGTAAAAAAAAAAAAAAAAGCATTATAAGTAAGTCTTTGAAAAATACTTAATAATTAAATAATATCTTTATAAACCCCCCTTTTAATTATCAATTATTTATTTTTATAAAAAAAAAATCATTTTTAAATATGAAAAGTTTTATGATTCTTTCACTGATAAAATCATGTTCTTATAATCTTTACATTTATTTCTATCTTTACTCTAAATAACATAACTTATATTCACTTTAATAACAGTTCTGTATTTCCAAACTTATTCATCGTTTTGTATTTTAAATACCATCCTTCACGATGTAATCCAAGAAATTTTAATAATAAATAAACAAATAGGTATATGGAATAAACTATAACTAACTTAATAATATCTTTATCAACTAATCATCATGGTAACAGTGTATAAGGAATGAGGTATGACTTATTTGTCTAATAACCTCCACTACTGAATATAATGTCCAGGCTATTTATTCAGCACTATGGAACATTAAACTTTAACACACAGAAAACAAACACTGCCATGAATATATACAAGCTATAGGGCTAAGTTATCTATACTTGCATAATCATCACTATTATCTACCCTTATTCCCATATAAATAAATCCTACATAAAATTTATCTTGGTTTCATTTAACCTAACACTAAGCTATTATCATTAGAGATCTATCACTTTACATCGCTAAATTCATTCCCTCATTTCTATAACAATAAATAAATTCATGTTTAAAAATAACAATCTAACTGACTAATAAGACAAGATTATTTCATCCTTTGGTAACTCTCAAACCTAAATATAAACAATCAGTATCAATGTCATATTTTAATACCTTAATCACTTAAAATAAACACTAAGTTCAGTTATAATAGAATCATATACTTATATTTCCCTTATGTTTAAATATCCTTATAATATCAATAAAAGTATTCATATTCTTTAAAATGACTAAACAAATGATAAACTATGTGTATGCATAGTGTTTTATATACATCCTCATACATCCACACAAAAATAATAAAATACATTATAAAATCATCAATATTTTTATATTGTTACCATAAGTAATCTCTGCTGGCAATTACTTAGTTGATGTTTTCTGGATCATGAACTAAATAAAACATTTTAATTATTATTTATTCCACATTATCACACTTTTAAAATATATTAAGTTTTTTTTTTAAATTATTAAAGAGTTTTTTTACAATAATAATTTAATCACTAGGTTAGTAAATAATTTAATGTTCTATGTTCCTGCCTTATTCCTATTCTATGAATAAGCATAAATATGAAAGTTAGTAAAAAATAAATTTAAGACAATATTTACAAAAAGAAATTCATTCAAAAAAAATTAACTAAGAGAATGTCTTTTTCTCCTGGTACAACGTTGTTGATCACGCTTCTGATGCCAAGACTATGCATACTCTGATATTTCACATTACAATACAAAAAAATTCAAGAAGACTGCTTCACACTAACTAAGGTAAGTTCACTTCACAACATCTGGATTGATTTAAGTAATTATTACTTTGTCTCCAAAGGTTTAAATAATTCATGAATTCCATTGCTATGTAAATATAGTATTAAAAGTACTTTTGATATTTTGCGTGAAAACAATTTCCAAGTTCTTGTAACTTTTATCCATATTTCTGGATGTTCAAGTTTTCTGATACAACCTCAAATCGGCATTTCAAATTAGTCTCCATGAGATAAATAAAATTCCATAAATAATTTTATAACTTTTGTATGTCCAACATACACTCATTACCTTCTTTTAAAGATTTTTCAATATAATATAAATTATTTTGCTAATAATCTTAATTTTATATCTTTTTAAAAAAATCATAGTTTTAAAATTGATTTCAATATTTCTTCATAAAGAAATATCTTAGCATCTTAAAATAATTGTTTGATCAAATTTAAAGGTTTTTTTTTAAAAAAAACACTTTACTATCTTATTTTTAAATAAGCTTTCTGAATAAAAAGCATTTCATATCTTTTTACTTTCCATTTCTGATGAACTTTTTTATATCTCCTCCGTAAAGTTCCATTTATCAAATTCACTAGTAGTTTAACATGACCGATTAACATAGGCAAAGTTATGTGCCTAATAGAAAAATAATAATTCAACATTTTTATCCATAAATTTAAATTCAATGATGGTTTCTTCATGTTTAGTTTGATGTTAAAATTAGGTTTAATAAATTAGCAAGTAAGGAATTACTTAATTTTTAGCCTCGCATCTCTATATCATGATCTTATAAAAACAAATTACTGTACTTTTAGAATTTTAAAGTAAATAAAATTGACTATTATTTGTACACTTAATTGACCGAAGTTGTGGTAACAATAATGACGGTATAATAGTGACCTGGAAAACCCTGTACACCTGTTTTATACCTAAAAAAATTATAGTTTGATTGGTTAATTTCAACAATGCTCTGCCAACTTATTACAGAAATGCTGTATTAAAATTAAAAAATAAATGATGACTCATCAAATATTTACAAAATATTATATTATTTAATTACCAGTTAATTTTAATACTTTATTTAAAATCAATTCAACTCTTCAAAATAACTTTTAAAATCATATTATAATATTTATTATTACTTTTAGACTTTTTTAAAATGTAGTTATTTTTAAAACAAAATAAAAATTTATTTTTACTTATTACATTCATTTTAAAGACCCAGCTTATTATTTTATTCTGGGATAGACAAATCTAATATTTTTAAAACTTATATTAGAATTTTAAAATAGTTTTACTTTATTAGAAAAACTTCTCAAGCACAAGTGTGAATATCTACACATCACGTGATTTACAAAAATACATGAGGCACTAATAATTTAACTGAAAATAAAATAAATGATTTAATTTACAAAATATTACATAAAAATAATATTAGAGCAAAATTTAGAAATATTATTTTAATATTATAAAATCAAATATGCACTTCTCTCCCATATTATTACTTTTAATTAAATGATTTTTTAAGTAGAATTATTAAATATAATTATTATTATTAAATAGTCTATTTATTTAACTTTACATTATTACTTTTAAAATTTACTTTAAACATTTATTTACAAGACTTATTAATGCAGTATTTATTATGGCCAGTTTACCAACCATATAATATTATAATTTATCTATAGTTAACTATTTTTAAAATACTAACACAATATTATACAGCAACTATTTTTATTTGCTCTAACTAGATTTTAAAAGATCGTCCACACATTACATACATCATTCCCTTACTTAGCTTTGAAATTTAAAATTTTCTAGTAAATTGATGTAAACAATTCATCCTTACCTAAACAAAAGGGTACAATATATATATATATGGCATTATTTTATACTAAATAAGAAATAAATAGTTCATAAGGGTACAATATATATATATATGGCATTATTTTATACTAAATAAGAAATAAATAGTTCATGAAAGTAGATGAAAAAATAATAATAATATAGGTATAATATTTGTAATAAATAAAGATTAAGACATTAAATCAGTTAATTTAAAGAAATGTAGATATGCAACGCATGTGTGTGTATATAATCTGAATATAGATTTTGATTGTAGAATTCATAATTAATAATCCTTCCTTGTCATGTTGTAAAGCAATCTTTAAATAAGAAATTAAATCATTTTAATAAGTTTAATATTAGCAGCCAAATTTAATTCAAAGCCTGAGTTTGAAACTGGGCTATAAAATATATTTTGTTTCATTATTTAATGGAAAAAGTAAGAAAGTTTTTTCTGTTATTTACTTTTAGTGTAGGTTTCATGGTGTTATATTACTTAGTCTATTATCAAGGCATTTAAATAATATAAATCTCACCAAGGAATTTTGCACCATTAACGATGATAGTCTGTGAAATGTCAAAAATTAATTGGCAATTATAGCTGTTGAATTGCAAAATTAATTGCCATCATCTGTTTAAAATACAGATGTGAGGTGGGCCTGGTTTTCTGAAAGAGCAAAAAGGTTAAAAATTAACTAAAGAAAAAGGAACAAGTCAATTAATTAAGAAATAGAATGGCCAGGTGGCATTTCTCTATAAAAACTCTGTGTTAGCAGAGGGGATGAGCTTTTTATATTTGAAACTTTCTTTTTCATTGACTTAGAGAAACTGTGTTATAAAATTTAAAATCGTTTTTTTTGTTACTTTTTGTCTCTTAAGAATAACTTGGCTAAATCTAACATTGTCTTAATAAAAGACAATGTGTAGTGAATAAATTTTAAGTGGGCACACATACATTTTTTTCTCCAGAAGTTAACTAATGGTCATCGCTGGATCAACAAATGGTGATAAAAATTTAAACCACAGAAATTAAACTTTGAGTTTGATATCATTTATAAAATGAATCTAAAGATAGAAAAAGATGACCAGAAATGGACTTATATTGTGAAAAAGTTAAATAAATGCTATTTAACTTTAATCTGCATAAAATTAAAAAGTTTAATGGTATTCTGCATAGAATTGAAAATGAGGAACATGGTTCAGCAAAATAAAAATTGCATATCTGATGGGAGAGGAATCAAACCCCAATCAAAGAACTTTTTGATACAAAGACTTATGTGCTATTATAAACCGATCAAGGAGGAATGGAAAAGGGAAAAATGGAAACTAGGAACTTGGAGGACATTTCCAAGGAACTTTATATAAGCATAATTTTTATTATTATTCACACTTTATGTGTGTAGGACATTTACTTAAAATAATAATAATAATAATAATAATAATAATAATAATAATAATAATAATAATAATAATAATAATAATAATAATAATAATAATAATAATAATAATAATAATAATAATAATAATAATAATAATAATAATAATAATAATAATAATAATAATAATAATAATAATAATAATAATAATAATAATAATAATAATAATAATAATAATAATAATAATAATAATTTCTTTCTTTGTAGTGTATCATGTATATCATCTATTTTAAAATTAATTCATGTTATAATTACAATTGTATTATTTTGGGGGTAGAGATATTGATATTAGGTAATTTTAAATGTGTTTATTTTAAATGCTTTTGCTATTATTGTCATTTTGGGGGTAGGTGAAATTTATATCATGTTCTGATATGCCTTATTTAAAATGCTTTACAAACAATTAAAAAAAAACACTTAGAGATATTATTATTAGCATCAGAAGTTATTGTCAAATGCTTAGACTTATAAATAAATTGCTTGTCTATTGAGTTACATCATCATCATTTTCTTATAAAAGTGCACAGAAATAGTTTTGAGAATTTTATGCGCATTTCTTATTGTTTATTATTATTGTCATAGACTTAAGGCCAGAAACAAGCTGATTAATGCTTGGAAAATTTATGGGTTCATATTCCAGTGCACTAATTTGCAAGAATAGTAAAGTTGTGAAAGTTTTACTTGTATAATTGGATGTTTTGACCTGTATGTGTGTGGATAGACAAAGATCTCCACAAAGCCAGTGAAGTCTAGCTCACTAAGATATGTATGCTATATTCATAAAGTATTTGAACCTAGTGGAAGAGTTTTCCCACTTGAGTATTCTCTACACCGTAAGAAGGTTTCTTATTTTGATGGCCAGAGGCAATTGGTATACCTATGTTTTTGTATGACTAGCGATAAGATATCCTAGCATATCTCAACCTTAGTGAAAAGGTTCTCTCTTATTCGGGTCACTTCCTGCCTCATATTAATGTTTGATATTCCTTACGGGTGTATGAGAGATAGCCATGATAAGCATTATTATAAGTATCAATACCAGGTCGCAAACTCAATTTAATGTCAGAATGAATGCAGATAATGTATGTGCTATTGGTGTATTTGAATATTGTTTTGTAGATTTAATTTGTCATTCGAGGCAAAAATGATAAAGGTGAAATTAAGGGTTAAATAAAACTTACGAATGTTTAAGCGTAGGCATAAACAATGCGTATATAAAATTATTTAATAAATATGTACATGGCCAGCTGAGAACTTCGCTGGAAAGGTAATATTGTAAAATATTATTATGTCATAAGAACATGAGTATCCAGTGTGTGCACTATGATGATGGTTGATCTCGATGCCGATTTATTTGCAATGACTTAGTCTCACTATTTTTAAGATATCTCTGTTGTAAAGATTAGGGCAAAAGAATGTTTGATCAGGATGATAGGATAAGATCAAGAAATTTGCGAGAGAATATTAATTCTAGATTTGTTAAATTAAATTATTAAATTTAATTGGGGGAGAAATTAGTTCTAAATGGAAAGAAATTGGTATTCATTAGATTTAAGATAAAATGAAAGCGTAAATATAATGTATATGTTTATGTATGAAATTGTAGTTTGTCAAATAAAATTTGTTATTTGTTTTAAATAAAATTTGCGTATGTCTCAATGTTTTTTGTGGGTTATTATTATCTAGATATTTCCAATTCAATCATACATCAATATATTATTATTAATATTTGAATTATCATGTACGGAACTAATATTCAGTAAGATTATTTAAAAAGTTAATTTCAGATACTTAAAATTACCAAATAATTTAATATTATTGAAGGATAAACTGTGAATAGAGATAGTTATTGAGTGATAGCGAGTGCAGTGGGGTGGGCATAAAATCCTTTCCCCATCCGTTGTATTCAAACCCCTCTCTAGACACACTTCTTTATAATTTTGTTATAATAGTGAATAGGTTTATAATGTATTACTAAAAGATTTTAATAAGCTTAAAATATTCGAGCTAATGTAAATAAATATTAAACTGCATTAGACAACCGAGATCACCTTGGAGGCGATCATGAGAGGAGTGTTTATCACCAATAATCTATCGCAGCTTATTCGATTTCCACATCTAATTATTCGAAAAAAAAAACCCTGAGAAGAGATTATAATGAGAGAAAGGAGCTAGCCAAAATGTAAAATTTAATAATAAAATAAATAGTAGTGTAATAGACATATGGATGTGAAGTTGCTGAAGGGGTGGATCAGGAAGGTGGAGATGAATATAGAACTTTATAATTAGAAGAAAATTTATTGTAGCTTTAATCATAGTGAATGGGGAATGCGCTGAGAATAACCTGGAATTCTTAGATATTAATATTGTAAATTTTAATGCGTTCTCAGAGTTCTCTAAATCGATTATGTATTAACCCATTCATGAAATATAAAAGTATTGAATTGAGATTTAACCATTATATTTTATGAAAGTTGCAATTTGGTGCCCTGGCAATTAAAATTATAGGTGTTCTGTAACATCATCATCATCCCAGTAGGCTTAAGAAATAGTGTTAGCTGGGAATGATGAAGCATCCATCGATCCCTCCTTAAAATGGTATAATTGGCATGCAATTTAGCTGCAAGTGTTGAAATGCCATATAGATTTGAGTATAGTACAATCAATCCATAACGTGGATGGGCGACCATTTGAATAAAAAAAATTCTCATTGGTTAAAATAAAGTGATAATTAGCATAAACTATCCAATAATATATGTGATATTTGTAAACTTTCCCAATCGTTTTAATGCTATTTAAAATCCAATATGGATGACCGATCGAGAGATTGCAAAATGCGTTGTATGTTAATTTAATAAGTTTTTATAAAGTTAACAAAATAAAGAATAACTTTTCATTTGTTTAAATTGATTTTTATTTAGTTACAATTGGCTTGTAACGCGGTCACACGAAATAGATTATATTTAATGTATACGTATGAAATATATTAATCTATACATTGCACTTGAAATATATTAATCTATACATTGCACTTGAGAAATTATTTAATCTATACATCGCATATTTAATTAATACTTAACTCAAATTCATCTTTCATAAATTTATACTTAAGAAAATTTTCATCTTTCAAAAACCAATATTAAGGAAAATATCTTTTAGTTAGATTTGATTACAACGTGGACGCCTATTAAATATTTCAATCCCATAGCAAATAATTAAAAATTTGTTAGATTATATATATATAAACGCAGAATTACTTCTATAAAACTGCTTCAATATTTCAACCAGCAGACTGGTTTTCATCAGAAAGCAAAATGGCTACTTACAAAAATTAAGCACTAAAATATTACAGACAGTTACGTATCAGATAACAAAACTAATTCCTATAGGCTAAACATCTTTAAAAACTTTGTATAATATATATATTTACAAAACTTTGTATAAAAAATACTAAAAAAATTATTTCACAAAAAACTTATTTTAAAAAACTAAAACCATACATACATTATTATTATATATTAAAATATATCAAAAAAACAAGAAAACTATATTATATATGCACACACTAAAAAACTGTAGGTATATATTCTACTATATGTATTTTACTATATACATATATATCTTATGGACATATATTTTTTATATTTTATATTTATTCTACTTCGTGCTAGTCCACCTATAAAATAATTATTTAGGAAACAAAAAATAATTATTTAGGAAATAAAAAAACAAATCCATAGGAAACCAGGTAATTCAAAGATGTGATAGTACCTATATTCATATTCATCCCATGAGGATGAAATGTCTTAAATTTAAAAATAAAAAAAAACCCTCCTTCTGTTTTCTTTCTCTCATGGAAAAAAAAAAATCTTCCAATATAACCACTCTTAAATTATCAATCGAGTGATCAGGTAAGTTGAAATGTTTAGAAACTGGTCTATCTTCATTTTTATGTAAAATATCAAACCTATGGTTGATCATTCTAATATGTAGACTGTTTGCTGATTCACCTATGTAACGACACAAGCCTCCATTACATTCTATTAAATATACCACGTTTATACTTTTACAATTGACATAGTTGGGGATATACCATTTAAAACCATGAATGGTATCCCCCTGAACCAGCTTTGTAACAATAATATGTTTGCATGTAAGACATCTCTTATCCCCACATGAAAAACATCCCTTTTCTGACACAAAATTAGTGCCAAAAGCTGTCCTTATAAGTCTATCCCTAAGTGTCCCAAACTTTAGGTGGATAGGGAAAAACAGATCTCAGATAATCTGTGGAATTTAATATATTAAAATGTTGCCATAATATTTGGTTAATATTAGGCAAATCATCATTGAAGGTAAGAACCAGTGGTATATTTATCAAGTGACTCTTTTCTTAGATAGAAGTTCCTGCCTGTCAACTTCTGTAGATTTTACCATTGCCCTATCTAACAGTCCTTTAGGATATTTTATATTGATAAATGTATTATACAAAACCTTGTTAATTTGCTGAAGAAATCCCTGATCACTGCAAATTCTTTTAATCCTTAAAAATTGACTGTAAGGGATATTAGTCTTTAAGTGCTTAGGGTGATTACTATAAAAATGTAGGTAAGCATGACTATCAGTTGGCTTCCTATATATATTAGTACTAAGAATACCATCACTACAAGTAATATCATCATCAAGAAAATGAACCACTGTTTTAGAAAAATTCATTGAAAATTGTATATTATTATTATAATTATTTAGATAATCAAAAAATATATGAAGTTCTTCTTCATTGTATGACCAGATCATAAATACATCATCAATATATCTCAGCCAAGTATGAGATTTAAGGCTAGCCTTCTCAAGTATAGAGCTTTCCAATTGAGCCATAAAAATGTTTGCATAATTTGATGCCATTTTTGTTCCCATTGCAGTACCTTGCCTCTGTAAATAATAGATAGATCATAAGATATATATATAATAATAATAAAATACATATAGTAGAATATATATATATATACAGTTTTTTTAGTGTGTGCATATATAATATATTTTTTATTGTTTTTTGATATATTTTAATATATAATAATAATGTATGTATGGTTTTAGTTTTTTAAAATAAGTTTTTTGTGAAATAATTTTTTTAGTATTTTTTATACAAAGTTTTGTAAATATATATATATTATACAAAGTTTTTAAAGATGTTTAGCCTATAGGAATTAGTTTTGTTATCTGATACGTAACTGTCTGTAATATTTTAGAGCTTAATTTCTGTAAGTAGCCATTTTGCTTTCTGATGAAAACCAGTCTGCTGGTTGAAATATTAAAGCAGTTTTATAAAAGTAATTCTATGTTTTTATTATGTTTTTATTTTTCCTTTAGTTAGTTGTATATTTATTATTTTCACACACACACACACACACACACACACACATATATATATATATATATATATATATATAAAATCTTGAGATCTTAAATAGCTCAGGAAATAAGTTGAATTCTCCATCAATCATAGCAAAACAATATCTATTAAATATGCTACAAACTTTAACATGAACTCCAGGACTAAATATTAATTTATTGGTGATTTAATTAAAGCCTTATTTATATCAAGTGTATTTAATAATGATTGCATGGCTCTGATAACTGGATTCTTAATTAATTTTTTGAAATACTGATGTCATCTTGTTTTATTAATAAAAACATGTCTAGTATGAAATTAATTGATTTATTCTGCATCATCAGAAGAATTCAAAATAAGGTGTTGATCAATAATGTTAGCATATGTAATTGTTTAAATATCTTAATATGTAGAAATATATACTCTATTTCTATATTAGATAATTGCCATCAGGTGTCAGTAGAAAGTAATCAGTGAAAATAGTAACTGCAAGTGTTTTCTGCATCCAAAGTATATGCTTGTGAATGCAGTCTATTGGTGTTATATAGAAACTAAAGTACTACAATATTTATTTATGTTTTAACTCTACTGTTTTTCAAAAGGATATGTTATCTGTCTGCAAGTGAAGAAACTGAATTGGCAATTTTCACTCTCCACTGAGAAATTTTTCAAACTTTTTTTTATTTTCAAACTTAAAAATTCACATATTTTTCCTAATATTTTAATTTCAAAAAAATCCTTGAGATGTCAGGACATTCAAAAACTGGGGATTTCAAAATATGGTAAACTCCACAATGAAGTATACTCAAAATTTTGCAATAACATTGCAATATTCCTTTGACAAAGTATTCTCAATGACTAAAACTTGAATTTTGGAAAATGTATGAATATTTTTGCATAGTAATTGTGTGATAATTCTTATAAATTAAAAAAAATATGTATTATTACATATTTATTTTCTACAGAAATGTTTTGTTTTTTAAATACATAAAGTTTATACTTTTCTGAGTAATGTTACCATAAATTACAGCCTGCAGGAAATACAAGATCTAGGAAATGCCACCACTAAACATTCTGGGTAAATATTTAACAATATAAAAAAAATACAAAAAAATTAACTTTTAAACCATAAATTGATAGATTTTCTGGATATTAATAATTATCTACTGGAATTTTAAAGACAATCATCAAACAAAAAAGACTGCATTCATATCACAAATTAAATCTACTTTATCTGAAATTTGATGATGAAACAGCACTTTGTTTTGGATAAAAACTATTTTTTAAAGTAATTCCAGAAATCGAATATGATTTTTTTAAAATTAATTTAATTTCTAGACAAAATTGTTTATCAAATAAGGATAAATTTAATATTCTGATAAATAATAGTTATTTAATATTAAAGTGAAAGTTAAAAGCTTAATGCATATGGTAACAAATAAATCTATCAGAATATAGAAGAGTTAGAAAAAGAGAGAGAGCTAACAACCTTTCACAATTCTTTATAAATAATAGACCATAGTTAGATATTATAAATTAATAATTTATATTAAATGTAATTGTTTAAATATTTTTTAATAAGTGGAAATATCTATTATATTTTCATATTAGACAAATCACTATCACATGTCAATAGATAGTAATCAATACTTTTAAATATAATCTATTGGTGTTATATAGATTTATATATGGTGATTTTTTTAAATATGAATATATATATATATATATATATATAATTTGAACACAGACTTTCAAGCTTTCTCCGCTGTTTACTATATCTCACAAAACTGATATACGTCATCACTTTCATGTATCACGTGTAATAGATAGAGTGGTTAGCTAAAAGGAGCTTGAAAGCATGTATTCAAATCCTCTATAATTACATGTAAATTCCAAGTACATATGAAAATATACTTGTATTCAAAATAATATCCATTTCGTATACTTAAAAGATAGAATGTACTTTAATTAAAAAAAAGACTTGTCATTGTGCCAGTTAATGCAAAAGTTAACTGATACCATATCAGAATAATGGAAAATAGGCTTTTTGCTAATCAATATAATGGAAAACATTTGAAATAAGGCACACTTCACATAATTGGAGCTCAATTGTAAATATAGAGGATTTGAACTCAGACTTTCAAGTATCCATCTACTATCCACACTATCTCATACCACTGATACACATGAACACACACATGTAGAAAACATACATAATCACCAATATACATATTTTGTGCTAAACTAGCACTCATCAGTTGGTCCAGACTATCATCTCCCACACATAGATATAATCAGTGTTCACTTTATATTAAGATAGTAAATCTTCATACTTTAAATGTACATGCTTCAATATACTCCAACCTCCAACTAGACCAACTGATGAGTAATGGTTTAGCACAAAATGCATATATTGGTGATTATTAATATTTTCTACACTTTGAGTGGTCATGTGTATCAATGGTATGGGATAGTGTGAAGAATTGACAGGTATTTGAAAGTCTGAGTTCAAATCCCTTATATTTATAATGGAAAACAATAAGTTAAAATTAATAAGATTGTCTGTGAAAATGGGAAAAAGAAACATTACAGTTATGAAATATTGAATGAATAAAATTTTAAATAAAATAGAATATTCTATGGAGATAAAATATAATTTGTTTATAAAATTTCTATTTCTTTTCTCTTCAGAGAATATCATTGTCATCATTTATTTGACATTTACAACAATATCTAGTTCGGCTTATTTTTAGATTGGTATTTTAAATTTGGTTTGGTTATATCTCATAGTTTTTGTTTGCGTGTGTTCTAATAATTCAGATTTATCTATTTACAGATATAAATTTATATACATAAATTAAATATATTTAATTGTTAACTCAATGTCATAATTTTTCATTTTAATGTGTGTGCGCATAATAATAAAAATGTTTTGTTTAATTATTGTTGGCAGTAACTTATTTTTATACATTTTTATTAATAATATATTTTTTTAAAATCAAGAGTTAGAAATTTTTTTAAATGACAGCATAATATTATAACCTCATCTCTTCTGAAAATTAGAAATTGGGGCTTTTGGTTCAACAAAATACTAACCTCTCCCATGTGTAACTGTCACTTTTATAAATTTTCTAGGTTTGAATAACCTAGTGGCATCCTGGTATGGCAGTTAGGGGAAAAGTCTCCATCTGACTGCTATAATTGCCTACCCAATGTGGCTTGGTGCACTTTAACTACAAATACCCTGAGAATTTTAGGAAAATGTTCCAGTAGATAATGTACAAATACTGCCAGAAAATAAAATGCACACATAAGCATACACATGAGTAAAGAAACTGATAAAATATAACATACAAAAATAATTATTGGGTTAATTGATTAATAAAGAGAAAAGGAAGGAAATTGGGAACTGTTGAGGGAAAAGGCATGTGCTTAGGAATTGTAGAAATGTGGGAAAATAGACACTTTTTTGTAATCACTAACCAAATGAATCATTAAAAATATCTTTTTTAATGTATGATTACTAACACTTAAGTAAATTCTTTTTTTTTTAAATATTTTTGGTTTTTGAGAAATTTCCGTGATGTGTAACAGTAAACGTACATGCCATTGAATCACTTTCCAATAAAAGAAAAAAATGTTAAATAAACATAACAATTAATAATTTTATTTAAATAAATATGTATAATTGGACAGATGGCAAACTATTAAATAATTGCTTAAAAGTAAGTTAAAGTAAAAAAGAAGAAAAAATCTAAAGATCAAAGATTATTTTTTTTAAAAGTAATGCAAAGGAAAATAATAAAAACTGTTAATTATTTTCTAATCAAAATTATGTTTAAATCATAGTAGCATGGAAATGATTTTTTTTATTTAAATGAAATGATTTAATAGCGAACAGGCTCTTGAGGATATTTAACCGATCAGTTAAATAAGAGATCAATTAAAAAAAAATCCTAGTAATAAATCAGATGTTCACACTCAAAAGTGAATTGCCCAATAAAAGATGTGAATGAATACATGGTTATCAACATCACCAATAAGGTCAGTGTGAAGCCATGTAACGTCAATCCTGGAATTTGATAAGGAATTCAAAATGATATAAAAGGGAAGAAAAAACTTTGGTTAAGTAGAGTTTTTTTTTTTTATATTGCTGTTGTTGATTACATAATTTAAGCATATTTATATGTAAGCTCAGCTTTTACACGAACTAGTGACTGGTGATATCTGTCAAATAAAAGTGGAACCTTATGTGTATGTATCTGCCATCTTTATAAATTGTCTAGGTTTGAATAGTCTAGTGGCACCCTGGTATGGCAGATAGAGAAAGAGTCTCTGCCCAACCATTATATTTGACATCCAATGCCAGGGCAATACATTTTAATCATGAGTACCCTGATAATTTTAAGAAAGTGTGCCAGTACATAATGTAAAAATACTTTCAGATAGTAAAATGCACACATAAGCATACATGCGAGTAAGGAAATCAATAAAATATAACATAGAAAAATAATTATTGGGAAGTCTGACTAATAGAGACAAAAAAGAAGAAAATTGGGAACTATTGAGGGGGGAGGCCTGTGCTCAGGTGATGTAGAAATATGGGGAAATAGACATTTTTTTTATAATTACTAATCAAAGAAATCATTAAAAAATGTATTTTCTAACATATTATCACAGTACCGCTATGAATATGAGGCAAAAGGCCTCGAAAGCGCTTAGCGTGTAATAATTTCTGTGTATCTTTATAGCTTCTCGTTCAAGTGTGTCATACGCTTTGTTAATTTTGTATATTAAATTATCGAATGAGAAAATCTTTAATATTTTACTAATACTTAAGTAAATTCTTTTTTTTTTATTGTTTTTATTTTTTGACGAAGTTTGGTGATATGTAATGATATACATACATGCCTTTACAGTAATAACCATTAACAATATTCTCTCAGTTAAAGTTATCTTTATAGACATATTGCAATATCATTACATTATTAGTATAAGATTTGATAAGATGATAATATCAATATTGTAACCGTTTTTGAAGCATTAAGAAGTGAAAAATAATATTAAAATTAGTTAAAAAGTTACAAAAAGATAAAAAATAGTATACATAATTTGCTACTATATTAAAAATTGTGTGCATCTGTTTACTATTATTGTTCATTTATGTTCATGTTATAAACATAAAATAAGAAAAATTATAATCATGTTAGTATATTATTTACTTAGCATGCTTTTGACTAATCTATCTGATTCATAGTACTCAACTTTTCTACAGTTTGTAAAACAACTTTGTAACCTATCATGCACAATGCTATGCTTTCAATTAATCCATGAGATTCATAGCACTCAACTATTGCACAGTTTGTAAATGAACTTTATAATCTATTGTGCATTATGTAACATGCAATAGGTTGTAAAGTTGATTTACTAACAGGAGATAACTTAATGTAATGAATCTGATGCATGAGGTAAAAGCATGTTCTGTGAAAATATTCTTAATGCAATCATATCTTTTTTTGTTTCATGTTAAGACTGTGAATGTAAGTATTATAGTTTGGCAAAGAAAAGAAACTTTTAATCTTTATTATTATTAATAGAAAAAAAATGTTCATATATTGTCAGGTGTGAATCGATATAAGGTAATATTGTTATATTTGGTCTTCAAATAATTGCAAAAACAATAGCCATTACAATGTTTTTTCTCATTTTGATATTAATTACTTGGTCATCATGTATAATACTAATTGTCATGTAGTAATACTGGATGAAATAAGAAAGTATGCAGTGGAGATGTGGAGAAGAGATGCTAGAGATCGGAGAAGATGGATTGAACTTGGAGAGACCTTCATTCTGCAGTGGATTGATAATGGTTGTTGTTGATGATGATGATGAATATTGAATAAATATTTAAAGAATATTTATGCAAGGACGTATTGGCACTGTAATTAAAAATATCACAATTGGTTGATGTCAAACCTCAAATCAGAAAATAAGGCTGTGATTTTAATGTTTAGAAAGTATTTAATGTTTAAAGATTTTAATTCTAGCTAATGTATCTGTTAGTAAGAAAAAAATAGGTTGTACTCAATATCTATTGACAAGATTATACATTTCTTTATATGCACAATATCTACAAGATTGTACATTTCTGCACATATGCAACATCAAAACATCATAATTAGAGAAAAACAAACTTACACATATAAGTTATAATTTCTCATTTATGTTTTACTTGAATACATTGCTTTTTATCAAAAAGCAGATTAAATTAAAATTTACTAACATCGAAGAGAAATAACTACTGTAAGTAACATTTTTATTATATATTATTCTTTTGCCTTATTTTTTCATTAAAAGTTGATTTTCAATATTTCAAAAATATTTTCATTATGTGAATTTATGCTTTATTAAAATTTGTCTTCAACATTCAATTGTAATTGACATTAAACTACAAAACATCACATGATCACCATTTCTTACGCTTGCTCATATATGTTATTAAAACAGGAAAAACTCTCCATACAGTAGTGCTGGAGGGTTTATTAGGTGCAGTGCTCTCAGATCCAAGGCTTCTCACTGATGAAAGCCCCAATCTAGAAACTAGTCTGGGAGTATTGGATGAGTACGCACTAGACAGGGATTTTATGGACAAGCCTTCTGGCATCCATTGATTACCCGGTTTGCATTGAATGGCACTACTGTATGGAGAGCTTATGTATGTTGTAATGGGTATTTTTTTTTTCATGAAATATATTTTAGACTGAAATCTGAAACACAGATTTTTCTTCGAGTACTTTATTTATGTTTTTTTATATACTTTTTATTTGAAAAGTTAATAAATTGTTTTTCTCAGATCATATTCTTTTTTGACTTTATGATTTTAATAATGTTATCAGATAAAAATAAAGATTTAATGGAGAAAAATTTTCGTTTTTACATTAAAACATAGAACTTAACTGGTAAAAAAATTATTCAAAGTTTAAATAGGTATGTTATCTTAAAAAGTATAAAGTGTTTAGTTTTCCTTCACGTATGGTCCGTAATCTACATATTGCGCTTGGAACGCACATCCACGAAGCTATATTAAAAGTTTATAACTGCTTAGCACTTTTGGGAACTTTGTGATCCCGTATTCATAGCTTATAATAATAATGTGTGTTGTTATCTTGTCTAATAGAGATGTTTGCAAATATATGCAAATCACGTAGGCCACCCTTTTTTCCTAAATGGAGAAGCAAGCATCTCTTCTATTGTTGGAGTTGGGATCTTCTGCTATAAAGTACACCTCCTTTATCTTGTTTTTGGTTTCATTGTGCTCATTGCAAACCATTTCAACCATCGCAGGTTCAAACATGTGGTCTGTGGGTCTTTGATGTTTGAAAAATGTTGAGCTGCCATCAGATTTGATTTTTGCCATGTTATATAAGTATCGATGTTGAGTTTATTAAGAAGTTAAAAATAATTAGTCTGAAAACAAAGGGTTCTGTTAATGAGGGAAAGCACTTCTGAGCAGTTGATGCTGAATGCCGGAATCTACTACTATGCCACTTATAAAGAAATTAACCAGTTAAATTTCAGTATAAATTATACTTTTAGAAATTATGTTAGTGTTTATTTTGTTTACACACTCAATCATAAATGTAACTTTATAATAGTTGATTTGTCATCATCAATATAACAAGTCCTTGTATATATTAATTGTTCTTTTACTATTATTACATTTTAATAATATTATTTTAGGCATAATCAATAAATTGACCATGTCTCACTTTTTATAATGATAAACAAGGCAAAATAATATAGAATTTAGTTAAAATAGTTGGATTATTATGGAATATAATATGCTTTAAATTATTAAATGTTTTTGTATCCAGTGAAGGAATGTACTACATTGAAACATGCAAATTTATTTTTCTAACCAAAATATCACTATGTTATTTAAATGGACATATTGTCTACAACTAATAATATCATACATAAAGTATGTGGAAAATGTTTTTCAATAGTGACTAAGAAAGAATCTGAGTATAAAGTTAAGTAGTAAATCAAGGTTTTTATCACGGTATTCAACACATTGAAAATAATGAATATCACCTTCTAATATAACAATGATATGACATTCATCAGCATATTATAAATCTAGAAGGCAATAGGTTGTTTAAAATAACAACTCCATCAAATCTACATTTTGTTTCTTTTAGAATGAAGCTCAGTATACGCTTTTTTAAAAGTAAATGCTATAAAAATAAAAATAAAATTACGTATACATTTTTATTAATAACAGTTTCTTTTACATGCATCATGTTTCATACATGTGTAATAACACTTGTATTTATAACTCCCTATAGTAACTGCATAAAATGAATCAATTTACATGTATAATACAGCTTTCTTATAAACATTACTACAGATAATTGAATTAGCCTAAGTGAAATAAGATTCATATAACCAATATGTAAATAATATCCTGCCTCTTGATCACCTTATTTCCATTTTTTCACAAGATAAAAGATGCTTTTTTATAATCTCCTTATATACACTTTAATGCAAGTTTTTATATAATTTTTTGTATTTTTCTAACAGTTTCGATTGTCCTGCAGTCATCATCAGACCTTTCACATTTAAGCATATAAGCATTATTTTATATACATATAAAATACATATATTCATTATTATTCATAATCATAATTTATTTTTAATTCTATACCTTTACTGCTCTTATTTCCTAATTATTATTTATTTATTTATTAGGAAATAAGAAAGGTAAAGGTAAAGAATTAAAAATAAACATGATTATGAATAATAAAATAAAATATGTATTTTTATATGTATGTAAAATAATGGTAATATGATTACATGTTTAAATGTTGTAGTTCTGATGAAAACTGCAGGACAGTCAAAAATATTAGAAAAATAAAGGAGGAATTATATAAAAATTTGCCTTAGAGTATTTATGAAAAGATTATAAAAATGATATATATATATATGAAAAAATGAAAAAAATGTAAAGGAGAAGATCTGAGAATAATACTTATAATATAAAAGATATATTCAATAATTTTTTTTTATAAAATCCCACAAAAGTGATGCATATATGACTAAAATCTTACAATTCAGTAATCTAAAATGTAGATTGCTATAATTAATAAATATGATAGATTACCAAATTTTAATAGCTAATTAACATTAAAATTGCTTATTTGGATTTACAGAATTATCATGTTAATGAAGATTTATTTTAAGGAATGTTTTATCAACTAGTCTTCGATTCATTAAAACTGATTGCTTCTGACAGTGATCCTATTATTAGTGATATGAGTAAAAGAAAATGGATGATGGATAATAAATTGAATGTTAAGATTTACAATTAATGTAGAGATTTATAGAAAAGTATTCAACAATTGATGAACTTAGATATAATCGGTGAATTCAAAGTATAAAGAAACAGAAGTTGCTATTGTGGTAACATTGGATATTTTTGATGCATTGAAAGCAACATATGGACCTGAAAAAAGGTGAAAGGGGTATTTGATCATCTTTGAATAATAATAAAAGATAAGGTATGAAATGACATTTTTTAATCATTTGGACAAAGATATATTAAAATGAAAATAAACCTTTATAATCTTCAATATGAAAGGGCTGCAGATGGTAATGAATAATTTGATGAAGTTTTAAAATATGTAGTTTAATTGTCAACCTTCAAAATATTTGGAATGTTTGATAAAAAAAAAAGATCTCATGAAGTGGTGCCACATAAGCTTAATGATGCTTTTGTTTATTCAACTTTAAACATAAACGTAGTAAACAAGATTGCAGTCATTATTATGGGTGATCATTAATTTTTACTATAACTATTATTTATATTGAAATATTAAATGTTAAAAAGACGTGTTCTCTGTGAGTATATTCATTAATTATCAGGTATTACATTTGTCAAAATGTAAAAAAAATAGTATAGTTGAACTATAACGAAATTATTGTTAATATTGCTGTTGAACTGCTGCTTTCTGTCACACATGCCTGTTTATTAGAAACTCAAGATGGTTTTACATCATGGAGAAACATAAATATGGTTTTTATTGTGATGCAAATGCAAAAAATATTTTGATAACAAACTAGTACTTTTATATATTTTATCAAGGCATTTTGTTAAATCAGTATAATAGGTTTATAATCGCATTAGTGTGTGTTGATTTTATTCATATTATACATTAATTGCATGTTAGAATGAGAGAAACATTATTAATACAGTCAGAAAATCTGATCATTTGAAATAAAAATGGCCTTTTCTACAATATTTGCAACTATCGTCTTGTAAGTCAGTATATGTGGCTGAAGAAAATCAAATCACATTTGCTCAATTAAAAGCAGAAAAAAAAAACATTATCTATTGTTGATATTTCTAAAGAAATTTTTCAGAATGTGCTTCATGTTAGGAATGTAAACCCTATATAGTTTTTCATCAAACAATTAATGTTCAAACTTCTCAAGTTCTTTATCAATAAATGATAGAAAACATATTCAATATCTTCTATATTGAACTATCAACTTCAGGATATAAACCCATTTATATATCTTTATATCTTTTAAATAGAAACAAGTTCATGTATGTAGAGACAACAGAAAGTGCACTGCACTGTGCTTTTAATAATTTCAAAGATAGAATACACTACTATAGCAAAATAACTACTGCAAATAAATTATCTGTATGGAGATGTGCTATTATACTTGGTTTATTGTATGGAAGTGAAACGTGGATACTCTATCAATATATTAAATGTGCTCAAAAGTTTATTTATGGATTGTTTGTAAAATATTAAAAATACAATAGCAAAATTATGATACCAGTAATCGTAAAATCATATCACTTTGGATTGAATATCTAAAATCACTGAATAATACAGGGGCACTTTATGATGAACTTATAGTTTTCATGGGAGAGGCAGAATGTGTTTACATTAAAAAGTTCATCTTACCAACAATCAAAAGAAAAGTAATATTTATTGTTTTCAGTGGGAAGTTATGGCAAAGAATGAAATATATGGAGAAGCTAAAATTAGCCATGGAATGAAGTATTTCAGAAAGAAAAGTTTTTTTGAAGAAGAAATTGAAAAACATCATTGATATTTTGCTAAGAACAAATTCGTGGTTTATGGTTTGTTTTGTAGAGTCACTCGAAATTTATGCTTAGTGTATTATTGTTTTAATTTTTGACTGGTTTTTTTTCATGTGTCAAAGCAGTGGCCGGGAAGCGAACCCGCGAACCCAGGACAACTGCTTGTAAGGCAGCCGTGCTGACCACTCGGCCACCAATGCTTGACATTTTTGACTGTTTTCTCTTAGAATTGGAATAGCCATACTCTTTGCAGCTGATGATGATATTTTATTACAAGCAATGGCTTTTTATTTATAGCAGTGGAACAAAATAAGTATTTTTGTTTATCAACTTATTTCTTTTCCTAAGAGAAACCCAGTAATTTTCAATACTTCTCTATATTTCTAATCAGCATCTTTATTCTTACACTTCAGTTAAATGTAAGAAAAAATGATTAATTTAATCATTCTAAATGTTTACAAAAAATTTAATTCAATATGATAAATAAATCTAATTGTTTACATTTAAAAAAAGATAAAAATATTATCTCGGTTTTCAAGCTTATTTTTAATCTTTGTGGCTCTTATATCTCATAACCACCACACCATAATCATTATCATTGCCAAAACTGATATACCTATCTCCAAATACATTTTTCAAACAACATTCACTCATAAAACCGTCACATTGTCACCATTTTATATGCTTCACATGCAGTTAATAAGAGTACCAAACTCTCCATACAGTAGTGTCACCAAGTGCAAGCCTTTGCAATCAATGGATGCAGGAAGGTTTGTGCATAAAATCCCTACATAGTGCTTATTCATCCAACATCCCTGGACTGGTTCTAACTTGTGATATCCATTTATTAAGAAGACTTTCATTTGGTGGTGCTACTCTGTGAAGAGTTTGGTGTCTGTGGTTTTTTAAATATCAAAAACACCAAAATATATGGATGCTGAACTAAATCCAAATCTATATGTATATACAAGAAAATGAGCTTGGGTTGCATACATTATTGTGTTTTCATCTTGAGCTCCTAGCTTTATCATTAACCAAATAGGTAAAAGATGGCTGCTGGAGAATTGCATTCAATCCTTAGATACTAAAGTACAGTGCTCTCAAATCCAAGGTTCATTGCTGATGAAAGTGACATGCTAGAAAGTAGTCTGGGGATGTTGGATGAGTAGGCAACAAATAGAGATTTTATGCACTAACCTTCCTGCATCCTTTGATTATGAGGGCTTGTACTTTATGTCACTACTGTCTAAAGAGTTTGGTACTCTTTTTATAGCATTCACTCAACATGTATCCTAAAGATGTTCAACATGTGAAACCCCATGTCTGTGTTGACATTTCAATCTGTTTATTTTACTTCCCTCACACAATGTAGAGTTTGGTTCCTACACACCTTTTAATGCTTTGCTGAATGTTTATTAAATTATTTCCTTAAACAGTCAGTATCTAATATCATTATCTTAAATGTACAACCTCACTTAATTTACTAAAATAATTATATTTTTCAAAAAACAAACAACTTATTATTTAAATCACAATGTTTTACTACTAAATTGGTCACTTCAATGATACAGACATTGATTATACATTAAAAATATGTGGCCATTTGCTCCTAAATAGAACAAGCTCACATTATGTAAAGTTAAAAATCTTAAATAGTTCAGATATTAATCTTTTTAGAAACACAAACAAAATTTTCTACCATAGTTATTTTGTTTTTACAAAATGTTATAAATTAATAATATATCACATAATTGAATTGACCAAAGGTCAATAAATTTTAATGTAGATATACATTGAACAGTTGTATTGTAAATCATATTCTATAGTTTAGTTGTTGTTTTTTCTGTTCACAGATGATAGCAGTATATATAAAATAAGAAAACACCAACATTGAAATTCATATTTTAGAAATTCCATATACTTTATTTATATTATGTTATGAGAGAAACATTATCTTCTTGATATACTTATATAGATATTACTTCATTTTTAAATTTATTTTTTATTAATTTTAAGATATTGTGACAGGAATCAACAGAAAGTAGATAGTTCAGAATAAAATGAATCTTAAGGTAATTTACATTTGGTCAGATGCCTTTAATCATATATTTTAAGACTGTGAAGTTAAATAAAAAAGTTTTAAGTGTATCTAAAATATATGAATAATTAACTTTATAGTTAAAATCTTGACTTAAACAATGTTTAATGATGTTTATAAGGAGTAACATAAATAATAATCTAGTAATGGACAAAATATTTTTTTCCAGTGAACAATCACATCATAAGCATAAAATTATTAATACACAATTTAAAATTATTTTAAATATTAAATATATTTATTTTTATTACTATTAATATTTGGCATGAACATAAAATTTGAGATGTACTTATTGTGTGGGGCAACTAAAGTGATGAATATGTTCTCCATGTCTTTTGGAAAAAAGTGTTTACTTTTTTTGGTAAAATAGATCAAATAAAATTATAACATATATAATGATATAGACAGTTACTTAGGAGTTTTATAAGAAATTTGAACAAAAGAAGTGGTATTTAAATCTGTGATCTTAAAAATTGACATCTACATGTCACCATTCTATTTCTGCCATATACAACAATGAAGTAGGCTTATCAGACTGAAAATGCTAAATTCAAATCACTCTATTTACTATAATAAACATCAGTATACTGAATAAATAGATTAATTATATATTACCTTGGAAATAGGTTCCATTATAGTATCAATTAAACTCATCCTTCTCCTATTGGTATAAATGGCTACATAATGGTTAGATAATATACGGGGTTAGATTGATGTAAAGTCTATATAAAGTCTATATGGGAATGACTAAAATATCAAATCCACCAAGAACTTTGATCACTCCATAATTGGCTTTTCAAAGAAATGGGCTGTTGAGTTTTTGAAAGGGTGAGAAGATTGATGCATGTCTATTAAAGTTTAAGGAATTGCTATCTCAATATGATTCAAGCACTGGTTGTATATATATATATATATTGTAACGGAATATATGCCGTTACATTATTTTAAAATGAAAATAAAAAGATCGTAAATAAAATTTGATTTATTAAAAAGAAAAAAAAACTTAAAAAACTGAAAATTAAAAGTTGTTTAATATATATAGATCGCATGATGGACAACTTTAAAAACTTTTAAAAAATAAAAATATTTGAAAGTAATTTTTTTTTTGTAAAAAGTAAAGATATAAAGATTAATATTTTAAAAATAGAAATAATGTTGATTTCTATAGTCTTAGAAAATGGAAATGATTGTCTTATTAATTAAATGATTGTTCAAAAGCAAACTACCTCGTGAGGCATGTAAAATAAATTAAATGGTCAGATAAGAGAATACAAAGGAATTAAATGACCAATCCAAACACGAAACTGACAGCACGGACCATAACTGAAACACGAATGGATTAGTGACGTCTTGCTCGTTGAATCTCAAGATCTAATGATAAGAGACTAATAAAAATATAAAAGCCAAATTATTATTATAATTGTTATCTGAGAGCTGACTATGAATAGATCGTTATAACTAGCTATATTGCAGATTTTCACGATGTGGAAGTCTGCAATAAATTTAATTTTCCGGACAACCAGCTGAAGCCTCTGGATGACAGTTCCTGACCAAATGCATGGCAAGTCACAGTTTCATTTCAAAGAAGGACAAAATCTACTAAAGTGATCACGAAGATGGACTTCTCAATCTATTAAATCCGTAAAGTATGAACTATTGTATCTATCTAATAACTTTCCTAAAATTGCAAGTAATTAATAACTGAAAATAAGAACTCTTATCTGACTTAAAGAATGCAAATTCAATTATTGATATTTTTTTTATGTAAATGTTTAAGCAATCATTTCCAGTTCTTTTTTTTTGTGTGTATTATATTTTAACTAAAAATGTATTAAATTTAAAGTTGTTTATAGACGCTTGCATGGATTCGTTTGCGGTTAATTATATTTTGGTTTTCATATTTGATCAAAATATATAGACATTCGATAAATAATGATACCTTACGGTGAGTATCGAAATGTATTTATTCGGATGTCTTTTAAGTTATTGGTGACAACGCAAGTATCTTACGGTTGAATACTATTGGGTTACTTATAAGTTTCCCTCTGCGATTGTCGGCATCAATAATTTTGTATTTTGATCATTTATGTTTATTTGAAATGTTTTTGACCATGGAATCTATGTAAGCGATCTATACCCAACATTTTAAAGCAAATCTGTGCGATCTATTTAAAATAGTAATTTAAATTTTTAAAAAAAAAATATTAATGTTAAAATCTAAAAATAAATTTAATCTTCAATTTTAAATGTGCGTTAATAAAAATCTATTTGTGTGTTAATTACTGGCAGTAGCTTCTTTTGTTTTATTGTTCTAAATATTTAATAGATACTTTGAGAATAGAAGTCTATTGAAACTTATAAATGTTTTAAAATCTCTGCTACTCCCTGAGCTAGTGACATGGGCTAACGACCGGATGCAAAATTTAAAAAAAAAAAAAAAATTTTTTTTTTTTTTTTTGACTTACGTATCTGCCTACTTTATAAATTTTTCTAGGTTCAAATGCCTAGATGGCGCCCCGTAGTGCAGTTTACGTAAGTCTTTTTCCCCGATCGTTAAAATGGACTCCCAACGTGGCACGATCTTTAATAAACCACGAGTGCCCTGAGAATGTTAAAAATAAATTATGCCAGTAAGATTTCTCTTTAAAAATGAGTATATACATTGAAAATGAAGCCCGTAATATTTTTTCTGAAATCAGAATATATTGTTTGTATTATATAAAGTTGTGAAGTTTGTGTAAAAAGTACTGCCAGTAAGAAAATTGCGTATATGTAGAAATAAATGCGAGGAATAAAATGTAACAATTAATATAAATCATAATTTAATTAAAAAAAAAAAAAAGACTAAAATCACGTAACTTCTTTGACTTGCCTAAGTTAATAATGAAATGTAGGGAAAAGGGAACACTTGAGGGAGGAGGTGTAATCTCAGCTGGGGTGAAAAGGAAAGAATAGTCAGCATTTTTTCTTGTAATTACTAACCAAAGTTATGTCTTTTCATTAATAACCAAAGTTTTGTCTTTAAAAAAAAAAAAATTAGTATAATCAATTTGTGTAACGTCATTACTAACACTAAGTAAATTCTTTTTTTTTTTTTAATGTTTTTGTTTTTGAGGAAGTTTACTGATATGTAACGGAATATATGCCGTTACATTATTTTAAAATGAAAATAAAAAGATCGTAAATAAAATTTGATTTATTAAAAAGAAAAAAAACTTAAAAAACTGAAAATTAAAAGTTGTTTAATATATATAGATCGCATGATGGACAACTTTAAAAACTTTTAAAAAATAAAAATATTTGAAAGTAATTTTTTTTTGTAAAAAGTAAAGATATAAAGATTAATATTTTAAAAATAGAAATAATGTTGATTTCTATAGTCTTAGAAAATGGAAATGATTGTCTTATTAATTAAATGATTGTTCAAAAGCAAACTACCTCGTGAGGCATGTAAAATAAATTAAATGGTCAGATAAGAGAATACAAAGGAATTAAATGACCAATCCAAACACGAAACTGACAGCACGGACCATAACTGAAACACGAATGGATTAGTGACGTCTTGCTCGTTGAATCTCAAGATCTAATGATAAGAGACTAATAAAAATATAAAAGCCAAATTATTATTATAATTGTTATCTGAGAGCTGACTATGAATAGATCGTTATAACTAGCTATATTGCAGATTTTCACGATGTGGAAGTCTGCAATAAATTTAATTTTCCGGACAACCAGCTGAAGCCTCTGGATGACAGTTCCTGACCAAATGCATGGCAAGTCACAGTTTCATTTCAAAGAAGGACAAAATCTACTAAAGTGATCACGAAGATGGACTTCTCAATCTATTAAATCCGTAAAGTATGAACTATTGTATCTATCTAATAACTTTCCTAAAATTGCAAGTAATTAATAACTGAAAATAAGAACTCTTATCTGACTTAAAGAATGCAAATTCAATTATTGATATTTTTTTTATGTAAATGTTTAAGCAATCATTTCCAGTTCTTTTTTTTTGTGTGTATTATATTTTAACTAAAAATGTATTAAATTTAAAGTTGTTTATAGACGCTTGCATGGATTCGTTTGCGGTTAATTATATTTTGGTTTTCATATTTGATCAAAATATATAGACATTCGATAAATAATGATACCTTACGGTGAGTATCGAAATGTATTTATTCGGATGTCTTTTAAGTTATTGGTGACAACGCAAGTATCTTACGGTTGAATACTATTGGGTTACTTATAAGTTTCCCTCTGCGATTGTCGGCATCAATAATTTTGTATTTTGATCATTTATGTTTATTTGAAATGTTTTTGACCATGGAATCTATGTAAGCGATCTATACCCAACATTTTAAAGCAAATCTGTGCGATCTATTTAAAATAGTAATTTAAATTTTTAAAAAAAAAATATTAATGTTAAAATCTAAAAATAAATTTAATCTTCAATTTTAAATGTGCGTTAATAAAAATCTATTTGTGTGTTAATTACTGGCAGTGGCTTCTTTTGTTTTATTGTTCTAAATATTTAATAGATACTTTGAGAATAGAAGTCTATTGAAACTTATAAATGTTTTAAAATCTCTGCTACTCCCTGAGCTAGTGACATGGGCTAACGACCGGATGCAAAATTTAAAAAAAAAAAAAAAATTTTTTTTTTTTTTTTTTGACTTACGTATCTGCCTACTTTATAAATTTTTCTAGGTTCAAATGCCTAGATGGCGCCCCGTAGTGCAGTTTACGTAAGTCTTTTTCCCCGATCGTTAAAATATATATATATGTAGAAGATTATAATCTAGTTCAACTTATGAGTGCAATTTCTGCATAAAATACATATGTTGGAGATCATTTATCTTTTTCATATATGTGTGTTCATGTATATGGGATGTTTGGGATGGAATAGAGGATGTATAAAGACTGAAAGTCCCTCTATTTTTTATAGTACTAAATGAATAGGTTAATTAATATAATGTTTATACACATGTTTAAGAGAGTTCAAAGTTCATGCATGAAGTAAAATTTAGTGTGAGTAAAAAATAATTTTAAAACTTTAAAATAATATAAAGATAGATATCATGTATAAAATATTAAAATTTCATGCAAAATTATGATGATCAATTATGTTATTTCACCTGGTTAATACTTTTATTTGAAATACTGATTGCATGGTACTTTTAATTTTTGTTATATAAAGAGTGCTTTCGCCTGATCATTATTAACAAATGGTCATATATTCATTGTAATTTTTTCCATGGTAATTATTCAGTTTATATTTGATAGTTGCTGAACACCTGTCCTTTAAAAATTGAATTACTAGTTCCCTTGAGTGTTTATTTAAAACTTTAACATCTAAAACGTTGGAGTAGATTAAAGATTGATTGACCTCGAGCTCTAGAGTTTAACGTTCAATTATTGCTCTTAATCTTCTATGGCAAGATCGGGTTTACATCTTAAGTTACTCCTAAAGCTAAATATTCATTTCAATATTCTGATAAGTAGTGAAAGCCACTAATTTTTTTAGTTAAAAAATAATCATCACATGATTACACACTTTTAAATAAGCAAGTTATGTTACAACCTCCAACAAATTTTATGCATCAATGTAGTAAGTAATACATTGAGAAAAAAAGAAAATTAGTTTAGAATTTAAAATAAAAAATTATATAAATGCATGATTGAACTAATACACAAAAGAAATAAAAGTTATCATTTCGTAAAAAAATAGATATATTTGCAATTAACAATAGTAGGACTTCTTATACTATTCAAATTACAATATATACATTTATATGTAACACGTTTATACAATCACAATTAAATTCATTTAACATAGACATTCAGAATTAATTAGATTAGTTAAAATTGTAAAACATATAAAAAGATAGGCGGTCGTTATGATATATTAAAATAATAATAAGGTAGATGAGATCTGTCACGAATTCTTTTATCAGTTATCTTGACCTTCAGAGACATATACTTGTGATATAATGTTCATTAATACTTATTCTATGGCTTCATATTTTGTTGTATATTTTAGAAACTAGAAAAAGGGTATTTCAATATCATGTGGTTCTATTTATAACTGATCTTTTTGAATTGTACAACATAACTGAAAACTTGGATATATTCCATACATCGTTGTTGTCGTCAATCTAGATACTAATGTATTTTTCATAAACATTTTTATCATATAGAATGTTTTTTATTCATAACAAAATAATTTATTGCAGAACCATTTAAATTATTGTTAAGATCTTTATTCTAAATATATTAATTAGTTTCAAAATTTATTTAGTTTTATAAACATTTATTTATTATTTGAATATTTTTCTTTACCTTTGGATAGTATATATTTATTTCATTTGGAAAATATATACACAACATATTTTTTAGGATAATTGTCTATAGCAATATGCTGAATTAAAATTTCAAATCAATATGTTTACTATTTATTAACTGTTAGAATTTTAATAATAGTAATTACTATTCATAATGTGTTCCATCCAATCACTTTTGACTTCAGACAATTGTATAATACCATATATTTATTTACTGACATTTATTCTTAAGTTTCTACTATTGTAAGAATGCATGTAATCAAATTTGCATATTTCTTTTTAAACACAATGTGGTGATAATTTATCCATGTTTTTTGTTGTGATGTTTTATAGTCACTGAGCTGTGGAATCAATAGCTAGTAGTTTTGGGTTCATTCCAGATTAAAAATAATTGTCATTTGAATAAAATCATACTCAAATTGTCATATAGGCATTCAAATTTTTTATTGGACTCTCAGCAGTTCATATTCATTATTTATTTTAATATATAATCCATGCATTGTGTATACATTTAATAACAATAGATATTTATTCATGTATATCCATTACGATATTTCTAAAACAAATGTTTCCTGTAAGTTACTCTTGAAAAGCTTTTTCAATTTCTCCAATAAGAATAATTTTTGTATTATTAGCATTAAAATACAATTGGATAGCTTATTACCAAAAAGTTCATAAGAGGTATGGCCATAAACACAGACATTAGAACTGAATGTATAATCATTGAGATTTAAAGTCTGCTGCTGTCGAATTATATTGAGCCATGCATGATTTTATCAGTAATGATGCAAATACTATCCAATATCAATAACAAATATATTCCTTTGAGGTCTTTGAATCAAACATTGAAACACAATCAATGACAAAATAGATAAAATATCCTGTAAAACTATAATGTTTAATACCAAATGTATAACATCAAATCAACAAAAAAAATTGTTATATTTTACCATTGGATATCAGAAAATAAGTTCTCTCATACACATATATAAAGAAACAATGAAGCACCACAGACTTGCCAATAACACAATAAATTATTTTACCATTTAAGAATTAATCCAAATCAAAATGCCTTTTCTGAATATTCATCCATTAATCTAAATTGTAAAAATTATGTTATGAAAGAACTTTTAATGAAGACCTAAACAATATTCAAAAATGAATTTAACAATAAAATCAATTGGATTTGATCTTTCTAATTCTTACTGAAATGTGATTAACATATTTGGGACAACCCATGTCTACGGTGATAGTCTATATATAATTGGATATTGAGAGCCACTGACCATGTATATATAAGCCAATACAGACTTTGAACAACATTTAATGATTGTCAAATATATAACTATGGTGATAGAATTGAGGAGTTTACACAATCACTCATTCTATCTCTGTTAATTGAAAGACCTTACAAAGTTATCTATTATTTGCAATCTCTTCAAGTTTTATATGATGTTTTGTTTATAACTAAATTGACAAAAAATCATGCACTGAATAAACAAATCAATAAATACATTTATTAAATTAGACCTAGAAAATTTAAGCAGTAAATTTTCACTTTAGGAGTCAAATTGTTCTTTAAAAACTTGTAAACATTTGTTTTTTTGTTTTAAAGCAACCTTATTAAGTCACTAAATTCTTATCGATCTGTGCAGGGACCAGATTCTGTCACCTGCAGGAGTGGGCCATGGAGGCTACAATGATACATTGATATTAACAACTGGGTGGTGGCTTATAGCAACACATCTGCTTTATATAATAGATTAGATATTACAGGAATCTAAAAAAAAAAATACATACCGAATACAAACATAAAAAACACCAAAAAAAAAAAAATGGAAAAAAAAAGGACATGAGTTATTACAGATCAAAGGACGGTCAATCAAGGGGATGCTTTGTCAATTCGAGGCAAAGTCTATGTGGGACAGTCGACTCTCAACCCAGCTGGCAAGTCCCCAAGTAGCCCCTCCCAGCCCCCATCCATGACCCCTCAGCAGGAACTCAGCTTAGCGAGAACCCAGACCCACTCCTTGGACAAGGTTAAACTGCTTCGGTCCCCCACCAATAAGTGGGTTGTTTTATTGAAATTTTTTTAGCGAATTTTTAGCAAGCTATGTATTAATTTAAACTTCATAATTCAATAAAATGATATTTATTGAAAAACATAATGATATAACTAACACAGTGACTAAGTATTTGATAGTATTAAATAGTAATGCTTTATATAGACAGTGATTGAGTGATTAGCGTGGAGATGATTCTAAACCAAAATGGAACCTGTTATTTTTTATACACTTTAAATTAAAAAAATTAAATTAAGTCTACTGCAATATAAATTTAATTTACGTTTATTAATAAGTTTTAGGTTTAAACATTATTAGTAAAAGTTTTTTTTAAATTTTATATTGCAAACATAAATATTTAAAAAGATGTTTCATTGTTAAATATTTGTTAAATATTAAACCACTAAAGAAATACATAATTAATCTCACTTTAAAATAGACGTTGAAAAATAATAAAAACTATATTAGTAATTACTGAAACATATAGGCTTATTATATACCTGTGTCTATATATGTAATATATAGAATATATGAGCACAGACTTTCACACGACTCACCACATTTCACACTATCTCATAACACTGATGCACTTGAACACATATATGTTGAAAAGATAAATAATCACCAATATACGTATTTCATGCTAAACCAGAAATCATCAGTTGGTCCAGATCAGCATCTCCACACATATATGCTATAAGTGCTCAAAATATATATTAAAATAACCAATCCTCATACTTTAATGGACATGCATCAATCTACTCCACATTCCAACTCTTCAACCGTCAATCCAATTAAAAATCTGATGATGGAATGCTCAAAGGCCACCCTGAGGCGAAGCATTCAAAATAAAATAAGATTTTATTTCACTTTTTTTTACTTATCACATGCACTCACAAACATTTGTCTAACATATACAACTTGAGGTTGGAAAAAAGGCTAATTATAAATTAATATAAGGGATTCTAACTTAGATTTTTATACAATCCTCAACTCCCCATGCCATCTCATATTGCTGACCCATCTGATTATACACATGTTGAAAAGATAAATAATCACCAATATATGTAATTTATGTTAAACCAGCAATCATCCAGATTACTATCCTCACACATATATACAATCAGTGCTCAGCTTTATAATAAGATAGCCAATCTTCATACTTTAATGGATAGGATTCAAACCACTCCAACCCACAACCCTTCAACCATCCGTTTAATTGAAAATCTGATGATGGAACGTTCAAAGTCCACATTAGTACCAAGGTTGTCATCCTACCCATGTTGACCATTTAATCCTTCTGACCCCTCATGTTGTACTGGAGAATAATCCATTTACAAACATGTGTGAGGGATGAGCAGACCTTTAACACACTATGTTTTTTTTAAATATGTAAATTAATACACTGTACAGGCTTACATACACCTGCACATATATAATGTAATTATAAATTGTAGATTCATAAATTTATTCGGCAATTGAAAGAACACTTCAATTGTCCATCAGTTATAAACTTTTCTTGCAATATATGTAGGTGTGCTCTATTAATATTTTTTCAGTGATGTGAATAATGTCTTTGTTTTAAACCCATGTATCTCATGACATATTTCAATTAAAATTATGAAGTTTCTGAATTGATTTTTGAGTGTCTACGTTTTAGATCCATAGGTGAAAAATGGTAAAACACTATTATTAAAAATGTTATCTTTAAATACCTAGACAAATTTGCTTTTAATATTTTGCAATTTGTAACAAAAACATTCGATTTAAGATTAAGCCTATGATTAATTTTATCAATTGTGTTTTAATTTAATAACCCCCACCATGAATTTGTAGTTGATAACTTTTATTTTATTATTATCTGTAATTATTATTTTTATTTTGAGAAAATCCATTGGACATTTCTTTAATTCCTTTAGCTTTTTTTGGTAATTCTTGAACCTTTCCTAAAGCTCTGAAGCATTATTTGTAAAAACAATAATCTAATCTGCAAAATATAGATGGTTTAAGTAATCTCCATTTACAATTATTTTTCTGGATTTCCATTTTAATACACAAAATAGTTATTGTAAATCTGCTATAAAAATGTTGAAAAAATAAATTATAATCTAATGCTTTACTTAGTTCAACATTTACTAAGGCTGTTACCTCGAGAATGTATGCATAAAAATACAATAGTAGGGACTACGGGTTTTAACCACAAGCTAAAACACATGCACATCAGTGTATTATAAACAATAATTTTACTAACGATTATTAAAAATTCATGGATCTGCTGTTTTTGAAAACTGGATATTTAAATACTTAAAAGAAAACATTATAAATTAAACATGAAAGGAATTGAATTTGATTCTGCGTTAGTAACCGCACATGCTTATCTTCTCTTCTCAAAGAGAAATCATGTCTACACTTTAGGATTGGAAATAAAGAACTAGAAACTATAATGTATCAGTGGATAGTGAATGAAATGGATATACTTTTATTAATATGGTATGATTTCTCTGCCTATATGTATATATTTTTGTTAAAGGAAAGGGAGTAATTACATTTTACTATAAAAAACATAGGCAAATTGTATATATGGATATGATAGAATTCACACTAGGAAAGGGCCAGAGAGATTCATGTAGTTCTTATTATTTAAGCTCTTATCTGATGATATAAGTTAATATGATATGATGTGTTCAAACATTTATTTATTTTTTTGTATGTTCAAAATTTACTTGAGAATATCAGATAGAAAAGGGTTTAAATAAAACATTTTTTGTTTGTTTAATTATTTAGAGATTATACTAATGAAGAAATAGAAATCATTTTTTATTTCATCACATTTTTTTTCATTATGTATTATATTTAAAACATCAGAAAGATATTATAAATTTTTTCTTTCGTTTCTATATATCATATAAAAACACATTTTTTTTGCAGCACATTTTATTTTTTTGGAGTTCCACACACATAGATTTTATTATTTTATTAATTTTAGTTTATTACCAAACATTGATTGATGTTCTGTTATATTTTAGTATTACTGTCATCAATTTTTATTATAAACCAATAAATTTAGAGTTGAATATGTTTAATTATTTCTTTTAAATGCACTTGATAATTTGGGTATTTGATGTTTGATCAATAATAAAACTCATCTTGGTAAGTGAAATAAAATTAGATATATGCATATTTTATACATCATTTTCTTAAAATCCAATTACATATAAATTTTATATTTATTATTGCACTTAAATATTTGTTTACTTATTTTAATCAATATTACTAATAAAAATAATTTCATTAGCTCAGATTTGATTCTTTATTTGCTTATCTTGTCTGGTTATAAAAATGTTAATCAACAGTATTCTGTCATTATTCAGAATGACTTTTCTTAATTACTTTTTATATTTCTTTGGAATGGATATCATAAATCCCATTAACTAGTATAACCAAATATTAATTTTGGCCTGAATAGCTGCCAGTTATTGTCGTGTATAGCTTAATTGTTACAAAGTCCATTTTATATTCGATTGATTGGAGATTTAAGTTGATAAATAATACCAGTGGGGTAATTCAGTAAATATCCAATGGAAACCTATGGTATATTTTATATAATGTGATTGGGTACAGTAAAATGTGAAATTACCTAATGAAATTTATTGATGATATATAGTGGAGTGTTTCAATTTAGAATATAACTTAAGCAATAATTGTGTATCGATCTACTGTAGGGTATGAGGAAATATTTATATTATATTTAACATTTTATTAAAATAGATGTAAAAATTGAGCAAAGGTTTATTTTATTTAAACATTACAAATAGTATGTAGGTGTATCAAATGTTTTCCAAAATGTAATTATAATTATTTAGAAACTAGTCTAATTAAATAAAATATCATTCAATATTAAAATAAATTTGAATTACTATAAGTGATATTAAATTCTTAAAGTATGACAGAATTTAGTTGGTTTATTGATATGAATTTAGTTTATCCAATTATCAACTACATAGATATCTTTAGCATACATCATTGTTTAGGGCAATGATGTATGATTTCACTGCTTGTTGCAGTTTCCTTTGGAATTGTGAATGCATTTGTTGATGTCTGAAAAGATGATCTAGTTTTCCGTATTTCATTTTAAATGCTACCTGGATAAATTATATTTTGATAGATATTATTATTAGTATTTTATGATAGTATAGTGAGCAATCTAAATAATTATGTATGGGAAATATTGTTATTGCTTAGTGTGATCGATAACTGAGCTAAATAATTTTACACAGGTTGTAACAGAGTTACTATTTGTTAAGGCATTTTTTTTTGCTCTGCAATAAAGAATAGAAATCTTGAGGGCATTTCTTAATGACAAATGTTGATTGAACAAATGTAGAGAGGTAGTGAGATAGAAAAATTCATTATTGTTGTGACAAAGTAGCTACTTAATGCTAGATGATGATGATCATGTGCAAGTAGCCATTATTACAAAATGCCAAATCATCTTTAGGACTGTTATAATTAGCCTTCCACATTTAGGTTAGATCTATAATCTTATGAATGATGTTTCAATTTTCAGACATAGTAGAATTTGTTATATTCTTATCCCATATTATAATCATATAAAAAAAAAACCCTTTATTTATGTGGTTTTTTTTTTTTTTTGATGGTTGATCTTCTCCCGGCATCATCATTTCTTATCATGTTACTATATATATATATATATATATATATATATATATATATATATATATATATATATATATATATATATATATATATATATATATATAAGGAAAATCTAATATCTTAAATCTTGTCTTAAATTTTGGAATAGAATATTTTAAAAAAGAAAATGCCTCAACATCACATTTGTTATAAAACATTTAGATTAGATTTTTGATCATATTATTTAATTACATAAGAATAAACCACAACTCACCTTTCTAAGAGAAATAATCACATAATTCTTTTAGTCAAGCTCCTAGGAAAAGTTGTAATGTTTGAGTTTAGTGAACAAACAATCTTTCTCACCACAATATAAAAGTTAATTCTGAAGCTTAAGATTATTTAGCTTTTTAAAATACATTAAACATGTGTGTTTGATCAAGCGTTGGTGGCCGAATGGTTAGCACAGCTGCCTTACAAGCAGTTGTCCCGTGGTTCGCTTCCTGGCCGACGCTTTGACTCATAAAAAATTTAAAAAAAAAAACGTGTTTGATTATTATTAACACTCCTATTGCAGTATTGTTATTAAATTTGTATTTATGTAGGCATATTATCATTTCTTGACGTTTATGATATTACGTTTCATGGCAGTTGGTTTGATAATATAAATCAGACGTCTGCCAGAACTGATGATAATGAATAAAATTTAATTGTATGATGATTTGGGTGGCATAAAATGATTTCACAATTCATATTAAATTGAGGGATATAGAAAACTTCAATAGGAATATCGCAAAAACGTATTCACACTCTTGTTTAAATAATAGGTATTTAATTCAGAAATGCTGAAAATATTTCATTATATGCTCTTGGTAAATTATGGATATTAAGATATTCAATCATGAAAAAATCTACACTTCTCCAAATGTAATATTGATTTTTCCTTCAATTGTATATGTAATACTTTACTGTATGTATGTATGTGGGTATGCTTTATGGCGCGATTTTGATTTCTTTTTTTTAATTTAGCTGAGAGCAATTTGATGAGAGCACCATACTTATAGCTCTTATGTTTTATATTGATGAAAATTACAATTACGGTATCTGTCACTGTGAGAGCTATGATTATGATGGCCTACATAGGTATCCTCACCAAAAATTATAAAATAAATAAAAACCACTTTGTAAAGCACACACATACACAAAATTATCATTTGTATTCTATAATAAAATATGTATAAACAAGGCAAAACTCTCCATACAGTAGTGTCACCCTGTGCCAACCAGAGTAATCAATGGATGCGAGAACGCTTGTGCATAAAATCCCTATTCTGGCATCCATTGATTACTCTGTTTGGCACACGGCGGGACCATGGCGGGACTATTGTATGGAGAGTTTTGCCTTGTTTAATAACAATTATGTGCTAGTATAAGAGACGGTGATCACGTGATGTTTAGTGGTTTAAAATATGTATAATGTCTGAAGTTATAAACATTTAAAACATATTTTTGTGTGAATTAAAGTAACAGAAATAATTTTATATTACAAACAAAATAAATGAATACAAATAATAATGTTCTTTTTAATAAACATTTTACATAAATGATTACGATATAAAATTATATAAGTACCTTGATCTTATAGAGATACCAGTTTTATTAATGGTATTATTTATAATAAACTTCAAAATCTGATTTACATGTAAACACTTTTTGAAATGCAACTAAGTATTAATATTTATTTGGCAGAACTATTTTGTACCCATTTTATAACCTTTTATATAAAAAAAGTTTGATTTGAATATGAAATAAATAAAAAAACAGAATTGGAAGCCAAATATAAATATTGAAGTGACCGAACCTTAGCATATTGTTAAAAAGAAGAGGAGGTATTATTCAAGGAAAATCCTTTTATGTTTATTGTTATTTGATAAGAAAAAAGGCAGGTAATTTAATATTAGCCACATGTGATTGGTTCACTTCAATATAAACATTTCTTTTGCGATGATTTATTTACTTGTTTATATATAAACTTATTAAATTAAGTCACGTGATTTATGACTTGATTTCATTGCAATTATAGTTTTGCTCTTGATGCTTTAGTTATGTTATATTGCTAAAGCTGTTAATATATGATATATCTAAACTTAGTTCTGTCCCATATGATTATTTAAGTTAGATAGCTGTATTTGAAGCTATATAAACGTCTGAAAATTTTAGATTTTCTACTTAATAGTTAACTATTCAGGTAAGTCAGGTTACCATCTTTCACACACATATAAAGTTAGTTCTAAGTTTAGATTAATATATCTTAATATAAATTGAGCACTGTTTATATATATATAATTCTTCGAAAAACAATACAATAATTAATACAGTAAACAATACTTTAAAAACAAATATCTACTATAATTTAATAGTACTAATTATTAATTATTGTATTGTTTTCCGAAGAATTATATGTATTTGATTATAATTGGAATACAGATATTGATTACTAATTTATATATATATATATATATATATATATGTAAATTTATAAATAAATATTTGAAAATACAGTACACAAAAGTTTATAAAAAATATATGTATAACCATCACTTAGAAGCGCTTTCAACTAGCTTGTAGCTTTGTCAACTATCACTTTTAAAATGTCAGCTTTCCCATAATTCCATGATGTCAACTTTCCCATAATTCTGTGATCTTAACGTTTGCTGCTTGCCTATTAATTAGATATTGCTTATATTTATATATTAACATCACCTCTTTAATTTTCCTTTTATTATTATTTCTTTCAATTTCCAATATTTTTACGTTGTTATAATTAAAATCGAAACCATATATACATGATTTATTATGGTCATAAAAGACAGAAGCTGATAAAGTATCATTATTTTTAAAAATTTGTTTTGTGTTTTGAATCCTTTTAAATAATAATCAGTGTTCTTTTGTTCTTTTTTCCAATGTGCAAAATTTAATTAATAGGCAAAATTTAATTAATAGGCAAGCAACAAATGTTAAGATCACAGAATTATGGGAAAGTTGATATCATGGAATTATGGGAAAGGTGACATTTTAAAAGTGATAGTTGACAAAGCTACAAGTTAGTTGAAAGTGCTTCTAAGTGACAGTTATACATATATTTTTTTATAAACTTTTGTGTACTGTATTTTCAAATATTTATTTATAAATTTATATATATTATTTTGAAGAAATACAGGCATCGATTTGTAATATATATATATATATATATATATATGTGTGTGTGTGTGTGTGTGTGATAGAGAGAGAGAGAGATATGGTCATCTGGTCCAACTGATGAGTGCTGTATTTTAATATATATTATACCCTACCAAAAAGATAAAAACTCTGAACAAAAGAATCTGGCTAACTAGGATATAACTATAATGAGCTGCAATTGGCTTATATAAACAGTAACTATTAAAATGATATTATTCTGACTAGTTCAAGATACATTGCTAACATACAGTATCTAATAAAGCAATATTTTTTAATAATTAAAAAAAATTATTCAATTAAAATATCATAACACTTAGTTTTATCATAAATAATTATGGTTCCTACTAGAATACTCAATGGATTCATTTCACTAATAAATTTCACTTATAACTAGCTCAATATTATAAATAAAATAAGGTTCTATCAAAAATATCAAATATAATTATGAAACTTTTACATTAGACGTGCAGTAAAGTACACTGGCTTAAACATTGTGACTACATCCCTAAAGACATATTCCCAATGACATAAAAATATTACCCCACCAAATTCACATAACAAAAATATTATATAATACTTTTATGTCTTTAAACACACATCTAATAATCCTACAATATAATTTATACATTTATTACAGAAATAAAAATAAATTACTTAATATCCCTTTAATAAAATATTAACTAATAATTTTACTTATCATATTTCAATAGGAAATGTATAATTCTCTAAAGTAATAATAATCTCAGGTTTATTTATAACAAACTGATAACCAAATTGCTTAATTAATTAAAATCCTGTAGTTAAATATGATGAGGGATTTTATGTAATATCTAAATACTCTTACAAAATAATAACAACAATAAGCAACTCAAATAACTTAATGACTCTCAACATTAAATCTATTTAATAATTAATATTTAGTAATAAAAAACATAAATAATATAATAACATTTTAAAGTAAGCATTGTTTAATGTGTCATTCATAAAAAATATAATGTATTTGAACATTGTGGCAATATCAAGCATATCCTCACATTAGTGTTGTATAAGTTTAATGTAGTTACCAATGATCATATCTTCTATAATAATAATAATAATAATAATAATAATAATAATAATAATAATAATAATAATAATAATAATAATAATAATAATAATAATAATAATAATAATAATAATAATAATAATAATAATAATAATAATAATAATAATAATAATAATAATAATAATAATAATAATAATAATAATAATAATAATAATAATAATAATAATAATAATAATAATAATAATAATAATAATAATAATAATAATAATAATAATAATAATAATAATAATAATAATAATAATAATAATAATAACAACAATAACAACAACAACATGCCCTGTTTCTCAATCAAATATAATAGAATTAATATCTAAGTAATCTTCAGGAATTATGTGCCAAATAAGTAATAATTCAGATTATTAATTTCTGTGAATCATGCATGTAGAATGAAATATCAAATGAAAATCACACAGATAAATCACAACTCCACTAAAATAAATTTCAAAAAAACAATAGTTAACAAAGTAACTTATAAATTAAACAATATTATACTATTACAATAAAATGTGCTGAAAATATGGTTATTGTAGAAAATAGTAAGATATTAGTAAAAAATATGTATATTTTACATGAACATAAATTGAAAATGAAGCCAGCCCTAACAACAATTTTGAGACCTGTCAACAATTTCCATCGCCACAATCTCTTTATTTGATTTTCAAACAGAAATGAATAATTTAGAGTATTTTGCTGGCATTTATTTACATATTATAATGTATTTTGGTAAAATATGCTGAAAATATAATTATTTTAGGAAAATAGTAAAATTTTAGTAAATTTTTTTTTACTTTTACACTAACATAATTTGAGAAAGAAATCAATGACATCCAAAGTACTTTCTAGTTCATAACAAATTAGAAAGTGTTGCAGACATTATTGATTTCTTTCTCAATTTATGTTAGTGTAAAAGTAAATAATTTTTTATTATTTTCCTAAAATAATTATATTTTCAGCATATTTTACCAAAATACATTATAATATGTAAATAAATACCAGAAAAATACTCTAAATTATTCATTTCTGGTTGAAAATGAAATAAAGAGCTTGGGTAATGAAAATTGTTGACAGGTGGCAAAATTGTTGTAAGTGCTCACTTCGTTTTCAATTTACGATCTTGTAAAAGTATACAATTTTTTACTAAAATCCTACTATTTTTCTAAAATAACTATATTTTCAGTAAATTTTATAAAAATAATTTATAATATGTAAGAAAAATAATAATAAAAAAACATTCTAAGACATTAATTTTCATTTTCAAAGTCAAAACAGAAGTTGGAGCAATGAAAATTATGCTCTTCTATTATCTGAAATGTGAACCAACCAATCAGCATATAGGAAAGCCTGCCATTTTACATTGTTGAAACTTCAATGTCATTTTTATTGATTTTTACTTGTAAAATAATCTTAGAAAGGGCAGCATCTTATGGTACATTTTGTAAGCTTTAAAATAAGCATAAAAACTGTACCATAGATATAAAAATTGATGGTTTCTGATCAACTTGAAGCTGTTACAATCCTGACATGGATGTTTCTCAGGAAAGGTTAAAAAATATTTTTTTAAGAAAAAGGTTAAAAGCATAAAGGTAAACTAGTCAATCAATAAACAAAATTACCCCAAATTCACAACTTAAACACACTAGCCAAGAAAATAAACTCTAATCATTACCAATGATTTCATTGCTTCAGAAGGACTTCTCAAGTATAAAGAACTACAAAATAGTAGCATATTTGAAATAAATATTACCCACAATTCAATTTACTTTTCATGCACCCTTGATATTAAAATAATTTTAAGTAAATTAATTGCTTCAGAATCATACATTTTTAATAATAAATATTCTTAATTCTTTTTTATTTCATATCTTTCAAAGAAGACAACCTTTGGTTCACCAAAATTAATAGTGTGCCCTCTATTTTTTTTCTGGATATTTAAAGTAGTACTAAAATATTTACTTATAACTCCACTTTTATGTATCTTTATTCTGTCATTTAAGCTTTTTTTAATATTAATGGTGTATGAGAAGTTAAATTATTATTAATGTTTAGTTTAAATAAGTTATAAGTCTGCGTGAAGCAGTGAAACCAACAGTAGTGTTTTAGAGTTAATTTTCTTGACTAGGCTGGTTGAACCATGAATCTTTAGTGATTTTGATTATACATATATAAAGGACATAACTGATGTTTCTACTTGATCACACAAGTCATCTCACTTGTGTGGTCAAGTCGAAACATCGGTATATCAATGTTTAAATTTTTTAACACGGATGAACTCACAAAATATGTCTTTTATATATGCAACCCGTGAAATTCTTTGTATCAACATTTATTTATATATATATGTTAACAAAATACTCTAGAATAACTCTACAAAATTAAAATGCCTATATAAAATTTTATAAAAAAAATATTTATTTACTATAGCCAGATGATGGCTTCTTCTGCCAACTTTAGTAGCAATACATTAATATTTAATTCTTGTTAAAGTGTCACACAACCATAATGTTCCCACATGAATGGGAAACTTTCCAAAAATAGTGAATACTAACACAACTACACTGTTTATTCAACACATTATTTATATTAATTAAAAAATATGAACCATTAATTTTTCCTTTATTTCAAATCTTTTTCCACATGCAAAACAAATACACTATCAAAGCAAAATTTTCCACTACAAATTACTGCCTATTGTGCAAAAACAGATTTATACATATCTGCAGAACAACATAACTTGTTATATAATAATTCATGTTTTATAAATCTCTTTTTCATAATGCACATTTAGTTTCCCTGATATATATATATATAAAATACATATTTTGCGGGTTCATCCATGTTAAAAACTTTTAATATTAATATACTGACGTTTGAACTTGGTCACACAAGCCATCCACAGAGTTATAAAAGGTAGAAAGACGGTTGTAGAGGCGCTACAATCACTGATTTGAATAAAATGTTAAAATTCCACCAATAGCAAAAAATGTTAAATTTAGGAATGTTTTTTAAAAACATCTTTCCAAATAGGAAGAAATTTACATGTATCATCTCGCTTATTGATACAATCTGGCCTTTTAAGTATCTCAATGGCTTCTCTAATTTTGCACTGATAGAGAATATCTCATTTGGATATGATCCTGGTACAAGAAAAATCAATTTTATGACCTGAATCTATAGTATGGAGTGAGAGTGCTGATGATGATGAGCATTGTTTAACTGCATTATCATGCTCATCTCTCCTAACACTGATGTGATGATTATTCATACCTTTGTAAGAAGTTTTACAATTTTCACATGAGATTTGATAAACACCATAAGATTCAAGGGATTGAAAAACTTAGGCTTGTTTATTATATTACTGATCTTTTGATGATCAAAAAATGCTGTATCTATATTATAGCATTTTAATATACGTCCGATACTGTCTGTAGTTCTTTTTACATATGGAACACAAATCCTTATAGCTAATTTATCATCTTTTTGTTTCCTATTTTGTCTATTTTGGGCTTGAAATAAGGCTTTTCTTATAAATTTGTAATTATAACTATTTGCTAATAAAACACTATTAATATGATTTACTTCTTCTTTCAGATATGTCTCATCTGAAAGGTTAATTGCTCTATTTAAAAGAGTTTTGGCTACAGAAACTATCTGAGAAGCCATTGAGATACTTAAAAGGCCAGATTGTATCAATAAGCGAGATGATACGTGCAAACTTCCTCCTATTTGGAAAGATTTTTTTAAAAAACATTCCTAAATTTAACATTTTTGCTATTGGTGGAATTTTAATATTTTATTCAAATCAGTGATTGTAGCGCCTCTACAACCGTCTTTCTACCTTTTATAACTCTGTGGTTGGCTTGTGTGACCAAGTCAAAACGTCAGTATATTAATATTAAAAGTTTTTAACACGGATGAACCCGCAAAATATGTATTTTATATATTTAACCCATGCAAATCTTCATTTTAACATATATATATATATATATATATATATATATATATATATATATATTGTTCCCTTTTCTATAGGTCAGTAATAATTCATAACAGTCAATTACTAAAAAATTTTAAATTTATAATTTTTAATTTTTTTATACATTAATTATATTAAGTCAATTATATCTTTAAAGTGCAATTTGAAGCTAAAGAGAATATGTAGTATATAAAATCATTTAAAAATAGTTATATAAAGCTTTAAATATTGTTGTATATGGTTGTAAAAGCTGGCCATATTAAATAACACAGCTATAAATATTAAAAGTATATTTAAAATTCAATTTTAATAGTTTAAAACTTATAGTTAATAAATACAGTGTTTAAATTTATAATCATATTTAATAAACGAAAATTAATATAGTATATTTTTAAAATAAACTTTGTGATAGTGAAAATTATATCTAATTCTATATTTTCTAAATTATTCTTCCAAATTTTCTATAATTATTTTATATAATATAATAAGTGTACCAATTTTATTAATCTAGACAGAGAAATAGATAGAAAAATGTCTGTCAAAGTTGTAATCATGTGATCTTTAATGTATACTATCACACACACTGCTTGTTTGAAATAATAACAAAGTTTAAAATATTTTAAAAGTTATATTATAGAATTGGATAGAATTATTGCCTATCATAAAAGCAAATAATAATAAATATTAAGTTAACTATCATATGTAATGTTTAAATAGTCTTAATAAAATAATAATTTATTTAAATGATGCAATATTTTAAGTAATGTTTTAGGTTCATTATGTCATCATTTTATTTTTCAAATATAATTCTACTATAAATTGAAAATCTGTAAATTTGTTTTCAAGCGGGGTAAGAATTGACCAATAAGAAATAAGTATCCTTACAGACAATAAATATTGTTGTAACTAACTTATAGTGGGAGATTAAAAAAGGTATTGAAACTGGAGAGAGGTAAATTATAACTATCAAAAGATAGTATTTTTTAAATCTTTTATTTAGTCAATTTTTTTTAGTACTTTCTTATAACTTTATCTGCAAAAAAAAAAACTAATTGATAATTTTAAAAAATATTTTTTTGCAAGAGAAAGTATAAACTAAAAATATTTGAATAATTTCATTTAATATGATTTTCTAATTTTTAAAGTACTTACCAGTCGTATTTTATCTAAAAGTTTAACCTAAACTACGGAATAAAAAATGGATATACTACAAAATAAAATGGATAGAAGTTGTAATACTGAAAAAATATTTGAAATATTTATTGATACAGCTTTATTAATATTTAACCGAAGAACTGTTTTGGTACATAAAAAAAAAACCACAGCTCGGACATTACATTATACGGAATCTAATGAAAAAATTGGAGAAGCATTATTATGCATAAGTTTATTCAAGATTTATTTTAAATGGTAATAAGATAATTATATATTGCCTGAATTATGTTATATAATATGAGATTCAAATGAGTAAAATGTTATATCCTTTCTAAAGGTAACATTTTTTTAAAAAAATATTTTCGAGTGCAAAATTAAAGAAAGAGCCCGGGAAAATATGTTACAGAAGCGTTTTGTATTAAAATATCCGTTCTTCGAATTATTTAAAATGCACTTGGAAATAATTTGTTCAAAAGTATTTGAAGTTTTTATTTTAACCCTTGTCCTGCCTCTTACGAGACCTCTCGTCGACATCTAACGTCACTCTAACTCTGCCAGTTCTTATGCTAAAATATTCGTTTGACAGGTATTGATTAGGTTTTTAAAAGTTCTGTAAGATGGTGCCCTCTTCCGAATTATTTTACAAGTAAAAAATCAAAAAAACCACATTTAAACCTAAACAAAGAAAGAACATTGGCAGTCATTGGTTGTCAGCGAGCTCTCAGCTGAAAAAGACATTCTGATTGGCTGGAAAGAACAAAGAAACCGCCTGATCAAAGAAAATAAAGAAAAACGCTGAGATTTTCATTTCGAATGCAATTTTAAGTATTAAAAAAATAAAATTTCAGAAATTAAACTAGTTTTTTAAAAAAAAATATACTAAAAAAACAAAATTATTTTCGAAAAATATTGAAGATTTTAGTAAAAATATTTAAGATTTAGCAAAAAGAAATCTTTACTTTTCCAGAACGTAACATTGAAAAAAAGCGTTTGCATCACCACTTTTTTGTTTAGACATTCGCTTTATATTTGCCGAAATTGAATATATTTTATAATAAATAAATAACAATTTATTTTTGAAAGAACTTTCGTTCTCTTTCAATACCCTGAAAAATTAGTAATATACTTTTTATAAACGTATCTGAGTTGAATTTAATATTATAGGCGAATATGTTTTAACAATAGGCTTTGTCTTCAGTTTGTGAGTTGACCAATTAAAAGATTTGATTTTTACCTCATACAACCAATAATATAATTAGCGGTTTAAGTTAAAAGAGATGTATAAAAATACCAAGTGAAAGTTTCAATGTATCAAGAAGAAAACAGAGATAAAAATGAACACATAGATGAATGAAAAATGGATCCATGGAAAAAATAGTACTTAAAAGTTCATCGAATATTTTAAAATTAAATAAGATGGATTGATGCATCGGATACGCAGATAATATTGGTAGAGAAGATTAAGAAGCTTCACGGGATTAATGAATATTATCGTCCTAAAAAAATACTAAAACCAAAGATTATTTTCTAAATTTTACTAAATGAGTTAATAATTATTTTTATTTTAAAACTTTAACGTGCTTGGAAAACATTTTTAAAAACTCTAGAGAAAATAATAAGCATTTTGGACTTATCAGAACTATCGTCAAAAAAAATATGTAACTATAGTTTTGATTCTTTTTATTTTGTTGGCCTAATTTAAATCTAAAATTTTATATAAGATTAGGAAAAACATTAATTTGTTAATATTAAAATCTTATAATATAACAATCTAATAATTTAGATAAAAAATATTAATATAAAGTGTATGGGTATGAATTTTTTTTCTATATCTGCAATGCTCAAGTGGACAAAGGAAGCCTACTGAACACGATGACTAGATAAAGGTTATTGGTAATAATAATAACTATTAATAATTTTATAATGTATATTTTTGTTTCTTTAGATCATCCATAAATTGTAAGAATGAAGTGTAAAAGTTTTTTAAATTATATGTAATGCATTTTTATATAACATTTTAAAAAACATTATGAGATAGGATTGATTTGAAAATATGCATACGACAATTTTTTTTTTTATTATTTTTATTAGTAATATAATCCAACATAACAAATAATTATGTGATTCTTTTAAAGTTTTATGATATGGGATATTCAAATATTGTCTAAGTAAATTGTATTGATTAAACATACAGAGCAATGAAGTAAGCAGACTTTTCTTATGGGATCGTAAGATTGTTTAACTATTAATGAATTTTATTTATTGTTTTGTAAATGCAGATAGTTATTTTATCGATGTAAGATGTAGAAAAATCTTAAGAAATAATGTTTAGATAGTGGCTTGGGAGTACTATAGTGAGAAGGAAACCAAGATGATGTATATTTAAAATAGGATATGATAAGGAATGGGAATAATATTTAGTCTTTATGTGGTTATCAGCATAGTTAACATAGCCCTATGACTGATACATATTTTATTGGACAGTGTTTATATTACTTTAAATATTTGATGTTCTAAAAAAGCTGAAGAAATAGCTTTAACATCTTCCCTGTACTAGAGGATATTAGGCAGATAAATGTCCTACCTCTTCGCACTGTACCATGATTTTGAGATATGTTAAGAATAATACTCTAGCTTTCTTCCTTAATCCTATGCATCTGTTTTTCGCTATCTTTATTTCATGTAACTGCATCGTTTAGTAAGATATTTTAAAAGAAATGATAAATAATTTAGAACTAAGGTTGTGCTATCGTTTTTGGATAAGATTAGTTTAGTTGCTTATAAGGAGCAGAATGTTATAACTTAAATTTGAAGATCCAAAGTATCCTGGGGAAAGAAAAGAATCATAAAATATATTTTGAATTTTATTTCGGAAATGAAATATAATTTTTTTTAAAATAAGGTATCTAAACAAAGATATTTTTAAGTGATAATAATTTTAAATACTTTAGTATATTTTTTTAAGAGAAAATAAGTATTGCATTTTTTTTTTAAAAAAATACAATAGTACAAAGTAGATAATGTAAACAATATGCATAGTATATTTTGTTTATTAATTAACAGAAATCTATTAATGATCAAACTTATATCATACTAAAGTAGGGCTTAAAGAAGAATATATTATGATTAGTAAACATTGTGTGATAAATACTAAAATCTAGTATTGAATTTTGGATAATAGTTTGTGTAACATTTTTGACTTTGGAAGATGAATTTTTTTTAATATTTTGAGAAATCCATACTCATTATAAAATTTTATTTTCTATGGAATGTTTCTAAGTATGAATTTTTAAGGTAGGATAGTTTAACAATATTAGAGATAAAATGCTGTTGCTAATAAAGTAGATAAATATACTTGTAATAAGTTAACCATGATGAGAAACCAAATAATATTTTTTTTAAATTTTGTCCTAAATCTAAATAAAATATAATTGAAATATAAATTATTTTTTTATAACCAGGTAGATCAAACTGTAAAATAAAAAGGGTTAAGGATATCCACTGTAAATAATGTAAATAAATTGTTTAGTTATTTATTGTTAGTAATAAACTTTGTTAAATTTTGTTATTAAAAAAATTTTGTGTCAGAGTTATTTATTTCTCCACATTGCTGCATGAAAACATGATATATGCATAATATATAATTTTGCACAAAAGATAAATAAAGAATTATTTTAAGAATTTTAAATATTTTATTGGTATTCATTATAATTAAATAATCATAATCTTACATTATTTATTGGTCATAAATCAGTTATCACAATATTATGTTAAATTATATGCTATCAGTTGCCACACATATTTTGTTTGTCAGATTATTAAAATGCTACCACGTATTTATTATATTATTACATGAAGAATATTATTATTATTATTTATTATTATTAGTTTAAGTGTAGTAGATTATGACATAAAATCCCTTCTCATATTTTACTACCGTATTTTAAAATTAACTTAGAATAAATTTTATGAACCTGAGATTATTTTATTGAGCTAGATTATTATTAAATAAAAGATTAAGATTTAATTATTAGTTTAATCTTAGTGAGTAGAAGTTATTAAAGTCGTAAGAATACTATGAGTTTGTTATTTAAAATAGTAATAAGGGGAATAGTGTTCTTATGCCATTGAAGTAGTATCCTGTAGGATATTGGCTCAATGTAATCTATCTTGTCAACTGTATTTTCACTTCAAGTCTCATGAAAATATTAAATATTTATTTAATTTATTTTTATAAACTGAACCTTATTCGAATTTTAAATATGAGCTAGTGGAATATTTTAATTTTAATGCTGAATATTTAGTTATTAATTATTAACTGAAAATAGAACCCGTTTTATTTTATTTTATACTATCTGGAAGTGAGGATGCATAATTACAAGGTTAGAATATATATATATATATATATATATATACCCTTACTTAATTAAGACATTATATATATATATATATATATATATATAATGTCTTAATTAAACATCATGCAAAATTGTCATATTACTAATGTCACATTTCGTTATGGCTATTATTGAATTTTGGCACTATTTCTAATTATATTGTTTGATAATAAAATTGGCTTATTTCTAAGTGGACATGTGTTTACGCCAATAATGATGTTGGATTATTGACGAAAATACATGTTCTGTCAGAGACCACAATGATATTTTATCAAATCTTGTCACTTGAAATATCATAAAAAAATTTTAAAGATAACAAAAGCAATTATAACATTAATACTATTACATATCATAATGTGTAAATATTATTCCACAATCTGCATTCCTTGAAGACATTTGACATCTAAAAGTTAATAGGTATTATTTCATTCACATTCTTGTATGATGTTTCATTAGCCCAATTTGTTATATATAGTTAAGTATGTTTGTTTTATATCTTGCATATATAGCGTATAAATGTATATGCTCTATTGTATATATATATATATATATATATATATACAATATATATATATATATATATATATATATATTAGTCAAAGCTGTACAGAGTGACATCCACCCATTTAAGTATAAATTTTATTTGTTTCTATACAATTTTTCTTTTAAAATTTTATCTGAATGATCTCAAGAAGTAAAATGAATCATACTTGTTTTCTTTCTCTTTTTATATGAATTATTTTCTCTTATACATCAAACGTAGATTGAAAGTAATTTCTACTTTTATGCGTTTTGATCCAATAGGGTCTTTTTACTAAGCAAAACATAACATTTTAAATATCAATATAAATAGTCTATTTTTATATGATGTACACCATGCAATACTATTTTACACGTGCTGTATTTTTAGCAGATAATATTAACAAGAATCAATTTTAATAAATGTAAAAATATAATCACGTTTAAGATTTTAAATACAGGCATTCTTATACCTGGAACATAATTGTAAATAAAAGGGATTTGAAATCAGACTTTTAAGCAACCTTCAACTATTCGCACTATCTCATACTACTTATACATATGACGCCACACATATAGAAAAGATAATTAATCACCAATAAGAGTATTTCGTGCTGAACCAGCACTTATCACTTGGTCCAGATTATCATCACACACACACACTTATATATAAACAGTGTTCAGTTTATATAAAGATAGCAATTTTTTATACTTTAATGGACAGGTTCAATCTACTCCAACCTCCCACTCTTCAGCTAAACATACTACTGAAAATCTACTGATAGAATGCCCAAATCGCAATATTGGCATCAGCATAGGATTTGTGCATTCTATCATCAGATTTTCAATGGTCTGGATGGTTGAAGAATTGGAAGTTGTAGTAGATTGAAGCCTGACCATTAAAGTATAAAGACTTGCTATCTTAATATAAACTGAGCACTGATTATATATGTGTGGGAAATGATAATCTGGATCAATTGATGAGTGCTGGTTCAGCACGAAATACGAATAATGGTGATTGCTTATCTTTTCTATATGTGTGTGGTCATGTGTACCAGTAGTATAAGATATTGTGGATAGTTGAAATTTGCTTGAAATTCTGAGTTCAAATCCCTTATATCTATAATCACTTTTATTAAATTTTAATATATATTCATTAAATTTATATAAAATACTATATAAAAAAAATAAGCTAGTCAAATTTAAATTTTTTACATTCCACTTTAATTAATTAAAAAAACCTACTAATTTTATTTATTTTTGCAAGATATATGACTTTATATGATTAAGAAAATCAATTTGATCTTATTATTGTTGGTGTAGAAATAATTGCTCCGAGAAATATATCTTTTACGTTTTAATATTGTATTACATTTGCTTTTAGATATCTCAATTTTTATATTTACAAGTTGCAGGTTAAAAGTTATACAGACATACAATTATTTTGTTTTAGATTTAATAAACTTTTTATTGCAATTATAACCTGTGGAATATCAAATAAATCAGAGATATTTGGGAAAAATATCAAAAGTTTTATATCATTTTAGAATAAAATGTCAATATAATGTATATCTCTAAGCAAATTTAGCTGTATATTTTCAAAGTCTACTTGACCCAGAGGTTCTTTTAATAATTACTTGACCTGGAAATGCATTCTATTTTTTTTTTAAATATCTTCTTTCAATTGACTTTAACGGACAAATCTAGCAGAACTACATCAGTAATTAATAATATAATCATAACTGAAAATCATTAAAAATTAAAAAAAAAAACTATAAGATTATAACTATCTTACAATATTAAGAAAACTAAATACATACAATTAACAAAATAAATAGGCAAGTTTTGTGTGATTTTAATTATCAAGGATTGTATATATATATAATGAGCTTGCAAATTGTTCTTGTCAAGCTTTTCAGAATATCCCAACCTCAGGCCGGTTTTTGCTATTGACTTAATCAGTGAGGTGCTAGGATATTCAAGCATTATATTTAAAATACCAGATCAGCCCAGCTCGTTATCTAATGGATGATTATTAAGTAGAAAATTGTGAAATTTTCAGATACCCACATGGCTTCCAATCCAGCTATCTAACTTAGCCATGTGGGACTGATATATATATATGATAAACAAAACAAGTTATAAATTTCGTAACTTGCTTTTAACTGAAATTTATGATCACTAGATGGAGCTTTACCAATAGCTCCTAATAAGCTTTATTTACATAAATGCCAAGAGAGATAGAATTCAATATCTCTTTCATAGACTCCACCTCCAGACCAGCTTGTTTCGAGCTAGTTGGCTCTTGTCAATGAAGGGTTGGAAGACTAGAAACTAAATCTAAATACTAACTCTAAAATGAGCATTTATCAACATGTTTCTATCAGTTTGAAAGCATGAAATTTATCAGACATGTAATGTCTTCAAATCCAGATTAACAAACTAGATAACTATATGGGTCTGAAATCAGTTGTTTCACCATATAGTAAAAGCCTCTGTAATATATATCATTGCAAAAACCGAAGAAATCAGTTCCATTTCACCATATAGCAAAAGCCTCTGCAATATTTATCATGATATATATTGCAGAGGCTTTTACTATATGGTGAAACGGAACTGATTTCAGATCCATATAGCTATCTAGTGTGTTAAGCTGGATTTGAAGACATTATGTGTCTGATAATTTTCATGCTTTCAAACTGATACAAACATGTTTGATAAATGCTGATTTTAGAGCTAGTATTTAAATTTAGTTTCTAGTCTTCCAACCCTTCACTGACATGAGCCAACTAGCTCAAAACCAGCTGCTCTGGAGGTGGAGACAACAAAAGAGATATTGAATTCTATCTCTCACGGCATTTATGTAAACAAAGCTTGTTAGGAGCTATTGGTAAAGCTCCATCTAGTGATTATATATATATATATATATATATATATATATATATATATATAAAGCTCCATCTAGTGAATATTAAGATCTTGAGCAAATATATATAATTTCCATTTAATGAAAATATAATATCTAAATAACTGATGATATATACAATAAGAAGTACTTTCCTCAGAGTTTCTTCTTTCTCAAATAATAGAAGTGTGCCTGGTGAGATTTAAAATCATTATATATTTATTTTGCTATTTTCTCCTGATTCTCATATTGTATTGGTTGAGAAGTTTTAAAAAATATTCTATCGTCCACTAGCTTTTTCTAAATATTGTTATTTTTTTAATTCACATTTTTCATGTATAGTCTTAGGCCTTTTATAAATCTATATAGCTCTTTTTACCAATCTCTGCCCATATTTTTCAAATTTTGCCAGAATATGTGTTTATTAAAATTGATGTTATAGTTCGTTAATTTATTATGTGAATAATTGGCTGAGGAATTTGATTTTTTTAACTGCCATAATGTGTTTTTCCTTTCTTATGTTTATTGTATGATTGGTCTGTCCAATGTTTGATTTTGAACAAAGTGCACAAGAAATTTTATATACACCCTGACCCACTAAAGTAAATTTATTTTTAGAACAAGGTAATAATACTTCATTATATTTTTAATGTAATATAAATTGTGTTATTATTTTTCTTTGAAACATTACCAATTTTGTCAGTCACTCTCTTTAGATGCGGATAACAGTTTTAATTTATTCACACATTAAATTAACTAATGATGACACCAATTTGAATAAAACACATATTCTGACAAAAATTGAACAATATGACCAGAGAATGCTAAGGAAATCTATAGAGATATTTTAAAAGCCAATGGCATAAATGAAAAATGTGAATTAAAGAAAATTAACAATATTCGGAAAAATCTATAAAAGAATAATATATTTTTTTTAAATTCTTAACCAATGAAATTTCCACATGAGGGGTAAATAGAAAAGGAAAAGATAATGATTTAAAATCTCACCACACACATTCTTCGTCATTTGAAAAATATGAAGCTCTGAGGAAGATATTGGTTGTTGTACTGAAACATCAGCTATTTAGCTATTATATTTTTATTATGTGGAAATTCCTGGAAATAATAGTATGAATTCATGATCCATCTTGAGAATATTAGAATTAACAAATAGACCTTCTCAAGTGAAAATCAAAATAAAGAAACAACATATATATACAAAAGAACAGAATTTCCCGTAATTCATTTCAAAAACCAACTTCTTTTTATATCAAAAGATCATGCTATAAAGGGAAGTTGGTTTTGAAATGAATTATGGGAAGTTTTGTTTGTGTTTTGTATGTTTATGTTGTTTCTTTAATTTGATTTTCACTTAAGAAACAACATATATATATATATACAAAACAAACAAATCTTTCCATAATTCTTTTCAAAAACCAACTTACCTTTATATCAAAAGATCATGATATAAAGGGAAGTTGGTTTTTGAAATGAATTATGGGAAGTTTTGTTTGTTTTGTCTATATATGTTGTTTCTATTTATTTTGATTTTTACTTGAGAAGGTCTATTTATTTAATGGATGAAACCGTGGTCTGTAAGAATTTTGATAAAATTTGGATTTTATCTAGTATAGTTTTGTATTTTATTTATCTATATATTATTTCAAAATTATGAAGATAAAAGTTATTAAGGCATTAATTAAAATTGCTATACATCTTTTTCAGAAATACTCCTGTAAATTTAAATTAGTCCTTATGAATCCTTTTTAAATATTAATAAGTCTCTACTATGGTTCAGTCTTGATTGAAAAAAAAAAGATAATTGTTATTCTATTAAAAACTACAAGAAAAATTAATGGGCAAAAAAAAACCAGAATTATCAATAAATTTTCTACACAAACAATATAATGTCAAGCATTGTTGGTCGAGAGGTTAGCGACAGCTGCTTTCCCAAGCAGTTGTCCTAGGTTAGCGGGTTTGCTTCCCGGCTGATGCTATGACACATGAGAAACAATATAATGTATGAATGAAAAGTAAAAAAAAACAAAACAATCTACTTAAAAAAAGACATTTATAAAATTTAAAAAAATAATAATATGAAAAAAAGTTAATAATCATATAAAAAATTACTGAGAAATTGCAAACCAGCGATAAAGGAGTATAAAAGTCTCAACATCTAAAACAACATATTAGTATTGGCAGATTGTTTTAGCTATAAAAATATGGAAAGTATTACTAGAAAAGAGATGCATTTATAAAATATGTTGAAGAGTTTTATAAAGATTTATATAGTAATAAAGTATGAGAAAACAACATATTTCCTATAATTAATAGATCTTCTAAATTGCGAACAATTGTAAATAAAAAGAGATGCAATTAAATGTATTATAAAGAAGGAAAGAGATTGAGGAAATGATAGAATTATTATTGATTGTTCAAACAGAGTAGATGACGAAGTAGAAATATTGTTCACTAAGATATATAACAAGTGTTTAAATTATAAATATATATTATCTGTTTGGGGTGGGGGATATCAATATTTTAAAAAAAGTTATTAAAAAGTTAAAAGAAAAACAGATCACTCAGTCTTGCATTGGTTTTATGCGGAATCTTTACCAAAATAATTACAGCTCGTCTATAGAAAACTATGAAACTTGAACAATCAAACAGAAGCAGGATTACAAAAATTGTTTTAAAAGTTCAGCCATTTATATGTAAGAATCGAGAGAAGTTGTAAAAACAATGAATTTGGATTACCATTATGCTTTAAGTTTGTAAATTATGAAAAAAAAAAGCATTCAGTTTTATAAGTGCTTCCACAATGATAAATGTTTGAAACAGCATGATTTTACCTTGGATACTATCATATTCTGTACAATATTTATAAAGTGGATAGACAGTGATTAGGTAACACGAAAATACTAAAAAGATTAATATTGACAAGGGACTATAATATGATTTATTCCTATCTCTAAGTCGTTTTGCAATAATTGTACAAGAATGTACTTTGTGGATTAAAATGAAACGCTAAGAAAATAACAGCAAATAAAACTTTTTTTTAATTCAATTAAATATTGCAGGTGACGTGGTTATTTTTATAAATAATACTTCAGAAAATATTACAAAAGTTATGAGACAAGAGTTAAAAGTTGCCACTAAAATAAATATTAAAAAGATTATAATAATGGTCCTTGTCTTTTCTTATAAGAAGAAAATAAACTTTGATAATCATAATTAAAAATTAACAATTGCAAATACCCTCACCAAATTAATAATGTTCATGGAAACATAATAAGTGAAATTAGTAATATAATTAATTATACTTGGTTGAAATACTTTTGGTAAAAATAACAGCGTTAAAAATAAATATGTCTATGTATCTAAAAAAGGTTTTGAAGGTGTATTTTATCATTGCTTATTTATGAGTCTGAGGCAGGAGTACTTAATAGAAAATTGACATGGAGACTACAGACCAATTGTCTAACTATATGTTAGCAATTTCAAGAAGAGACTGAAAATGATATACACAGGTAAGAGAACAAATAGATATCACTGATAACCTTGAAGAAAGAACAAGTTTGAAATGAAACTGGGATCAATCTACTTCTAGAATAAATGATAAAAAATCGCTATTTGAAGTTTTGAATAAGGTTCCAAAAGATTGTAAAAAAATGTAAATGAAGATTGCTTTTAAGATGAATGAATTAAATAAAGAAGTTTGATGGTGTATCGTGAAGAATAGATATTATTGATCTTAAAAATTGGATTAATCATCAAAAGATCTTTTCCTACAGTATGTCAAATTTTATTGAAAATTACAATGGAATCTGTGATGAAATATGAAATTAAGAAATTGATAGATAATATATTTGCAGACACATTTTTTGAAAGAAATTATTAAAATTAACATTAGGGATCAATCACACACACAACATATACATCACAACATATACACCATATAATAGTAAATCATTCATGCACTTTACTACTGTTACACAATGCTTTATTTAACCACCCTCTTTTACAATTTACAGTTTCAATTGCACCAGCAATCTTCTTCAGAACTACAACATATATATACATTGTTTGGTATTATGAAGTCTTTTTTCATTATCTGCTACTTGATAAAAAAGGCAAATTAAATTAATTGTTATTACACCAATATAAATATATTTTATTATATTATAAATGATATAATAATACAAAATATAAAAAATATATTCTCTAATTTAACTCCTTCACCATCTCAATTGTTTTTTTTAAAATGTAACTATTTTATTATGAATATTCAAATATTCTATTATTTGGAATTCACAAAATATTTAAGCACCAGAAATGTCAGAGCTAAAGCATAATTAACAGGTAAAACTCTCCATAGTAGTGCGACTCAGTGCATTCCAGAGTAATCAATGGATGCAAAAAGATTTTTTCATAAAATGCCTATCTAGTGCCTACTCAACAATACCCCAGACTAGTTTCTAACTTGTGGCTTTCATCACTGAGGAGCATTGGATCCATTGATTGCTCTGGTTTGCACTGAGTGGCATAAGAAGTGTTGGTCAGTCAATATTACTGTTTCTATAGCTTAATTCATAGTCTATAAGCTCCAGGGTTTTCTACTGTACAAAGGAACAAAATTGTACAGAACACACTGTTTCATTATTGCTCAAAATTCTGTATCTAATAAATATATTACAAACAGAATCAAAGTGTAGCCTGTTTTTGTGTTAATAGTATATATTTTCCTATTTTTAAAAGTTAAACAAATGCTCTTTTTTCTTTCTAATGTAGTGGAACTGCTGGACTCTTCTTTATAATTCTAAATGATATGCAGTAAAATTTCTTAATAAGATTGATCAGAAAAGTCAACATTTGCCTTGTAAATCTTCCTATAAATTTAGTTTGAAATATTCTTTATCGTTATAATGCTTCACATCAGATTACAACGAAAGATATTGGGTCTACCTTTTTTTTAAAGTTTTGTTAAAATGCATATTTTTTCTAATCATTAATGTTTTCAAAAAATATTTTTTGTGGGAGTATTTTGACTGCTCTTATCTCAAGTATTTTTATTTCACCAGCCATTATATTGTTAATCTCACTTTATACCTACTTTTGTAAGATTGAATAATCAATAAGAATTATATAGTATAGTGCTGTAAATTTCCATCATCAGGTTTATATCCTAAGTGGTGTAGTACAATTGGTAGAGTATCCAATTTGAGATTGCAAGGTTTCAGGATCGATTCTGAGCCTTGGATGTCCGATGCCTGGAGGTCAGGTGCACAAACTCTTATTAGCATCTAAGCATAAACCAATATATTCTCTAGCAGACTTTTCAGCTGATGTGTTTTGAATCCCTCCTTTTATGAAGCAGTTAAGATAAGAATTGACTTCTTTATAGCTTACATTAATTTTTTACTTATTTATTTTATTGAAGAAGACATTAAAATGGAAGTGTAACATCATGATATATTAAAAGTAGTTTTATTACAATTAATTATTCACTTTAATTTCCTACTGTTTTTTTTTTTATGTGTCATAGCATCAGCCAGGAAGTGAACCCGCTAACCTGGGTCAACTGCTTGTAAAGTGGCTGTCGCTGATCTCTCGACTACCAATGTTATTTTCTATGTATATATTATGTGTAATGAAACATATGAAACATATCAGCTGTTACCTAACTAAAAACATAATTATCCATAGGCTAGTTAGATTATTATTTAAATCACTAGCACTTTTTAGAAAACAGATATATATTTGCATTATCTAACTGATTAAAATGATGCAGGTGAATGAATTATGAAACAATCTAATCCTCAAAATTTTATCTCCAAACATACGATTAATCAAAATCATATCTACTAATATAATCAAAAAATTTTATTATATTCTTCTATGTACATTTCCATATTGTAAATACAACACTTTTTAACTCCACATATCCAAAAATAGTTGACAATTTTGGCTACTAAAAAGACTTCATTGGAGTTTATGACATATACTTCACACATCACAAAAAATCTACTGCACAACATTATCATTAAACTGCATTCTTTCTTATAATTTACTTACTAATGAAACATTGCCCCTTTTAATTGTTGTGTAATGAAAAAATAGATAAACAAATATATTAAATAATATTATTCCAATTTTTTTTGTAAACTTGTGACTATATTTTGTATCAAAATATATATAAATGAATAATAATTAAAAATCCAGTGTTCTTAATTTGATCAAGACCTCACATCAACAAATTAGTGGAGTGATTCCAACTCCAATATATATATATATATATATATGATAAATTTATATATATATATATATATATATATATGATAAACTAAACAAAACAAGTTATAAATTTCATAACTTGCTTTTAGCTTACATTTTATGATCACTAGATGAAGCTTTACCAATAGCTCCTAACAAGCTTTTGTTTACATAAACGCTGAGAGAGATAGAATTCAATATTTCTTTTATTGTCTCCACCTCCAGACCAGCTGGTTTCAAGCTAGTTGGCTCACATCAGTGAAGGGTAGGAAGACTAGAAACTAGATCTAAATACTAACTCTAAAATCAGCATATATATATATATATACCAAGATAAAAAGTAGTATTTGTGTATACTAAAGATAATATCATTATAGAAACTAATTTGTGATTCACAAATACATTTCCAAGTATTTATCATATGGATTCATGTTTGTGTTTATATTGTATTAGGCAATATTATCTTTTAACTTCTTTTGCAGTAAAGTTTTCTTATTGAATAATAAGTTCTTTTTTATTATCAATTTTCTAGATGTATGGCCACATTTTTGAAATTTTCTCTGGCAGAGATTTTTATGTAGTTTTAACAAAATAATATGTAAAAAAATATTAAATAATACTTTAATGTAAACAAAACTAGTTGATTAAAACATAGAAAAATAAACAAGTAATCTGACTCAAAAGTAGAAAAAATTGAGTCTTGGTTAATTTATTGGTTTATTCTTATAAAATATCAGAGATATTACGAATTTAGACTTTTTACAAAATAATTGGAAATTGCTAAAATATTGTCATTTCGTATAAGCATTTGAGTTCTTTTTGATTTTTGTGATTTATTTGAGCCTCAAATTTTAAAATCATAATATTCCTGGAATTTCCAAAAGATTAATAACAAGTCTTGATACCTATTATCAATAAATCTAAATTTTTAAATAAAAAAAAAAGTCTAGATTCTAAGATCTCCGATATTTTTCAATCTGGTATATTAACTTAGATTTAGTTTTTTCTACTTTTTAGTTAGGTTACTTTGTTATTTCTCTACTTTTTAGTTGGCTAATACTATTTACATAAAAACATTATTTAAAAAAAAATAGCATCTTATTTTGTAGCTCTCTATTGCATTATATCCTTAATTATATTTTTAGAATGAAATGACAATCAGTTGCATACTTACTTAGTGTGTGTCTTTATATGTAAATGAATCTACCTATCTGACAAAAAGCATGTCACAGATTATTACAATTGTTTTTAATTTAGAAAAATATTACTTTATAACAATAAAATTAATAGTAACACTTCTGGTAAATATAAGAAGATATGAATGGTAATATAACCTTACCATCGTATTTTTAGAATATTATTGAGCACCCTTAATAAATTTCCCAATGTTTTTGCATTAACTCTAAATTAGTTATAATAGTTTTATTATTGACAAAAAGTACTCTATTATTTACCCCCCCCCCCCAAGCTTATTATTTAGATATACTGTTTTTATCGTTTGGTGCAGATGTTGAGTTTCAGATTTTGGAACTGAATGAACGTGAATTGTGTCCAATAACCAAACTTTTTATAAACTTCAGATCAACAAATTATTCACCTTTTATTGTTACACATCGGTCATATTTTATGAATTTTGTGAATATATTGTCTAATTTAAATTTGATTTAACAACTAAAATAAAAGTGATAGCATTTAATTTTTTTAATTATTTATTTACTGAATACAGCATTTGAACAGAGATTTTCAAGCTGCTTTCAGATATCCACACTATGCTATGTAACCAATACACATGACCACACACATGTGAAAAATATAAAGGATGTCTAATATGCATATTTTGTGCTAAACCAGCAATCATCATTTGGTCCAGTTCATCTCCCAAACATAAATATAATCAGTGTTCAGTTTATGTGAGGGTGATGATGATCTGGAGCTACTGATGTGTGCTGATTCAGCACAAAATATGTATATTGATCATTTATCTGTTTCACATGTGTAGTGTCATGTATATCAGCTGTATGAGATAGAGTCAATAGCTGAGGGGAACTTGAAAGTCGGTGTTCAAATCCTCTATAATTACATTTAAACTCCAAATATAAGTATTATGTTTGTATTTCAAATATTTCATCATTATTGTTTTTTTTTAAATTGACTATTGTAACATTTTAGTTTATAACAGCGTGGAATTTGACATTCCATTATCAGATTTTCAATGATATGGATGGCTGAAAAGGTGGAGAGTGGATTAGATTAAAGCCTGTCCATTAAAGGGTGAGGATTTGCTTTCTTGATATAAAATGAGCAGTGATTATATGTGTGGGAGATGATAATCTGGACCAAGTGATGAGTGCTGGTTTAGCATGAAATACATTTATTGGTGATTATTTATATTTTCTTCTTGTGTGTGGTCATGTGTATCAGATGTATGAGATATTGCGGATAGTTGGTGGGTGCTTGAAAGTCTGAATTCAAATCCCTTTACATTTATAACAACCAGTAGAACCCCAGATTTGAACTCAAGAGGTCATAGGTTCGATTCTGACTGCATCTATGCTTCTCGAACTTCTTATGAACTACCTGACTATAAAGCTATATGGGTTTTTTTTCATACCAAACCTGGTAAATTCTAACTTTATAAAAGTAATGTGTTTACTAAACTATACCCGTAAACTCACAATGAATGCAAATAATGTAAAGTTAATCGCACTTTTTATTTAACCTTGAAATAAAATTAATTGCAATCAGGTTCTCCATCTAAATATATATCTGCTCTCATTAATGCCTTTAGAAATCATAGTTAAATCAGTTTCTCTGATTTAAAAGAAAGAAACTCATTAGAATTGAAGCCAATTGAGTTGAGAAATTAAATTGTGTTACCGGGTGAGAAGCTATGGCCAATTAAGACTGATGATGACGAACTCATGCGCCATTCTAAAGATGCTCTACTTGTTTTCAGGCTGTAAATTTATAAGAAAAAATATTTATATGAACAGCGAGGGCAATTTTATAGAAAAAGAAAGCTTAGAACTATTTTTTTTATTATTATTTTGAAATTGCAAAAGTCTATAATTTTCACTTTCATTTGGATTGTATTTTTAACGGAAAACTTTTAATTAGAAAAGATTTCGCAATGAAAATAAGACAGAGTTGAATATAATAATGAAAAAAACAACTTTAATTCGCCTTTAGCAAACCTATTAATGAGTTTTTCGTATAAATCATATTATAAACTTGATTTTGAAGGATAAAGAATTAAAACGGAAAACAATTACATCTAAACTCTCCCACGCATATGAATATATAATAAAACGAAAGTAGAGTTACAAATTAAATATTAATAAAATGAACTCATATGTAGATAAAATTAAAGCGGAAACTACAAACTTTCGCGAGTTATGAATAAACTACAAGCCCATCAATAAATGAAACCTTAGAGAATGGACCCACCTATACTTTATCTCGGGTCGTATTTAAGCTTAATTTATATGTATTAAGGTGATTTTAGTAATTACATAAACCTTTCTGAAATCAGTATAAACAATCAGACGCGGTCTTTGGCCTATTCTGTACATATTAGTTTATGAAAGTTATTGTATTAGTTTACTCACAAATCGTTAGGAGTTTACAGTAGCTTCCACTTCAACTAATTGTTTAAATTACTCTAGACATATATATCAATTTATGGTAGTCTGAATAAATAACAGAAAAGCCTTGGATAGTGCTTAATAAATCTCTAGCCAATACTATCACATGCCTATCTCCAAACTAGCTTTTTGCTTTCATTAGTAATTACTTTTGGATCTGTATCGTGTATATCCGGATGTTTGGATCCAAGGCATCCTTACTTCACCATCTTTCTTCTATTCTTTTCCTACTGCTAAGCTATTCATTTGAAATTCAAAATATTTTAATGGTTTGAATGTAAGTGAACTTGATTACATAGTTATATAGCTATAACATCAATTCATTTTCTATATATTTTAGCATCCTCAGTTCTTTTAATATCTACAGACATATATTTTCCATAGTTGAGATCTTTACATTACTAAAACCTCAGATCACGTCTGCCTATATACTACTTTTAAATAGTAAATGTCTTTCTTACTCCAGTTTTCCGATTTTTTGTAAGTTTGAGCAAACAACAAATATAATAATTTAGTGCTTAATAAATCCTTATCCAATGCTGTTTCATCTATATCCCCAACCTTATATTTAGCTTATGGCTATCAATGGTAAAGTGAAAGCAGACTTGGAATGAAGATATACATTTGATACTTAAAATGTAACATAGGTAGAGCTTTTCCTGAATGTTTGTGATGATAGTGTTCTAGTTGCATATTTATATAGGACTATTTCTATCATCTAATATGCTTATTGAATGTCTTTAGAAAAAATTAACTTTATTTAAATATTCCAAATACATTCAACTGTTAGTAATAGCACATCAAACAGGTTAGTATATGAACAATGATTTGAGAGGTATTATTCTCCCCTATTTTTTAGATATTGCTGGGCTAACTAGTGACAGTATTAAAATGGGATTCGAATCTGGATCATTAGATTCTTAAGTATTGAATTTTAAGGTAACTGAGCCATCCTGCCGAAGGCAACAGTCATTATAAATTTCATATACTTATCTATGAGGTTCCTCCTGATTTCTCCACTTTTTCCTAAGAGCAAAGTTGATTAGTGTTTTCCATACATTATGTATAGTCACACTAGGTACGCTTACAGGATATTTGTCATTGTCAAGGGAGAAGCTTCTTCAATTTTTTTTCTTTGTATCTTTTCTTTTCTATCAAATATTTTTGTATTTTTCCAATTAAACATATGTTCATTGGCACATACATGGTCTCCTATCTTAGATACATCTGTTTTCTCTTTTCTAATCATAGGTTTGTGTTCCTGAAAGCACATTTCAATGGGATAACTGGCTTCACCAATATATGTTTTTCCACATTCACATGGTATTTCATAGATGCATTTTTTCAGAATTTCAAGTTTAGTTTTTGTAGCCTCATAGTGTTGTATACTGATTGCAGATTTTCCTTACTTTGTCTAATATTATTGGAATGTATGGGTACACTATAGTACCAATAATTGTCTTATCTCTTGATGGTTCTTTTTGTTGTCTATTTAATGTTTACTTAATAAAATCTAATGGCAACACATCAACAACGTACCCCCTTCAATTAAATTTAAAATAGAATCAGAACAAAAACAAATTTCACATTCTTAGATGTTCTTGTGACAAGACTCCCTTATAGCAAAATCAAAACTACAGTTTACTGAAAACCTATACATACAAAAAAATATGTAGCCTATACATGCAATCACACCAGAAACCCAAAACATTGACTTATACTATCACTAAGGAATAGAGCAAAAGAAATTTATTCAGAAACCAGCAATTTGGAAAAATAAAAGAATTACATAGAACAAACTCTTATGAAAAATGGGTATCCTTCAGCTTTTATTAAGAAAACATTAAATAAACAACAAAAAGAACTATCAAGAGAAAACATGATTATTGGTACTGTAATGTACCCATACATTCCAAAAATAGCATACAAAGTAAGAAAAATCTGCATTTAGTATCCCATCAGAAAAGCTTTCCAGAACCATACCATATTACAAAGAAATCTAACTTGTACAAAGTCTAAATTTGAAATGCTGAAAAGAAAATACTGCATCTATGAAATACCATGTGAATGTGGAAAAACATATATTGATGAGACCAGTCATCCTATTGGAAAGCACTTGTTTGAACACAAAATAATGAATAGAAGAGAGAAAACAGATGTGTATAAGGTAGCAGACTATGTATGAACAAATGTTCAATTGGGAAAATGCAAAAATATTGGATAGAAAAAAAAAGTACAAAGAATAAAATTTAAAGAAGCTGTTCCCATGACAATAAAAAAAAATCCCAGTAAGCCAACCAAATATGACTATACATAATTGTATGGAAAACACTAATACACTTTGCTCTTAGGAAAAAGTGGAGAAATCAGGAGGAACCTCATAGATAAGTATATGAAATTTCTACTGACTTGTCTTTGGCAGGATGTCTCAGTTTGTTAGAGTGTTACCTTAAAATCAAAACTCAAGAATTTATGGATTCAATTTTGAATCCTATGCCAATACTATCACTGGTCAGGCCAGTGACACCTGAAGAAAAGGGGAGGATAATACTTCTTGAAACATTGTGCATATACTAACCTGTTTGATGTGTTATTACTAACAGTGGAATGTATTTGGAATATTTAAATAAAGTTAAATTTTTCTACAGATATTCAATATGCATATTAGATTATGGAAATAGTCCAATATAAAAGTAAAAATGGGGAGAGCTTGTGTGAGATTGTATTACTATAATAATACTAATTATATAATTAAATTATAAATCATCAAATATCACACAATCACAATTATTTATGCTTACACAGCTATTTTTCACTGAGGCTATAGGATTATGGTTACTGTAGTTATTAAAGAAGCAATGACACCAAAAACTGTGGATGTTGAACTGAGTTCAGATCTGTACAAGTATACAAGCTAATGAGCTTAGTTTGAATACATTATAGTTTTTATTTTGGTCTGAAAGCATTATAGTTAGCTTAAAAGTAAAAACTGTGAGAGAGTTGCATTAAACCTTGAGATCTAGGTACAGTGTTCTCAGATTCAAGGCTCCTCACTGATGAATGCTACAAGCAATAAACTAGTCTGGGCATATTGGATGAGTTGGCAGTAGATAGGGATTGTGTGCACAAACCCCCTTCCATCTATTGATTACTATTGGCTTGCACTGAGTGGCATTACTGTATGGAGACATCACCTCTGTAAATAAATTTGAGTGGGATGAAACTATGTGTGCTATTCTAGTAGCCATTATGTGTGTTGTACTATGGTAGATAGTTATGAATTATTTGCAAAATTTTTAAGAAGTTTATTAAGTAGTCATCGAATTCAAGTTATGACAAAAATATACAGTAAACATAAACAAATTAAATGTACTGAGCCAGATTTAAGCAAAAAATTGCCAGAATATGAAAATTTTGCAGTGTTTTGTCAAAAGCTGTTTCAGTGCTTTAAATTAGTTTATGTTTATTGTACTTTTTCATCATAACTTAACATCAATGAGTACTTGAACTTTAAGTTTTTCCATTTACACTATACTGCCATTGTATTTGATTAATTCATCTATACAAAGAGAACTTGAAGGTGTCAATGACAGCCAAACCAAAAAGCTGACTGCAGCTTAATAAATATTCATACAATTATAATTAGTAATAATTGGACTGGTATCATATGATGAAGTTTTTTTAAGTTGAATCCTCCAGAGTGATGTGCAAATTTCTCCAAACTTATAGTATGAATAAAATAATGTTGTACTTACTTAGACTCTAGTTATCATTTCTCCAACTGTTGCATATTTCATAGTGCAAGAGATCTACATAGTTCAGTACAATAGTAGAATGGTGGATACTAACATTCAATATCTATGTGTCATGGATCCATTTTATCTCTTATGGTACTTTAACTTATTATGGAGTCTTGGGCTATAAACCACTAAATTAGTTTTTTTTAAATAATTATTAAGACATCACTGCAACATCACATTATCACCATTTCCTATGTTTTCATAAGCTGATAAACAGTAAAAAATAGCAAAACATATAATTTAGAACTAGGCTCAGGTGTATATGACTACAGAAGTGAATGAGCTTGGATTCAAAAACATTATGTTTTTATCTTGGACTCATACGTTTTTAATTAATTAAATAGCTAAAATATGTTTGCTGGATGTGTGGTTACATTCTAAGATCTAGGTGCAGTGCTCTCAGATCCAAGACTCCTCACTGATGAAAACCACAAGCTAGAAACTAGTCTGGAGATATTGTATGAGTAGGCAATAGCTAGAGAATTTACACACAAATTGTGTGTTCATTGATAAATACATCTTGCACTGGGTGCTAGGATAGTTTGATCATGTACATCAATTAGTATTAGTAACATATTTTTATGGAATGCATTCTAGTTTCAGTTTGTTATATATAATATTATAATCAATATTGAAAACCTATGTGCTAGTGGACTCTATCATCACATCAAATTGTTAATAAGAATAAAATGCAAAGATCTTCCTGTCAGTTTTGAATTTATTATATTGCAAACATTATGTAGCAATAGAACAATATCACTTTTCAGTGGAGTAATATAAATGCACAATAAACACATTTTTAAAACAGGCAAAACTTTCCTTACAGCAGTGTCACTCAGTGCCAAATAGAAAGCTTGTACATAAAATCCCCATCTAGTGCCTACTCATCCAATATCCCTAGAGTAGGTTCTGGCTTGTGGCATTCATCAGTGATGAGCTTTGGATCTGAGAGCACTGCATCTAAATGTTAGGATTAATGCAATCTTCCAGCAGCCACCTTTTTATCTCTACTTAACTACAAAACTGTGAGAATAAAATTGAAAACACAATAATATTTTAAATCTAAGATGAATAGCTTATATTGTCTAAGGGGTTTGAGCCCAGTTCAGTATCCATATATTTTGGTGTCTTTGGCTCTTTAACAATCATAGCCACCACTATCCTATTATGCAGGATTGGTGTTAAACCACTAAACAACACATGATCACTATTTGTTATGCCAGCACATAACTGTTATAAAAACAAGCAAAACTTTCCATACAGTAGTGTCACTCAGTGCTAGCCAGAGTTGCTTTAGATCCTAAGATCTAGGTGCAGTGCTCTCAAATCCAAAGCTTCTCACTGATGAAGGTCATAAGCCAGAAACTAGTCTGTGGATATTGGATGAGTAGGCACTAGATGGGGATTTTATGTACAAGCCTTCTGACATCCATTGATTACTCTGGTTTACATTGAGTGGCACTACTGTATGGAGAGTGTTGCCTGTTTTAATAACAGTTATGTGCTAGCATAAAAATTAGTGATCATATGATGTTTAATGGTTAAACACATTTTTTATGTAAAATATTGCCATTAAAATGCCAACTGTCACATGATGTCCTCAAAATTTAAAAACTATGATGACCTGATCAAGTATTCTTGTTTGGTCATAGTAAGGAATTATAAAGTTGTTTATTTATGCACATGTGTATCAACTATGTTTAATAGAATGAATGACTGTAGGAAGCTGGAAAGTATGAACTTAAATTCCTTTTAATTACAATTAGGTTAATTATACACATAATAATTGTATTTCAATAAAACATAACATTGTAAAAACACATGTGATTTTTTAAGTAAGAAACGTGAAATCTTATTGAATTATTAAGATGTAAACATAGGAAAGGCAAACTATATCTGAAATATAATATCAATGCACTGTTTTCTATTGTCATATTTTAAATAATTACATAAGCCTGTAAATATAGAAAATCTGACATTATTAATGGTGAATGTATAATAATATTCAGCTGTTAGTTAAAAAATCTTTATTAAAAATTGCATACTCTTTATTTCCTTTACAAATAAATTACCAATTGTCAAATTTGTGATTTTATTATTATTATTATTATTATTATTATTATTATTATCATCATCATTATCATCATTACATCATCATCATCATCATCATCATCATCATTATTATTATTATTATTATTATTATTATTATTATTATTATTATTATTATTATTATTATTATTATTATTATTATTATTATTACAATGATTATTCTAAGGAGAAAGTAAACAACCCTTCACATGTGTGCTGCATTTCAATATTCAATTAGCAATGTTAAATATGAATAAAATTTCAATTCAGGTCACAAGATAAATTCATTGAAAAGATAAGAATGTCCTGTCTTATCTTTGTACCTATATACAATTATATAGGCCAATTTTAAACCTGTTGGAATAAGAGTATTAATATATTAAATTATTCACTTCACATACATTTTGTTTTTATATTCTACTAATATTTGCAAAGTATTGAAACTAATTAAATGTAAAGATCAAAACCTTAGCAATATTTAACATTGCTTATTGAATATTATAATATGGTGCATGTGTCTCCATAAATTACAGCTTGACACTGCAGTAGTAAAATTTTTTGATTATTCATAACAATCATAATAATAATGATGATGCTGATAATGACAATAATGATAATAATGATGATGATAATGATGATGATGATAATGATAATAATAATGATGATGATGATGATGATGATGATGATGATATTATGTCAATGTAACAAAAAGAAATAACATAGAATGTTTTAACATATGTATATTTTAAAAAATCAGGACTACCAAAAAATAAAACTTGCCAGGTATGATTTATTTCTGCATGGAATTGTTTATTAAACTACTGTTATCAAACTTTAATATTGAATATTGATTTAAAATAAACATTCTGCTCGGAAAATGTTTTATATAAAACATTTAAAAAACAGGACTTTTTAAAGTATTTATGAATTGTATAAATATAGATCTATCAAAATGTCCATATTCACTTTTTTGTTAGATAATTATCAATAAAGAAAAAAAAAATGTTAAAAGATTAATTATGACAGCCCTCATAATTGGGGAATGAGTAATTATAAATCATTAAATACATCGGTTTTTTTTTTTTAAAAAAAAAAATCAATGTAAAAAGACTATCTTGAGTAAAAATCAAATTACATATTACTTGTATTGATTTTGACAAGGAATTTGAACTCATTTAGTCAAAACTAAATAGCGAATGTTGAGTAAAATTAGTTGTTCATAAATGTTTATCTAATTCATCTTAACTAAATCACAAATTTGTTATTGAATTTATGCTTATTTTTTAATAATAAATTATTTTGTACTTTCACAATTACTAATTGAACTATTGAGTTGTATATGCAGATGACTATCTCATTAAGCCTTTTTGATTATTAATACAATAATTTTAATTAACCTCATGTAGAGCACACAATGTCAAACTGATCTAGTTTTTTTAGTAGCAATTAAAAAGTACACACTTAACACTCAGTTATCAAAACATTTATAAAATAAGCTTTTTTAGTCATAAATAGGTAATCATATGAATAAATATTATATGCGTTGGCAATATATAATGATAAATACGATAAATAAATGTGTATATTTGTTAAAATATTACTTTAAAAATAAATTATCAAAATAAAAAAATTAATTTGTCAAGCATTGTTAGACGAGAGGTCATCACAGCCACCTTGCAAGCAAGTAGTTGGTTGCAGACGGTTGTGGGTTCATCTCCCAGTCAAGGCTATGACATATGAAAAATAAATAAATAAATAAATTATTATTTGTAGTTTATCTTATATTTTGAGCAAAATAATTATATTGACAATATATAAACCTATTTTTGGTAAATTTAACACAAATTTGTTCTGTTTGTAATATGAAATTTAACATTTAACTAAACTATTGAGTTTAGTTAAAAAAAGTGCTATGATTAATTTATAACCCTTCATTTACCAATAATTATAATTAAATAGAAGCTAAATTTACAAACTTTTATTTCTTTATATAAGTGACTTTCAATTAAAATATTTTTAAAGAAAATTTTTATTAAAATTAATTTTAACTATATCAAAAAAAAATATAAAAGGTAAATTTATATATATATAGAAATAAAATAACAATGCTTTTTACATCTTTTAAATAATATATTACTTTTATTCTCTCTTTCATGTTGCAAGTTTAAATCATTCTACATATATATATAATTATAACACAAAAAAAATTCAAATTATTAAAATCAACAAGAATACAAAAAATATTTGTATAATTATATCTATTGACAAATAATGTTTAAATTACTGTGGCCATTTTGTGCAATTGGAATTCTGCAATTTAACTTTTACTTGACCAAACTCAGTAATTATGATGAGGCCTATATTGTAAAATTTAATATATATATATATATATATATTATGGTAGTGTTCTGATCAATCATGTCAGCCACTTGATGGTGCTATTTCTAGCTAACTTGCTAGAAATATGCCAATTCTGCAGCCACAATAAAGTAGTTAGCCTTCTTTCTATGATATAACATAGAAAAAGTCTGTTTACTTAGCTGCCAGCTACCAGTGTGGTTTTTTATGCTAAAAGCAGAGGAAGGAGGCCTTAACTGTTTGCCATAGTTATTTGTGTTATGGACTTTTATCATAATGCTGGCTCATCTATTTTTGCTACAGTATTGTATGAGGGTGTATTAACTACATCATGACTAAATAATTTAATTTTTCATGAATGATGTCTTTTTTTTCATGATAATTGATGTACCGTTACCTTTTAACAGTTTTAACAGTCTCGTGACTGTTCCATAATAATGCTGTAAGTTTCCTAAATTAGTTTTTAGGGTGGATAGTGCAATATTTTGATGATTATGCTATTAGTCATGTTTTAGTGAGTAATTTTCCAAGACAAATAAGATGGCTACTTAAAACTATGAAAACTCAAAACTATGGCAATTTCCAGAAATTGAAGCCAGCACTTGAGGTCCATAAACATCTGTGGACTTTCATTTGTAAATCATGTTCTTGTCATGAGAAGTGTTCACTTCCTAAAGGCAGCTGGTTGGAAGGAATTCAAATGCCCTTCGTCAAATGTTTACAGTTGCTTCATTACTGGTGCGATGAGATGATCATATAGCATGATGTCAATTATCTTGATGCACTATTGTTTAAATTATTGATGTGGGTGTAAATATATTTGATGCAGATGTTTTATTATTATAGAAGTAATATTAATTTGTTTCCCATTAATTATTGTCAATAAAATTTTAAAATAAAGTAACATAAATTTGTATGTAAACATACACAAAAAAACCTGGTCTTCCATTAATTCTTGTCAATAAAATTTAAAAAAAGTAACACAAATTTGTATTTCAACAAAAAATCGTGTAACTTAATATCATTTTCTAGAAATAATTTATAAACAAAATAAAGTCAACATTTCTATAGAATCGCTGTCCCAGTAATGTTATATATATATGTGTGTGTGTTTTTGTTTAGCTTCAACGCCATAGCTGACATGATAGATGAAAACTACTGATTTTATTTTAGTTTGAATGACATTTTAATTTAAATTACATGATTTTTTTAAATAAATGATTTAACAAAAGGAATGAAAAAGAGTTAAATGTCATAAATTTACTTAAGAAAATAACAAAACAAGTGTTCTTTTTGTCTTACAGTAAATTGTATAATGTGTTTGTTTTTATTGATTTACATTAGCTTAATTCTTTTTAAAAAAATATAATATAATTATAAAATAGATATAAATAAAACAATTTCAACTAATCATAAACAAACAATATGAAAATACAAGAATACATGTACAATTGTGGTTTGATAAATAAAATATAAGCAAGTATTGCCATTTTGAAAAAAAAGGTCACTTACATTTAACCTTTGAACTACAGAACTTTGCAATTTACTGACAATTCCAGATTTTTATTGAAAATAAAAACAAAAATATAATTTTCACCTTATCATTTGAAATATTTATTTCAATATTGTAATAGGAATATCAGCATACAGAATTTATCCATTTAATAGTTAAGCAAATGAAACATCCCAAGGTAAAGAAAAACGTTTCATTAATGGCTTAACCTTAAAATTATAAAACTTTTTATTTGTTGATAGTGTCTCTACTAATAAAAATTTAATTTTAGATATGTAATGTTTATCAGTCATTTGCAAAATTTACCACACGATTGCATAAAAACTGCAGTAGAAATCTGTTCAATTCTCATCGTAGTAAATTTTGGGCGATAGATTTAACCACAAGTATTGTTATAAGGTAACAAGTAATTTTTCAGGAAAAGTTAAAGTATTATTAAACATTTAATTTACGAAAAACATGTTGCAATTATGAGATTAAGTTTTTATATCTATACAGTCCTTATTACGAATAGAGTTTGTAGCAAAATAAAATTATTTTTAGTACATTTTCCAAATAATTAATTACAAATTATGTTAACAATGAAATATGTGAGATTGAAGAAATGTTTACAATTTCATTTTATTCAAAAATTTACATAAATATCATTTTTTAATGTGGAAGTTTATATTCTTTAGAAAACATATTTTTTAATATTATATATTAATGTACTTCATATATATAATTACATTACGCATCAATTTCATGAAAATAAATTTAAAATTGAAATAATAGCTACAGTTATATATAATAATATTCTCACACAATAACATAATATCAGCTAAAAAATTCAGAGTTAACAATTAATCCTTAGTGTTTTCTAATATTTATTTATTTATTCACTCCATGAATAAAAACAGAAGTTAAAATAAGCCAATAAACATCACATGATCACCTCCTCTTATACTTGTGTATAACTGTTGTTTGAACAGGCAAAACTCACTATATATATTGCCACACACAGCAAGCTAGAGTATTCAATGGATACCAGAAGGCTTGTGCATAAAATCCCCATCTAGTGCCTACTCATCCAATATCCCCAGACTAGTGTCTGGCTTATGGCCTTCATCAGTGAGGAGCCTTGGATCTGAGAGCACTGCATCTAGATCTTAGGATCTAATGCAACCCTCCAGCAACCACCTTTTTATCTCCATTTAACTACAAAACTATGAGTCTTAAATTGAAAACACAATGTTTTCAATCCAAGCCCATTAGCTTATATAGTCATATGGGTCTGAACCCAGTTCAGTACCCATACATTTTACTGTCTTTGGTTTTTTAATAACCATAGTCACCACTATCCTATTAGGCAGGATTGGTTTTAAGCCAATAAACATCATGAGACCACCTCCTCTTATGCTTGTGTATAACTGTTGTTCAAACAGGCAAACCTCACTATATATATATTACAACACACAGCAAGTTGGTATCCATTGATTACTCTAGCTTGCTGTGTGTGGCATTATATATAGTGAGTTTTGCCTGTTTGAAAAAGTTAAAATACAGAAATACTAGTGATAAAATAGATCTGCTTGGTTCAAAATTGCTGAAATACTTCAGAATTTAGGCAATCTATTGGCATCACAGCCTAATTTTATGTTGCTGAGAGATGACTGTCAATCTTCAATGTCACATTTCATATATTTACTTTTAATAATTAAAAAATGCTAATCTGTATCAGATACTTATACAAATTTTAATAGACAGTGATGAATAAGTATCTTCAAAACACTAACATTTTAAAAGTAATATATAAAGTCATAAAATTATTCTATCACTAAATTACTTCTATATGTTGCAATTTAAAACAACAACAACAATCAAAAACAATGGTTGCAGTAGCTATGTAAATATTTAAGGAAATCTTATTCCCGTCACGATAAAGTCCTTACCGGATATTTATTTCTTTTAGAGAATTACAAACACTTTAGATCTGATTTGTGTCAAACCAATATTAAAAATGTACTAGATGCACCCAGCCTACAGAAAGACCTGTTCTTTTTTTAATTGGTTGTTTTAAAAATTGTTTTTAAAGATTTAATATAAATTAAATAAAAGATTTCGATATTGCATAAATAAAAGTGAGAAATTCGTAATTGAAAAATTGAAAAAATATGTTTGGAACAACTCAGCCTCTTTGTTACGCTTCTCTTATTTTCCAGGCTAAGGTATTCATAAAATAAAATTAAAATTTACATTTTTAAATATACTTGTTATATTCGAAATATGAATTTGACAATGTTATGGACAACTATATGCAATAAGCATCACATGATCACATTTCCTATACTAGCACATTAATTGTTGATAAACAGAGCAAAACTCTCCATACAGTATTGCCACCTGGGCTAAACAGAGTAATCAATGGATGCCAGAAGGCTTGTTCATAAAATCCCTATCTAATGCCTACTCACCCAATATCCCCAGACTAGTTTCTGGCTTGTGGCCTTCAACAATGAGGAGCTTTGGATCTGAGAGCACCTCACTGACGAAGTCCACAAGCCAGAAACTAGTCTGGGGATATTGGATGAGTAGGCATTAGATAGGGATTTTATGCACAAGCCTTCTGGCATCCATTGATTACTCTGTTAGCACAGGTGGCAATACTGTATGGAGAGTTTTGCTCTGTTTAGCAACAATTAATGTGCTAGTATAGGAAATGTGATCATGTGATGCTTAATGGTTTAATATCAATCCTGCCTAATAGGATAGTGGTGGCTATGGTTGTAAAAGAGCCAAAGACACCAAAATGTATGGGTGTTGAACTGAGTTCAGACCCATATGACTATATAAGCTATTGAGCTTAGATTGAAAATATTTTTTGTGTTTTCAATTTCATTCTCATAGTTTTGTAGTTATGTAGAGATAATAGGTGGTTGCTAGAGGGTTGCATTAGATCCTAAGATCTAGATGCAGTGCTCTCAGATCCAAAGCTCCTCACTGACGAAGGCCACAAGCCAGAAACTAGTCTGGGATATTGGATGAGTAGGCATTAGATAGGAATTTTATGCATAAGCCTTCTGGCATCCATTGATTACTCTGTTTAGCACAGGTGGCAATACTGTATGGAGAATTTTGCTCTGTTTATATGCAATAAGATTACTTAATGAAGTGTTCTCTGAATAAAAATAATTCAAAGTGTGCTCCAGAAATACATTTATATGGATTTTATCATACCAATATTACAAAAGTAATGTAAACAAAGATACAGATAATAAATGGCCTTTTTAAATATTGACCAAAATAATTGACTTGTTTAGTAAAATATTCATATCTCGTAATGTGACTGTACTCTCACAAATATAGGCTAAAACACAATCCCAACAAGTATTTATAAGTAGCATTTTTTCAAAGACCAAATTACTTTCATCATTTAACCATAGTTAAATCAAAATAAATTTTTTAAGAAGAAATTGTTTTGAATTGTTTTTGACAGTATATGGATTTATGATAACATTTTATATAGCAATATCATATTCTGCTAGATAATATGTATCCATTTTGGAAAAAATGTGCTTAGTAAACTCCTGGATACACAACATATTACCATGGAAATATTACTAATATATTCATATATATTCCTTTTCAAGGGATTTCTGTTATTTCATACAATCATTTAACAGATACTAGTAAAAAATTTGCTTCAGGAAAATATATAAAAAGCTATGAATTATAACAGACATCAAAGTAATGAAGATATAATTCCACCACATAAGACTTACTCAAACCAAAATTCTTATTTGGGCTGTTTAAATAAAAATATTCCATTAAAATATTATGGTATGGCAATGACAGTCAGATGCTATTCCAAACACATTTCTTTTTCCACATCCAACTACAAAATCAAATTTTCCTAGATGTAGCTGGAGCTTCATCAACAAATTCAAGACACCCATGACCATTTTATTCATCTGCTTTACACATGACATCTATCATCATGGATATATGCAAATGTTGAAAACTATGAACAACAAAATTTAATGAATAGCAAATCTAAACATAAAATGGCAGAATAGAAGAATTTAATAAAGCCATATGTGAATCTACTTCTAGATTGTAATTTTGTAGATTTTTTTATTATGTGTTGTTAATACTTAACTTCAAAAAAATCCATAAGTTGAATAATACATTGATTTACACCAAACATATTATAAACTCGTAATAATGGAGTATTAAAAGAAGGTAATATGTAATATTCCCAAATCTTACTTTGCTCTAAGCATTCTTTTGGCAGACAACTGTCAGAGTGTTTAACAATTGAAAATTATACTTATATATAAACATGATTTATTATGTAAATGACGCAGTTAAATATTCCACATTACGACAATAAAATGCATGACTTCTTTCTCTTAATTATATTTGAACCACTTGTATATACCCATGTCTCATTATATTTTCATATTTTTTATCATCACTTTTAGCACAAACCATGCTTGCAATAGTGCAATGTAAAATATTTGAATATTAACTATTATATTTTCTTAATGCCTGATTATAATGCATTTATAATAATTATAATACTCAAAGAAAAAAATTGAAAACATTAAGAATTACAAACAAATCTTAGTGCTTCAGTACATCCTATATATATATATATATATATATATATATATATATATATATATATATATATATATATATATATATATATATATATATATATATATATATATATATAATATAGTCTTACATTTGCCATTTTGTGTTCAAAATATTTTTTTATCAATCAAAACTAGAAGATCAATCTCAAGAACATTATAGATTGGATATAAATGCTCAAAAATGTTGATTAGAATAAATATCTCCAGCATAATTTTGACTATTATCACTAGTATTAAATGGAATCAGAGGTTTAAGTGTATGAATATTTTTGTATATGTAGTAGCCTTCAATTTGAATAAAATTAGCTGCAATTTATTTTTAATAATAATAATAATAATAATAATAATAATAATAATAATAATAATAATAATAATAATAATAATAATAATAATAATAATAATAATAATAATAATAATAATAATAATAATAATAATAATAATAATAATAATAATAATAGTAATAATAATAATAATAATAATAATAATAATAATAATGGTTGTGGATGTTATGGCAGTGGTGGAGGAAAAGTGGGGATTTTGATGGTGAAGTTGGTATTTTGATGATGATGTTGATTATAATGATGATGATATAAAAATAGTAGTAATATAATGGTGGTGTTGGTGTTGCAAGGAGGGCATGGTGGTTGTGGATGATGGTGATGATGAAGATGCTAATAATAATGATGATAATGATGATGATGATGATGATGATGATGATGAAAGTATATTTAAAACATTAAAAAGTATGGTGAAGTAAAAAAATCCACATATCACTATGCCTTTACTAATGATATAGTAAAAAAAAAAACTCTCAATATATCAATTTCAGTGCATCAGACAATGGTAGTAACTACATGAATAATATATATTTTGTGGTTATTATTAACAATATGAATTGAAATAAAAGAATTAGTTTTTAAAATAAATAAAAAAACATCTTATTCATATTTACAAATATAATGACAGCAAAAATACTTCGCAAAATTGGTGAAAAATAATGCACCTTTAACTCCTCAGTTGTTATTTTTTTTAAGATCCCGATGCTACTTTACTAGACCAAAATGCTATTTAGGGTTTTTGGACATAGAATAAATAAAGTACTTTTTTAAACATCATCATCATCATCATCATCATCATCATCATCATCATCATCATAATAATAATAATAATAATAATAATAATAATAATAATAATAATAATAATAATAATAATAATAATAATAATAATAATAATAATAATATCATCATCAACAACACCAACATCAACATATAAAAAGAAAAAAGATTTTAATACATCAGGAATTATGACAATTTTGCCATATATAAAAGGAGTAACTGATAAAATTGGTAACATTTTAAAGAATAATAATATTCTCACAGTTTACCTTACTTTTAAAAAAAATAATGAAATATTTCCACTTCCTAAAGAGAAAATTTCTTTGGAGGGTCATAGGGTATATAAAATTCCACATAGGGTCTGTTCACATACATATATTGGACAGACTAATCATAGAATAAATATTAGAAAGGAAGACACATTTTGGCAGTCAGAGAAAAATCCAATTCATCAGCTATTTATTCTCACATAAAATTAACTAATCATGATATCAATTTTGATAAAACAAATATTCTAGCAAAAATTGAACAATATGACCAGAGATTGCTAATAGAAGCTATAGAGATTTTTAAAAGGCCCAAAAGCATAAACAAAAGTGTGAATTAAAGAAGATTAACAACATTTGGAAGAAGCTATTGGAGGACAAAATAAAATTTAAAACTTCTCACCCAATAGAATTTAAGTATGAGGAGAAACAAAAAGATAAAAACGATTTTAAATTTCACATGCATTCATATGATTTGAGAAAGAGAACACTTTGAAAAAGGTACTTGTTCTTGTACCAAAACATCAGCTATTTAGCTGTTTTACCACACGGAATATCCTGAAAATAATAATAATATGAAATCATATATATATATATATATATATATATATATATATATATATATATATATATATAATAATCATCATCAACCATTATCAATCAACTGCAGGATAAAGGTTTCTCCAAGTTTAATCCATCTTCTCTGATCTTTAGCTTCTCTTCTCCACAAATGGCTGGATTAATTTTTGAATGTTTCGAATACTGTATCCAAAGTAGGTATTTTCATTATTCTAGTGAAACAGTTTTACAAATCTTTGTCCACTATTATGAGGGCATAGTTTCCCAGGGCATTAATGTGTGTTTGAAATCTTGTTTGCTGGTGTTCATCAAAAAAATGACACACAATATATCATGAATTGGGATGCTCTCCAATACCCACAATTATATCCCAAATTGTGTTCATGGTAAACTCTTCATATAAAACTTCTCTGGGAAATTTATAGAGGTTAAATTTTTGTTGGTCACTGGTAGCACTAGCGATTTTACTGAAAAATGTTTTGAATGTGCTAAATATTTTTTTAGGAATTCTGGTATTGAAACTTATGTTGATTTCTTTTAATTTTTTATGCATCCATGTGTCTGTGGAGGCATCTGCATACCCATTATTTTTGAGGTTTAAATTATCAATGACAGTTTGATTCATTTACCTAAATACCCCAGTTTGTCCTGGGATTAAGTTTTCCTACATGTTAGGCAAAGGTTGGCTTGTCTTTGTTGCATTTGCATATATTTTCTTGTCACCCCTGATATTATTGACACTATTTATTTTAGCCCCATTTTGATTTTTCTATTCCTGTGATGAAGCCATTTTTTTGTTTTTGTCTTTATGATAATTTTGTTTAATAATAAGAGTTCTACTTATTTTTGATATAAATGGTATTTATGTTGTTTATTATTGTTGTTGTCTTGATGTGTGATACATTTTGTGTGAGATTATGATTTTTTATCTTTACTGATTTTAATTTTTGTAGAGCTGTTCTCAATTAGATCCTTTTGTTGTGCAGTAAGACCACAGTGTTACATCATCATCATCATCATCATTATTATTATTATTATTATTATTATTATTATTATTATTATTATTACTACTACTACTACTACTACTACTATCACTACTACTACTACTACTACTACTACTACTACTACTACTACTACTACTACTACTACTACTAATAATAATACTACTAATAATAATAATAATAATAATAATAATAATAATATTGTTGTTGTTGTTATTATTATATTATATAATATGTAATATTTGGAAATGCTCCTAATGTAATAATACATGCAAAGTTTATTCTATCTTTCTAGTGCATATATGTTTTGGAATTTCTTGAACAATGTTTTATATTTATGTGTTATAACATCTTATAAATCTGACATTGACTATATCTTACAAGATATCATTATGTAATAATAAGTAATCTATAAACAGATCAGATGTACAAACTTATGTATTTTAGCATATTAACATGCGTCTATATAATAATATTACATTTTACATGATTCCTGATTTGTATTCGTGATATAGCTTTCGAGACGTGAATATACAGATATACACTTTTTCTATATATTATCGCGTTTATTTTACATTATTTTAAAATTCATATGAAAAACATTATTTCAGTACCTTTACCTCTCATCAAAGCGGAACGTTTTACTATAAAATTAATTACAGAGATATTATGTTTTCAATAATATACCATTTCAATTTTAATTTTCTAGCTATAATTTTTTTTTCACAATTTATTTGTATATATATATATAGTTTCTTTTGTTTTTGAAAATAATTGCAGAATACATTTGTTCAAAGTAAATGGCCATTAAATATTAATGTTTTTTTTAACGTAATATTACATATAAATCATACTTTTAAATAGATTTTTCTATTAACCTTAAAATTAAACAATGAAGATATTGTCCATCATTTGCATATTATATTTTTAAATTTATTCTAATGGTAAAAAAAAAAAAAACTAAATTAATAAGTTAATTAATTAACCATAAAAGGTTGAAAAAAGGAATTGTAATTGAGATATTCTGTTAAAATTTATGTAGCATAAATAGTAAGCCTTTATTAAAAAAATAACTAATAAATTAGTATATATATAATTATTTTGAATTTTTTCCAGTGCATATCACTAGCTGAAAATTAAGTAGAAAATATCCAAATCTCCTTCCTAAACGTTATGCTATCAGTAAATAAATAAAGTCCGAATTTTAAACAGCTGACTCAAAACTGTAAACTTCAAACATCTGACTCAAAAGGATGTACTTCTAAAGCTTGCTCAAAAGAATCCTTTTGAGTTAGCTATTTGAATTTCAGGATATACCTTTATTCACAGAGGAAATTACTCAAATATGATAATGTTTGGAAGAATAATTTGAATATTAATTAATTTCAAGTATTTTTGTTGATATCAATGCATCTCCCCCTTCAACTGCATATGACAAGTATTCACCAGTACAGAAACATAGGCTAAACAATCACATTATACACATATTTTATTCTCAACGTAAAATAACATTATCATTCACCCAAATCTCTGTGCCCATTATGATATCTGTTCAAAAAATAAATAACGATTAGTATATCAATATTTAATTTTTTTAACGCGGATGAACCCGCAAAATATGTGTTTTATATATGCAACTCATGAAAATCTTCATATCAACATATATATATAAAATAAATAAAAATATCCGTTAATTAAAAATAATATTGTAATTATAATTGAAATAATATTTTTAAACGGTTTATAAACAATTCAAACAATCTTTAAATCCGCAGAAGTACTTTCGGTTACTTTCAAACCTGCCTCAACTGCTATTAAATTTAATAGCAGTTGAGGCAGGTTTGAAAGTAACCGAAAGTACTTCTGCGGATTTAAAGATTGTTTGAATTGTTTATAAACCGTTTAAAAATATTATTTCAATTATAATTATATATATATACAATCAGTTCTTACTGTATATAGTGATAGCAAATTTTAAATCATTAGTGAATGAGCTACAATCTTCTCCATTCTCCAAATCTTTAGCCATCCATTACATTAAAAATCCAAGGATATAATACACCAAGCACACTTACTGATGTCAATATTATTGTCATAGCCATATTGCCCCTATCTCAATCTGTCCGACACATAGATATACATATATATATATATATATATATATATATATATATATATATATATATATATATATATATATATATATATATATATATATATATATATATATATATATATATATATACCCATTTAATTATACAGAAGTGGGATAGGCAGAATACAGGTTGAATATGCAATATTTAATTATATGTACATTAATTTAACTATACTAAACTTAATGTAATTATAAATAGTTTTCATGCTCCCTACATGTATCTAGTGCACATTATACAACAGATATCCATGACTACATACATGTAAAAAAATAAATAATCTCCAATGTATGTATTTCATGCTGAACCAGCATTCATCAGTTGGTCCAGATCACAATTTCTTACACATACACACCCATATATGTACATATAAACAAGCACTGATTGTACATATGTGTGGAAGATTATGGACTGGACCAACTGATGAATGCTGGTTGATGCACGAAATACCTAAATTAGGAATCATTTATCTTTATGCATGTATACATGCTTAAGATGGAGTCGATAATGAACAGGTTAAAAAATTTTGAGTTCAAGCTCTCTTTATACTTTTATATTATTGAGGAAGACAATGAACATTGGATAAACAATATTTTTTTCATTAACGTTTTTTAAAAAAATGCCTTCAATAATGAACGCATCCTTCTGCTCTTGTTCTGGAGAAGTTCATGCTCAATAATATAATGCTTCATTAGATTGTCTGAAAGCCAAATATGTTTTCCAAAATTTTGCATTTAATGCTATAATTCTATATTTTAGTTTTTATTTTTGTTTTTAGATGATGAGTAATTAAAAATAATATGCATTAAACTTTAATTAACATCTTGAAATTTTTTTGCAAATAGATGCTAAGAGGGGAAAGATAATATTTTTTAATATTTATTTTTATCATTATTTTTACAGTTTTAAATATCTTTTCATGAATTCAATACCAATGAAATTGAAATCCTTTATATAAATAATATTAAAAATACAATTTTTCATGTGTTTAAAATTGCTGTTTTTAAATAGAAAAATATTTATTATTAATATTATATTAGTAACGACATATTGCAAACTTTTTTTTAATTACATGTAATAAAATCATTAATTTTATATTACTTTCAATAAAATGCTTAATTTGAAAAATGTGCAAAAAATAATTTTCATTTACCACAAATTCTATTTAAATGCAAGACTATATATTTAAAAAAATAAACAACCAAAGCCTTAAATTAGTTCCTTCAGTTCCTTTTAAACTGGATAATTACAACATAAATCATACACTGTAAGCTTTATTAATTTACCTATATATATATATATATATTAATGTTTTTTTTAACGTAATATTACATATAAATCATACTTTTAAATAGATTTTTCTATTAACCTTAAAATTAAACAATGAAGATATTGTCCATCATTTGCATATTATATTTTTAAGTTTATTCTAATGGTAAAAAAAAAAACTAAATTAATAAGTTAATTAATTAACCATAAAAGGTTGAAAAAAGGAATTGTAATTGAGATATTCTGTTAAAATTTATGTAGCATAAATAGTAAGCCTTTATTAAAAAAATAACTAATAAATTAGTATATATATAATTATTTTGAATTTTTTCCAGTGCATATCACTAGCTGAAAATTAAGTAGAAAATATCCAAATCTCCTTCCCAAACGTTATGCTATCAGTAAATAAATAAAGTCCGAATTTTAAACAGCTGACTCAAAACTGTAAACTTCAAACATCTGACTCAAAAGGATGTACTTCTAAAGCTTGCTCAAAAGAATCCTTTTGAGTTAGCTATTTGAATTTCAGGATATACCTTTATTCACAGAGGAAATTACTCAAATATGATAATGTTTGGAAGAATAATTTGAATATTAATTAATTTCAAGTATTTTTGTTGATATCAATGCATCTCCCACTTCAACTGCATATGACAAGTATTCACCAGTACAGAAACATAGGCTAAACAATCTCATTATACACATATTTTATTCTCAACGTAAAATAACATTATCATTCACCCAAATCTCTGTGCCCATTATGATATCTGTTCAAAAAATAAATAACGATTAGTATATCAATATTTAATTTTTTTAACGCGGATGAACCCGCAAAATATGTGTTTTATATATGCAACTCATGAAAATCTTCATATCAACATACATATACATAAATCAGTTCTTACTGTATATAGTGATATGCAACTCATGAAAATCTATATATATATATATATATATACATAAATCAGTTCTTACTGTATATAGTGATAGCAAATTTTAAATCATTAGTGAATGAGCTACAATCTTCTCCATTCTCCAAATCTTTAGCCATCCATTACATTAAAAATCCAAGGATATAATACTCCAAGCACACTTACTGATGTCAATATTATTGTCATAGCCATATTGACCCTATCTCAATCTGTCCTGACACACATAGGATATATATATATATATATATATATATATATATATATATATATATATATATATATATATATATATATATATATATATATATATATATATATATATATAAAAACCCATTTAATTATACAGAAGTGGGATAGGCAGAATACAGGTTGAATATGTAATATTTAATTATATGTACATTAATTTAACTATACTAAACTTAATGTAATTATAAATAGTTTTCATGCTCCCTACATGTATCTATGTACATTATACAACAGATATCCATGACTACATACATGTAAAAAATTAAATAATCTCCAATGTATGTATTTCATGCTGAACCAGCATTCACCAGTTGGTCCAGATCACAATTTCTTACACATACACACACATATATGTACGTATAAACAAGCACTGATTGTATATATGTGTGGGATATTATGGACTGGACCAACTGATGAATGCTGGTTGATGCACGAAATACCTAAATTAGGAATCATTTATCTTTATGCATGTATACATGCTTAAGATGGAGTCGATAATGAACAGGTTAAAAAATTTTGAGTTCAAGCTCTCTCTTTATACTTTTATATTATTGAGGAAGACAATGAACATTGGATAAACAAGATTTTTTTCATTAATGTTTTTTAAAAAAATGCCTTCAATAATAAATGCATCCTTCTGCTCTTGTTCTGGAGAAGTTCATGCTCAATAATATAATGCTTCATTAGATTGTCTAAAAGCCAAATATGTTTTCCAAAATTTTGCATTTAATGCTATAATTCTATATTTTAGTTTTTATTTTTGTTTTTAGATGATGAGTAATTAAAAATAATATGCATTAAACTTTAATTAACATCTGAAATTTTTTTGCAAATAGATGCTAAGAGGGGAAAGATAATATTTTTTAATATTTATTTTTATCATTATTTTTACAGTTTTAAATATCTTTTCATGAATTCAATACCAATGAAATTGAAATCCTTTATATAAATAATATTAAAAATACAATTTTTCATGTGTTTAAAATTGCTGTTTTTAAATAGAAAAATATTTATTATTAATATTATATTAGTAACGACATATTGCAAACTTTTTTTTAATTACATGTAATAAAATCATTAATTTTATATTACTTTCAATAAAATGCTTATTTTGAAAAATGTGCAAAAAATAATTTTCATTTACCACAAATTCTATTTAAATGCAAGACTATATATTTAAAAAAATAAACAACCAAAGCCTTAAATTAGTTCCTTCAGTTCCTTTTAAACTGGATAATTACAACATAAATCATACACTGTAAGCTTTATTAATTTACCTATATATATATATATATATATATATATATATATATATATATATATATATATATATATATATATATATAATTTCATTCTCTGCTGTCAAGATGCAATCTTTAGTGTCTATATAAATATATGGGATTATAAATAGAAAAGGAATTATATCTTCATTGTTAAAAGGCGGTTGCCTTGACAGCATTTTGAAATTGTCGATTGTGATCTATATAGGTATTGTCTAAGTGTTGACTGGTTTCTAATAGTTATTTATAAACCCATTTAGCCTGGAACATCATTACACTTACTGAAGTAATGCTTTGGGTTAAATTCGAAAATTATAATTGCAATTTGTAATGTTATTATTGACTACTTATTAGTATGCATTCAGAACAGGTTATATTTACCTGTTTAAGGAGGATTATATAAATTTCTTTGTATCAATAATTTTAATCTCTGTTGTCAAGTTGCAATCTTTAATGTTCATATAAAGATATGGGACCTTAAATAAAGGTGACCTTCCTCCTTTATTGTTACAAAAGTGTTACTTCTACAATAATTTGAAATTGTTGATCGTTATCTATATCGTAATTATCTGAGTGTTGACTGGTTATGTATATTATAACCTGTCCCATGTGGAAGTATCTTTACCAAATTAACTTGCAATGCATATATGTTATACTTCCACATAAAATAGAATATAATACTATTTTATAATTTAATAATCTATATCTAAAACTTAAAAATATCTTTCTTGAGCTATTTAGTATATGTATTATACTACTCTTAATAATTTTGAAGTAAATATTTTCTAATATAATATTTCTTACTAAAATAACTAATTAAGTAAATATTGTTTTGTGTTTAAACTTAAGCACATCAATTTTAAATATAATGTTAACTAATAAGTTATCTCAGAATTATGAATAAATTATAATCAATTGTATAAAATTTAAAAAAAAAAAAACAATCTAATGGGATTAATGTTTATTCATTAGCGTAGGATATAATAAATGTAAAAGGAATTTTAGTACAACCTCTTACTCTATGCATTTGTAATTCAGATAGCAACAATAATGATAATAATGTATCCAATCCAAATAATATTTATGGGTAATCTTAAAATATGACTTATATATCATAAATATGCTGCGACGATGTTTTTTTTTTAATTATGACTTAATAGAAGTGAAAATATTAATAATTGCTTATTATACAGTATAAAATAAATAATAAACGAAAAATAACATATATATATTGTTTTTTAAGTCTAATCTATGTTTGGTATATAAGAATTGGTATATAAGAGTGTGGCTGCAGAAAGGAGTTTGCCATTAACTGAAAAGAGACCCTTTGATTCCTCTTGGAGGCCTTAAAGGAACTGAACAGGGCAAATTCCTAATGTCCACTCAATACGTTCTTGTCGTTGCAGCTGTTATTACTTAGTGATTATTCATATAGTATACGAACATGGATGGGCTGCTCACCAACATGCATTAGCCAGCATGGTGAGTTTATTGGCTTTTTACCTCTGAGTTTAAGAATATTTTTTCAATATACACAATCATGAGAGACAAAAATAAATCATTGACCCTTATTCCCAGGAGGCTGTAAAGTCACCAATCAAGGCAGCGGTTGGTGGCCGAAGGCCGAGGGTGCTAAGAATCCCTGATTGTGGACCCAGGCTGTCATTTGATGACAACTTTTTATTTAGGTAATTACAACTGCAAATCACTTTCAAGTGAAGGAAGATTGCAAAAGTTAGAAGAAGAACTGTCTTATAATAAATGGGATATTATTGGACTTTGTGAAGTTAAAAGAAAAGGTGAAGAAACAATTGGATTTAAAAAGTGGACATATACTCTACTATAAAGGTACAAATATTGGAAATACAAGTGGAGTAGGATTCATTATAAATAAAAAATGGAAGAATAACATTGTGGAGATTGATAGTGTATCAAATAGACTGGCAAGATTAGTTTTACAATTTAATAGCAGATACCAAATGCAGATAATTCAGGTTTATGCCCAACAAGTTCTCATAGTGATGAAGTTATAGAAGATTTTTATATGGATGAATAAAAGGCTTTTGATCAGAGCAAACAACATTTTAAAATTGTTATGGGAGACTTTAATGCTAGAATTGGTAAACAAATGAAAGATGAAAGTGCTGTAGGTAATTTTGGTTATGGTAATAGAAATGAGAGCGGATATAGACTTGTGGAGTTTGCAGAGAAAGAAAAACTTTATATTATGAATTTTTTTTGAGAAAAATGTTAAAAAGAAATGGACATGGAAGCATCCAAATGAAGGTACATCAGAATTAGATTATATTTTGACTAACTGAAAATACATATTTCAAGATTGTAATGTTCGCAATAAATTTAACACAGAAAGTGATCACCGATTAGTAAGATGTAAGATACATGTTAATGCAAAACTAGAAAGACAAAAATTGTTAAGAAAAACAATATTTACCATTGATATTCCTAATCTTCAGAAACATTCTAATGAATTTAAATTAGAACTTACAAATCGGTTTCAAGTATTAGTAGATTTTGAACATGATTCAGATTTGATTGACCTTAATAGGAAAATAAGCGATACACTTTTAAAAACTGCAACAAAGGTAGCTGGTAGAAAAAAGCAGCATTTGACCAGTAAAATTTTTACTGAGACTAGAGAATTTTAGGAAGAAACAAGGAATATGAAGATATACAACAGTGATGCATTAAAAAAGATTGAATATCTTGAATTTTGTAAAATGGTGCAGAAAAGAGTTGAAAATGATATAAGAAAGTATAATTGTGAACTAGCAAGGAAAGCTGTAGAAGAGACTAGAAGTCTAAAAAGTGTAAAACAACATTTTGGTATTGGTAGGAAATTTATATCTGCAATAAGAAAAAAAATGGTATTATTACTAAAAAGTGAGATGACATTATAAAATGTGTAGAATACTTCTATCAAGAATGTAATAGTAATAAAGAACATGTGCATCCTATACATATTATATCTTCTGAATTGCCCAGAATTTTAAATGAAGAAGTGAGACATGCAATTAAAAGTATGAAGAAAGAAAAGGCTTCAGGTAATGATAGAATTGTAATTGATATATTAAAAGAAGCAGATGAAGAAATAGATTTTTTTTAGCAAAGTTATATACCAAATGTGTAAATGATAAAGATGTACCAGATGATTGGAAGAATGCAGTATTAATTTTAATATTTAAAAAAGGTGATACAGAAGATATTAAAAATTACAGACCTATCAGTCTTTTATCAGTTTTATTCAAAATGTTTACTAAGATAATTACAACTCGTCTACAGAAAACTCTGGATTTCCACCAATCAAGAGAACAAGCTGGATTTAAAAGTGGTTTTAGTACAATAGATCATATCCAGGTATTGAGAGAAATTATAGAAATGACGAATATGAGTTGCCATTATGCTTAGGATTTGTAGACTATGAAAAGGCATTTGATTGTATAAACATATCTTCAGTGATTAAAGCATTGGATCATCAAGGTGTAGATCCAGGATATTGTCATATTTTAAAAAATATTTATAAAACTGCAACAGCAACAATTAGATTAAATAATGATAGTAGGAAAATCAACATTGAAAAGAGTGTTAGACAGGGTGACTCCATATCTCCAAAACTTTTTACAGCAGTGCTGCAAGAAGTATTTTGTGGATTAAAATGGGAAGCTAAAGGAGTGAAAGTAAATGGAGATTATTTAAGTCATTTAGATTTTGCAGATGATGTAGTTGTTTTTGCAAACAATGCTTTGCAGCTACAGGAAATGTTGCAGGTGTTATCAGATAAAAGTAGGAAAGTAGGACTAAAGATAAATGCTAAACAGACTAAAGTAATGTTTAATAGATTTTTTCAAAATATGAAAATAAAGATTGATTATGATGAGTTAGAAGAAGTTAACAGTTACAAATACCTTGGTCAGATTATTAATACAGATGGAAATATAATGGATGAAATTAATCATAGAATTAAACTTGGTTGGAGTGCTTTTGGTTGAAATAATTTGATACTAAAAGGAAATATGCCTATGTGTTTGAAAAGGAATGTTTTTAATAAATGTGTTTTTCCAGTTCATACTTATGGATCTGAAACGTGGACACTTAATAGAAGAGCAATACAGAGACTTCAGACCACTCAAAGAAGTATGGAGAGATGCATGTTGGGAGTAAGAAGAAGGGATCGAAAATGCAATGTGTGGGTAAGAGAACAAACAGGTGTTAATGACCTCATTGAAAAAAATAAAAGACTGAAGTGGACTTGGGCTGGACATATTGTTAGAAGAGGTGATAACATATGGACAATTGAAATTTTAAACTGTATTCCAAGAGATTGTAAAAGACCCAGAAAGAAACAACATGTGAGATGGATGGATAAAATAAGAAAGTATGCAGGGGTGATGTGGAGAAGAGAAGCTAAACATAGGAAAAGATGGATTGAACTTGGGGAGACCTTCATCCTGCAGTGTATTGATAATGGTTGATGATGATGATGATATAAGAGTGTATAATCATACAATGTTGCAAGGACACTAATACCCAATCGAAGTAGGTTGCATATTATTTAAAACAAATCTTCAATTTAAACATTTGATAATAATAATAATAATAATAATAATAATAATAATAATAATAATAATAATAATAATAATAATAATAATAATAATAATAATAATAATAATAATAATAATAATAATAATAATAATAATAATAATAATAATAATAATAATAATAATAAAAGCTTTATGCCGTTTTTAATTAGTTTGTTTCAATAACTAATCAATAACAAATCAACTTCTCATATTAAAACTGGATAAGTTTTTCACTCTTTTAAAATAAACAAAATAAATTATTTTCTTACCTCTCCCTAAATGATACTTAAAACATATGACTTATTCATTACACCTAGAGATATTTTACTGATTCATTTGATGGCTTATTCGTTAGGAGTAAACCTCTATTAACAAAACATAATACGGGCCATTAGAATGCCTTATTGTATACTATAGCATTTAAAAAGTTAATACAAACATAAAGGACGATGTATAATATATTTCTTATAAATCTAATTACTAATTAGGGATTATTACATTTTTATAACTTTGAGGTTCAAACTTAAGTACCCATAAAACATATAATAAGTTTAATATAACAAATTTTATATAAGTTTAAAGTTAGCTACACAAATCCTACCTAGTCCTAATGTCACATATTTAATCATTCCCAATTTAAAAACCAATAAAACTAATATAAGTATTATCTCTACATTCATATAAGAATATATGACAAACTTTAATAATTCTTTATTAGTCTAAGAACTAACTAAATTAAAAGCAATTATAATACATTTCCCCTTGTAGTCTGTCCGTTTTTGCTCCAAGGTTATAACAATTAAAATTTATTGTAATGAAATATTAATAATTGTATAATCTTCCAATGTATTGGGAATTCATAAACATATATTAACAAAAGCATCAACAGTCTTAGTAAGCAGAAATATTTTTTGTAATTTAATCCTCCTTGGCACATCATACTAAGATGAATAAGATTTCATTAATAAATTATTTTTCTCTTCACCAATAAAATTGCAATTATAAATATGCGACTTTTTTTTCACATTAAATAGTGAAGCTATACTTTTGCACTAATTTATAATAGGTTTGCTTAGCGCTTTCGAGATTTCATGTTCGAATCTCATACTCATAGCTTTGTAAATAAAGATTATTATGATTTATGCAAATGCGTTTGAATTTTTAATTAGTCCATTGTTTAGAGAGAGCAAAACATGTCTCTCTTCTATTAATGGCATTGATGTCATTTGCTATTAATAAAGCTTCCTTAACTTTTCTTTTGGCGTCATTTTTTTCTGTACAAATTATTTGGGTAGAACTAGGTTAAAATACATGGCCCGTAGCTGCTTCGTGGTCCCAGAATACTGAAGATCCTTCATTTTTATATTTGTAAATCCAATGAGATGTATATTAAATACATTTAGCCATTTTCAAGCCTTCCGGAAAAAAAAAATCGACTTTTATAATATTTAATATTTGAATTTTATAATTCAATGTCCATAAACATTATTAAATTATTTGGCATTTGTAATTAATTATCAATTTTTCATGTACTGGATGTTAATCATAATTAACTGTGCAAAACAGTTTAATCTGTTCGAAAAGACATTATAAATTTATATCCAAAAAATTGACATTTAGTTCTTATTTCATTTGAAATATTTTATTAATCCATCAGGTTTTAAATGTTTAATCTATGTTGTTAGAGAACTCAGGTCATTTACATTACATATGTGACCAAAAAAACAGAATATAATCCATAAATATATTGATTCCATTGATCTTAAATTAATGTTCAGCATTTCACCAAGCTACAAAGTTTATGATGGTATATTTGATTTGAAACTTCTTATTTTAAATGTTTCTTTCAATATTTCATAACAAAATTATTCATCGTATTGAGACAAAATATTCACACTTTCTGAAGTGAAGAGAAGAGTTGTTTTATTATTATTTTAAATAAAGATATAAGCAATTTTATTTTATTTGAAAATGTAATTTTATAAAAATATCAGCAATTTTATCATTACTTTAAATAAAAAGACCAGGAATTTCTTTGAAGTTGTTAGATATATTCCATGAATTAATTTACCATTTCTCTATTATCAGTTGACTGCAACAAATGAAATTTTCTTGAAATAATAGTGAGTGATAGTTTCTTATTTATTTATTGTGGTTTATTTCATCTTCTTCCTTTCCTAGACCAATAATAGGAAGACATTGTTGCCAATCATGGCAAATTGTCTACTCAACAATGATGATGAAGACAAACAAAATGGCTATTGTAAATTATTAACATGCTTAGGTTGTGGATTACATCATATTTTCCATTATGCTCTGGTGTTTCATTATTCTTGTGGGGAAATTTGGAAAAATTGTCAATGTTATTAAAATGAAGACTGTAAACTTTGTCTGAATTTGAATTAATGCAAAAATTTTATTACAAATGCAGTTCAAAATTTAAAGAAAAAATATTAATAATAATTTCAAACATTTTAATCACTTCATTTGCGTGTGGTTTAAAATGATTTTACAGCCATGTATTTAAAATAAATAAATGGTGAATGTATAAAACATTAAAAGTTCTCAGTTATTTATTTTAATTAATTTTAAATTGTTTTTTAACATTAAATTACAATATCAAATAAATATACTTTTAAATTAAGCAACCAATTTTCCTAAAATTTAAATATATAAACTTTCACATATGCATGCACATGAGGTACAGAAATAGGTTCCTCTATACCTAAAGTAAAATGTAATCTTAAATCTCTTTGCTTTCTTTTAGAATATACTGGGTAATAATGTCAGATATATTATTCAACTTTGTATTTCTTTATAAAACATTTATTTTATGTTAGTGCACCTCTATTTGTTTATAAAATTTGATAGCATTTGTTCCTAATAGTAATAATGACAAAAACGCAGACTTACATATTTTTATATAAGCATTGGTTTAAAAATACACTTGGAAAGACATTTTTAAATTCTTTATAAAATTATACTTTCTCTCAATCATTAATCTGAGACACTTTCAGACTCATTTTGAATATAATATATGCTATTTAATGAATATTAGTGATGAAACTATTTGCATTACCATAAAAATTAAGTCAAGACATTTTTAAAAACTTTTTGAGTTATAATATACAATTTACAGTAGTAATTGTAAGGTTTATATATATATATATATATATATAAGGCCACCGGTCACAATATATATATATATATATAATTCAGAATTGGCAAAATATTATAATAATTCAAAATGTCATGTGATTTACATATTGTCTTAGCAATTAATAAATAATGCAAAAATAAAAAATGATAAGAGTAATAAGATAGGAATAGTTTATAAAATTATGTGAGAAATATATATATATATATATATATATATATATAGTGATGAAGTACTAGAAGGTTTATATATGGATGTACAAAAGGCTTTTGATCAGAGTAAACAACATTTTAAAATTGTTATGGGAGTCTTTATTGCTAGAATAGGTAGACAAATGAAAGATGAAATTGCTGTAGGTAATTTTGGTTATGGTAATAGAAATGAGAAAGGACATAGACTTGTGGAGTTTGCAGAAAAATAAAAACTTTATATTATGAATTGATTTTTTGAGAAAAATGTTAAAAGGAAATGGACATGGAAACATCCAAATGAAGGTACAGCAGAATTGGATTATATTTTGACTAACAGAAAATACATATTTCAAGATTGTAATGTTCTTAATAAATTTAACACAGGAAGTGATCATCGATTAGTAAGGTGTAAGTTACGTGTTAATGTAAAACTAGAGAGACAAAAATTATTAAGAAAAACAATATTTACAGTTGATATTCCTAATCTTCAGAAACATTTTAATGAATTTAAATTAGAAGTTACAAATAGATTTCAAGTGTTGGGAGATTTTGAACCTGATTCAGATTTGAATAAAATTAATATGAAAATAACTGATACACTTTTAAAAACTGCAACAAAGATAGCTGGTAGAAAAAAGCAGCAATTGACTAAAAAAATTTCTACTGAGACTAGAGAATTTATGAAGAATAGAAGGAATATGAAGATATATAAAAATGATGTATTAAAAAGAATTGAATATGTCGAATTTTGTAAAATGGTACGGAAAAGAGTTGAAAATGATATAAGAAAGTATAACTGTGAAATAGCAAGAAAAGCTGTAGAAGAAAGTAAAAGTCTCAAGAATGTTAAACAATATTTTGGTATTGGTAGGAAATTTATATCTGCAATAAGAAAAAAAGATGGAATTATTACTAAAAAGAGAGATGACATCATGAAATTGGTAGAAGATTTTTATCAAGAATTATATAGTAATAAAGAACAAGTACATCCTATATCCATTACATCTTCCGAATTGCCCAGAATTTTAAATGAAGAAGTGAGACATGCAATTAAATGTATGAAGAAAGGAAAGACTGCAGGAAATGATGGAATTATAATTGATATATTAAAAGAAGCAGGTGAAGAAATAGAAAGAATTTTAGCAAAGTTATATACCAAATGTCTAAATGATAAAGATGTACCAGAAGATTGGAAGAATACAGTAATAATATTAATATTTAAAAAAGGTGATAAAGAAGATATTAGAAATTACAGACCTATCAGCCTTTTATCAGTTTTATATAAAAATTTTACCAAGATAATTACAACTCGTCTACATAGAACTTTGGATTTCCACCAACCAAGAGAACAAGCTGAATTTAAAAGTGGTTTTAGTACAATAGATCATATCCAGGTATTGAAAGAAGTCATAGAAAGGACAAACGAATATGAGTTGTCATTATGTTTTGGATTTGTAGATTATGAAAAGCCATTCGATTCTATACACATTTTTTCAGTGATTAAAGCATTGGATCATCAAGGTATAGATCCAGGATATTGTCATATTTTAAAGAATATTTATAAAAATGCAACAGCAACAATTAGATTACATAGTGATACTGGAAAAATCAACATTGAGAAAGGTGTAAGACAAGGTGACTCCATATCTCCAAAACTTTTTACAGCAGTGCTGCAATAAGTATTTTGTGGATTAAAATGAGAAACTAAAGGAGTGAAAATAAATGGAGAGTATTTAAGTCATTTAGATTTCGCAGATGATGTAGTTGTTTTTGCAAATAATGCTTCAGAGCTGCAGGAAATGTTGCAGGAGTTAGCAGATGAAAGTAGAAAAGTAGGACTAAAGATAAATGTTAAAAAGACTAAAGTAATGCTTAATCGATTTGCTCAAAATATGAAAATAAAGATTGATTATGAAGAATTAGAAGAAGTTAACAGTTACAAGTACCTTGGTCAGATTATTAATACAGATGGAAACATAATGGAGGAAATTAATCATAGAATTAAACTTGGTTGGAGTGCTTTTGGTAGAAATAACTTGATACTAAAAGGAAATATGCCTATGTGTTTGAAAAGGAAGGTTTTTAACAAATGTGTTTTACCAGTTCTGACTTATGTATCTGATATTTGGACACTTAATAGAAGAGCAATACAGAGACTTCAGACCACTCAAAGGAGTATGGAGAAGTGTATGTTGGGAGTAACAAGAAGAGATTGAAAACGCAATGTATGGGTAAGACAACAAACAGGTGTTACTGACCTTATTGAAAAAAATAAAAGAGTGAAATGGAGTTGAGCTGGACATATTGTTAGAAGAGATGATAATAGATGAACAGTTAAGATTTTAAACTGGATTCCAAGAGATTGTAAAAGACCCAGAAAGAGACCACATGTGAGATGAATGGATGAAATAAGAAAATGTGCTGGGGTGTTGTGGAGATGAGAAGCTAAAGATCGGAGAAGGTGGATTAAACTTGGAGGGAGACCTTCATCCTGCAGTGTATTGATAATGGTTAATGATGGTATATATATATATATATATATATATATATATATATATATATATATATATATATATATATATATATATATATATATATATATATATATATATATATATATACCAGTCAGCGAAAGAAGTAAGATAGAAAGAGGTAAGGAACATGACAGAGCAATAAATAAAAAAAATATTAAGTAAGGACCATTTGCCATTTTTTAAAAACAGGACATATTGTGAAATGTGAAGAAAGATTGAAGTGATCAAATATTATAAAAATTATTAAAAAAAGTATATGAAACAATATACATACAAAAAAATAAAAAGAAATGTATGAATTTAGTACAAGGGTCAATAAAGTTGAGAGGAAAATGGATATTAATTAAAAATTGGAAAATATAGAAACATTTTTAAAGTTAAGATTGACCAGTAGAAGGGGTGCTGAGATAATATATAAATCACGTGACATTTTCAATTATTATAACATCTTGACAATGTTCAATTTTGAACAAAAATAGGTTTGATGAAAAATTTATTATTTAAACATAAAGTTCCCTCTATAAAATTGATTGTATTTCATAGTCAATTCAGAAGAAAGTATATAAGAAGGTCAACACAATGGTTTTATAAAAAATATCATCAAGTAAAATATATATATAATCATTCAAAACCAGCCAAAACTTAGACATTTCCAATATCAATAACAATCAACCATTTCAAACTGTTATTGAGGCAACATCCTTTTAACAATAAAGCGACATTAATATGACTAATTTTTAACTAAGTTAAACACTGGTATTTTAATATTCTATAAATGTTAGCTGTCAATATATATATATATATATATATATTGACAGCTAACATTTATAGAATATTAAAATATTCAGTAATATATATATATATATATATATATATATATATATATATTACTGAATAGAGTTTGCTATTAACTGAACAGACAGACTTTGATTTCTCTTGGAAGTCAGAAATGGAGCAGGGAAAATTACTAATGTCCATTCCATAAGTTCTTTTCATTGCAGCGGTTATTACTATGTGATTATTAATATATTATACAAACATGAATGGGTTTCCCAGTGTAATAAATTTATTGGCTTTTTACCTCTGAGGTTAAGATCAAGAAATACCCATGTTCTTTCTTCCCAATTGGCTGATACGGATGAATGATTGTGTGTGTGAATAGAATTTTTTTTCTAATAGATGCATACAATCATTACAGACAAAATAAATCATGGCCCGTATTCTCAGGATGCTGCAAAGTCACCAGCCAAGACAGCAGTTGGTGGCCAAAGATGAAGGATGCTAAAATATTCTGCTTGTGAATTCAAGCTGTCATTTGATGATGACTTTTTATTTAGGTATGCACAAGTTCAGATTGGTAAGAAAGTATTCATTTATTATTAACACTCGCAAAGCGTTTGCACAATTAGCTTGAAAGGCTGATATTCAAATGTAATTCCAAGTGAAGTAAAATTGCAAGAAATAAAAGAATTGTCTTATATTAAATGGGTCATTATTGGACTTTGTGAAGTTAGAAAGAAAGGTGAAGAGACAATTGATTTTAAAATAAACATATACTCTATTATAAAGGCACAATATTGGAAGTACAAGTGGAGTATGATTCTTTATAAATAAAAAGTGGAATAACAACATTGTAGAGATTGGTGATGTAATGGACAAAGTGGCAATATTAGTTATTCAACATAATAGCAGATACTAATGCAGATAATTCAGGTTTATGATCCAACAAGTTTTTATAATGACAAAGTAGTAGAAGATTTTATATGGATGTACAAAAGCCTTTTAATCAAACTAAACAACATTTCAAATTTGTTATGTAGGATTTTAATGCTGGGAATTGGTAAACAAATGAAAAGTGAAAGTATTGTAGGTAAATTTGGTTATGGAACTAGAAATGAGAGGACATAGAATTGTGAAGGTTGCAGAAACAGAACAAATTTATATTATGAATTCTTTTTTTGGGGTGGAGGAATGTTAAAAGGAAATGGACACGAATATATACAAATGAAGGTACAGCAGAACTAAATTATATTTTGACTAATAGAAAGGACATATTTCAAGATTGTAATGTTCTTAATAAATTCTACACAGGAAGTGATCATTGATTAGTAAGATGTAAAATATGTGTTAATGCAACAAAAGAGAAAGAAAAATTATTAAAAAAACAATATTTGCAGTTGATATTCCTAATCTTCAGAAACACCTAATGAATTTAAAACAAAATGAAATATTATACTTTTCTTTAAATACATTCTTAATTAATTTAGATTGCATATTATTTATAAATAGCATAGATATCTATTTTTTTATTATCTAAGGTAACATTGCAAAACCTCTTCTTCTTATTAAATGAATTTACTGTATGCAAGATTTGGTTTTTATTATAACCAACCTTTAAAAGTTCATTAGCAAAGAGTTCAATATTTAAAATTTATCAATATAAGGATGATGTTATTAATAGGCATATTGCAAATACGCCATACACAGCTTATGGAAATATATATATAATTAAATTTAAAAAAATTGAAATTCAGTTAAAGCTAATGAAGATTAATACGTAATAGAAAGAGCTTCAAAAGGATTTAAACTATAATATGGCAGTTACTGTTCATTATTTATGTTTTACATATAATATATTTTATAGCAGGTATTATACTTTTACATTGTATACATGTATATATATATGATCACTAGATGGAGCTTTACCAATAGCTCCTAACGAGCTTTGTTTACATAAACACCAAAAGAGATATTGACTTCTATCTCTCTCGGTGTTTATGTAAACAAAAGCTTGTTAGGAGCTATTGGTAAAGCTCCATCTAGTGATCATAAAATGCAAGCTAAAAGCAAGTTATGAAATTTATAACTTGTTTTGTTTATTATATATATATATATATGAATAATCTATTTTAAAAATGTAAATTGTTCTGTGAAATAGTTTTATGGTTTGTTAAAGGACTTTTTTTTTCTATACAAGTATTCAGCAATTGCTGTACTTGTTTTTATTGATGCTTGATTATTAAATAAAATTAAGTCATTCCTTTGCTTAATTGTAGTGTGATTGTTTTATAAATTAAATTACTAAATCCAAATAAGTAAATACATTTAAATTTCTAAGTAAACATCAGAATATGAATGAAATTAATTGTTTCAAGCTTAGTTTAAATATTCATTTAATACAAATTTTCTTAAATATTATATGCAATATTATAAATTTCATTTAGTATATGAATGCAAACTCAAACTCAGCCAGCTTCTATTTTTTATAATGCCACACCAAAGAAATCTGAAAATTGTTAACAGTTTTTTCAATGTGTTTTAACAAAAAACAAATTAATCAAAGTACTCCAATTAACCCTTATTTTGACACTTTAAACCCACAACCAATCCTTAAAAAAATGTCATCCATTATTTTTACATGTTTTAAATTAAACAGACTCATTCAGGTAACTCTGGTTAAATATATCCCAAATTTACTTTTACTTACTCCTATTAACACTTCCTTTCATACTTTTAACCCATAATCCACCTTCAAATAAATATCATCCATCATTACTACATGTTTTGAATTAAAGATTCATTCAGGTAACACAAGTTATTGTATCTCAAATTTCACTTTTACTTACAAAAAGACACACATATATCAGAAAAATATTATCCACCATCCTATTATGATTTGATTGACTTAATCTTACTCAGATATTGTACCATAATATCACCTAACTTTTATAATCAAATAGGTAAAAATATTAAAAAATTGAGATTCATTTTCTATACAGTACAATGTTTATATATTTTTGTATTGGTAATACTCTTAAAGGCTAAGTAAGACTTGCTCAGATTCAATCCAAATGGATGTGGAGATATTAAAAGTACTGGCTTTGATTGACCTGGTGTATTTATAAAATTAACAATTAAATAAAGTACCTTGGTATTTAAATATGGAAAAAAATATGATGATGCATTATATTTAAGAATATTATATTTGATGTATTTCATTTCAATTATATTGTAATATAACTTTAAAATTTAATCTGATAATCAGAATAAAAGTAAATGTAATAATTTCTAAATTGAACTATAGATGTGAAATCAAATTGATATCTAACATCTGCATGCATAAAAAAATAATGCTTATGCATAGAGCATACAAGCCCTTTTGACAGAAATAATTTGATACATAAATATGTCCATGTAATTAAAATGAATATTATTAATAGATATGTTTTTATCAGTTAATACTTATGGATCTAGTTCTTGGACATATAAAAGTAATGTAGAGACTTTAGTCTGCTATCTAAAGCAAATACGCGTATTATTTACACTACTGAAAAATGTATGAAGGCTGAACATATTGCTAGGAGAGTTGATGATATTAAATAGGGAGTTGAAGCATTTTTCTTGATCTGAAAATATTATAAATGACTTTGAAAAAAACCTCATGTAAAACAGATGAAGTGAATAAATCTATTGTTTTGATATGAGAAAGAGAGGCTGTGTAAAGGAAAATCTGGATTAAACTTGGAGAATCTTCCATGACAGATCAATAATTGTGAAAAATGATAATAATTATAAGTATTAAAATATGGTTTATAAATTAGAAATATATTTTGATGAGAGTTGATTTTTGTAATGTTATTGCCTAATGATTTAATTCAGGAATGCAGTAGTGAATATAAAATGTTAAAGTTCAACTGTTAGTTTTGGTGTACAAACATCGTATTGTATATTTCAAACAACTAAGGATTTGAACTGATGTGTTGGACTATTTCGATCAATTATGAGTGAATGTTGAAATTGGAAAGTTTATATACAGTTTAAAATATTCTGTACATTCAACATTCATTCATAAATGATGGAAATAGTCCAACATATCACATCTTATAATATACCATCATTACAAACCTTCAGACAAAAACTAAGGATTTGTTCTTGGTGATTTAAAATAGTTTTTTTTTAATCCGAAAATATTTATTTTATTAATAAAATGCGAATAAAGAATTGAAATTTTTTATCATTTTTTTTTTAAATTTGTAAATATTTTTTTTTCTTTTATGTGAAAGCCTTTTAATCAATCTTTAAAAGCACTTAAAGATTATTTAAAATGTATTTATGAAAGGAATATGTTACAATAAAAGGAAACAATTCTAGACTTCGTCTAAGAAAAAATAAATTGTTAGTCGTAATCAAAAAGTAAAAAATGTGTTAAGAGAAATCATGTTATAAAAATATTAAAATGAAGTTATATCTATCTGTATGACAGTATATCTAACTATCTATCAGTTTAAATAATGCAGTAATGCAGATGTGGTCTTAGTGAAGTAGATGAATAGAAGTAGAGCAAAAGATAGAACACAAATAGTAATTTGATAAATCATTTTGCTTACCTTTATCTTCAGATGAGTAGAGAAATGTATTAAGAGATTACCGAGTTGCATGGCTACATGACGATTAAAATATTGTGAGATTAAACTATAATTCATTAATTATAACTACCAGTGTGGTGTCAATATTTTTATTAACTTAGAACATGAGAAATCAAACAGTTAGTCTCCCTATTATTCCATATTAATTCTTAGAATTACATTCTACCTGTGGGAACCATCTACATAAACCTCATTAATCTTTGAGATATAATTGAAAATTGCTCTAATTGTAATAATAATTTTTGATATATTTATATAGGTATCAGTATGAGTAGAGTTTTTGACAAAATAAAATAACTTGTTTGCATATTTATTTAAAATAATTATTTGAATCAAAGAATTCTAAAAGAAACTTTAATTCATCTCATGAAACTAAAAAAAAGTAAAGTTTAGCATCTTAATTGCCAACACAAGCACACTCACACACCTCTCTCACACACACACCTCTCTCTCACACACACACACATATATATATATATATATATATATATGCTGCAGAAAGGAGTTTGCTATTAACTGAAAGGAGACCCTTTGATTCCTCTTGGAGGCCTTAAAGGAACCGAGCAGAGCAAATTCCTAATGTCCACTCCATACGCTCTTGTCGTTGCAGCTGTTATTACTATGTGATTATTCATATAGTATACAAACATGGATGGGCTGCTCACCAACACGCATTAGCCAGCGTGGTGAGTTTATTGGCTTTTTATCTCTGAGTTTAAGATCGAGAAACACCATGGTCTTTCTTCTCAGTTCCTGATAAGGCAGAATGAATGTTTGTGTAAATGATAAATATTTTTCCGATACATATATACAATTATGACAGACAAAAATAAAGCATGGTCCTTATTCCCAGGAGGATGTAAAGTCACCAATCAAGGCAGCAGTTGGTGGCCAAAGGCGGAGGGTGCTAAGAATTCCCTGATTGCAGACGCAGGCTGCCATTTGATGAAAACTTTTTATTTAGGTACTTACAACTGCAGATCACTTTCAAGTGCAGGAAGATTGCAAAAATTAGAAGAACTCTCTTATATTAAATGGGACATTATTGGACTTTGTGAAGTTAGAAGAAAAGGTGAAGAGACAATTGATTTAAAAAGTGGACATATACTCTATTATAAAGGCACAGATATTGGAAATACAAGTGGAGTAGGATTCATTATAAATAAAAAGTGAAAGAATAATATTGTGGAGATTGATGGTGTATCGGACAGGGTGGCAAGATTAGTTATACAACTTAATAGCAGATACCAAATGCAGATAATTCAGGTTTATGCCCCAACAAGTTCTCATAGTGATGAAGTAGTAGAAGATTTTTATATGGATGTACAAAAGGCTTTTGATCAGAGTAAACAACATTTTAAAATTGTTATGGGAGACTTTAATGCTAGAATTGGTAAACAAATGAAAGATGAAAGTGCTATAGGTAATTTTGGTTATGGTAATAGAAATGAGAGAGGGCATAGACTTGTTGAGTTTGCAGAAAAAGAAAAACTTTATATTATGAATTTTTTTTTTGAGAAAAATGTTAAAAGGAAATGGACATGGAAGAATCCAAATGAAGGTACAGCAGAATTGGATTATATTTTGACTAACAGGAAATACATATTTCAAGATTGTAATGTTCTTAATAAATTTAACACAGGAAGTGATCATCGATTAGTAAGGTGTAAGATATGTGTTAATGTGAAACTAGAAAGACAAAAATTATTAAGAAAAACAATATTTACAGTTGCTATTCCTAATCTTCAGAAACATTCTAATGAATTTAAATTACAACTTACAAATCGGTTTCAAGTATTAGTAGATTTTGAACATGATTCAGATTTGAATGAAATTAATATGAAAATAACTGATACACTTTTAAAAACTGCAACAAAGATAGCTGGTAGAAAAAAGCAGCAATTGACTAATAAAATTTCTACTGAGACTAGAGAATTTATGAAGAAAAGAAGGAATATGAAGATATACAAAAATGATGCATTAAAAAGAATTGAATATCTCGAATTTTGTAAAATTGTGCGGAAAAGAGTTGAAAATGATATAAGAAAGTATAACTGTGAACTAGCAAGGAAAGTTGTAGAAGAAAATAAAAGTCTTAAGAATGTAAAACAACATATTGGTATTGGTAGGAAATTTATATCTGCAATAAGACAAAAAGAGGGAATTGTTACTAAAAATAGAGATGACATCATGAAATCGGTAGAAGATTTTTATCAAGAATTATATAGTAATAAAGAACAAATACCTCCTATATCTATTACATCTTCCGAATTGCCCAGAATTTTAAATGAAGAAGTGAGACATGCAATTAAATGTATTAAGAAAGGAAAAGCTCCAGGTAATGATGGAATTATAATTGATACATTAAAAGAAGCAGGTGAAAAAATAGAAAAAATTTTAGCAATGTTATATACCAAATGTCTAAATGATAAAGATGTACCGGATGATTGGAAGAATGCAGTAATAATATTAATATTTAAAAAAGGTGATAAAGAAGATATTAGAAATTACAGACCTATCAGCCTTTTATCAGTTTTATATAAAATTTTTACCAAGATAATTACAACTCGTCTACAGAGAACATTGGATTTCCACCAACCAAGAGAACAAGCTGGATTTAAAAGTGGTTTTAGTACCATAGATCATATCCATGTGTTGAGAGACATTATAGAAAAGACGAATGAATATGAGTTGTCATTATGTTTTGGATTTGTAGATTATGAAAAGGCATTTGATTCTATAAACATTTCTTCAGTGATTAAAGCATTTGATCATCAAGGTATAGATCCAGGATATTGTCATATTTTGAAAAATATTTATAAAAATGCAACAGCAACAATTAGATTACATAATGATACTGGGAAAGTCAACATTGAGAAAGGTGTAAGACAAGGTGCCTTCATATCTCCAAAACTTTATACAGCAGTGATTCAAGAAGTATTTTGCGGATTAAAATGGGAAACTAAAGGAGTGAAAGTAAATGGAGATTATTTAAGTCATTTAGATTTCGCAGATGATGTAGTTGTTTTTGCAAATAATTCTTCAGAGCTGCAAGATATGTTGCAGGAATTATCAGATGAAAGTAGGAAAGTAGGACTAAAGATAAATGTTAAAAAGACTAAAGTAATGTTTAATCGATTTGCTCAAAATATGAAAATAAAGATTGATTATGATGAATTAGAAGAGGTTAACAGTTACAAATACCTTGGTCAGATTATTAATACAGATGGAAACATAATGGAAGAAATTAATCATAGAATTAAACTTGGTTGGAGTGCTTTTGGTAGAAATAACTTGATACTAAAAGGAAATATGCCTATGTGTTTGAAAAGGAAGGTTTTTAACAAATGTGTTTCACCAGTTCTTACTTATGGATCTGAGACTTGGACACTTAATAGAAGAGCAATACAGAGACCTCAGACGACTCAAAGAAGTATGGAGAGAAACGCAATGTATGGGTAAGAGAACAAACAGGTGTTACTGACCTCATTGAAAAAATTAAAAGATTGAAGTGGAGTTGGGCTGGACATATTGCTAGAAGAGATGATAATACATGGACAATTGAAATTTTAAACCAGATTCCAAGATATTGTAAAAGACCCAGAAAGAGACCACATGTGAGATGGATGGATGAAATAAGAAAATGTGCAGGGGTGTTGTGGAGAAGAGAAGCTAAAGATCAGAGAAGATGGATTAAACTTGGAGAGACCTTCATCCTGCAGTGGATTGATAATGGTTGATGATGATATATATATATAAGTTAAGTTTCAGCAAAAATATACTTTTGATATCTTATATATATATGAAAATATTCTGATGCAAATCACATGCTATATATTTGTTTGTTTTTCAAAAAGAAAGTGAAGCATATTCAAAAAAGAATGAAGTTTTATAGAAAATCAATTTTTCTTTTGTTATTCCGTCAGATTGGGATATTATTTCATTAAAATCCGACTGGATCTCTATTATGATTTGTGAATACAAGAAAAAACACCACCATATCATAAGAACACTTGAATATTTCTGGTAAACAAACGAAGAAATAATACTTATTTTAAATAATGGAGCTGAAAATTACTGAAGTATAATATTGCCATAAATAAACTGTTTTAATATTTATCTGACAAAATAAATAAATTACAATTACTTATATTTAGATGTGATTAAAGAGGATTTGAACACAGAATTTTAATGTCCCTTCAGCTATCTAGTCCTTTTATATAAGTGATACACTTGACCGCACACACGGGAAAAAGATTAATGATCTCCAATATACATAACTCATGCTGAACGAGTATTCATCTGGGGGTCCAGGTCACCATCACTCATATATATATTATATATATAATACATATTTTGCGGGTTCATCCATGTTAAAAACTTTTAATATTAATATACTGACATTTCGACTTGGTCACACAAGCCAAGTCGAAATGTCAGTATATTAATATTAAAAGTTTTTAACATGGATGAACCTGCAAAATATGTATTTTATATATTTAACCCGTACAAATCTTCGTTTTAACACACACACATATATATATATATATGACACCAAAACTACCCAACACTATACTAGCAAAAATAAAAATGCAAAACCCTAAAACAATACAATACTAGATTAAATCCAAATTTTTACCAAAATCCTTACACAACCATGGTTTCATCTACTACAAATAGACCTTCTCAAGTGAAAATCAAACTAAAAGAAAATAATTCATTTCAAACTCCACCTTCCCTTAATATCAACAGAAGTCTTCATAAGATTGATAGACTCAGAATCAAGAAGTTTTATCATCAAAGTCTTCTTTATTCTTCTTTTTAACTCATAATATATATATATATATATATATATATATATGATATATATATATATATATATATATATATATATATATATATATATATATATATATATATATATATATAGTAACGTCTTGAATCTTCACCTATATCACCTTATACACCTATAAATGTCCAGGCGCAAATTCTATACAAGATAGAATAAAATTTATAATTTAGGTTACATCTCTAATTATGGATAAGACTCTTATTATAGTATTAATCTACAGCTTAGCTCAGTTGGGGGTTATAGGGTCTCATTGTCATCTAGAATGCAAATGGGGTAAGAGAAGCATTTATAAACAATAATATATAATATTTATTCAGTTCTATTATAAGTACTTATTTAAGTTATCAAAAGAAAACCATTCGTGGATTAAATCTGGAATCATGATATGTTCAATTCTCCCACCATTCAAGTACATGCTAGACCAATCACGCGACTCATCTAATATGTTTGGGGATCACTGTAACAATAATTAATCTAACGATATTTGATTTAGATTGCATAGCTATACTAATGTTTATTTAAATGGTGAAATAATCTCAGGGCTCTATTATATGAATAATAAGTCAATCCTATTATAAGATGATTATTAAGAAATGATGACTATTGTGAAACTGACACTTATTATAATGAAATAAAGGATGGGCAATGATAGAGATCGGGTGCATTTTATCTCTGATCACCATCTATTTAAAAAAAAATAAAATCTATATCTTGGCATTATACAATGTTTAGATCAATTAATTCAGTATTATTTAAATAAATGGCATATACTATTAAACTGATAAGTAATACAGTTTCAAGCAACGTAAAATCTATATCTTGGCATTATATAATGTTTGGATCAATTAATTCGGTATTATTTAGATTAAACTGATAAGTATTACAATTAAGTTATGTTGAACATATGTGTGTGTGTGTGGAAATAGTCAATAGAACTTATATGGTAAAATAATTCTGAGGAAATCTTATTTCAACAAACATTTATTACAAGACACATTCTTTTACAAACACATCGATGATGATTTAACATTAATTTCACATTAACTACAAGCTTGACTAAATAACATTTAAATTACATATATCCTATGCACTTAATATCTAAAGGCTCCTCCTCTTATCTGTTATTTCAATAATATCTATAACTCTATTTATGAAATTATTAGCAATACAAAATAATTATATATTTATTTACATACCAATGTCTATATCATCTATTCTCATTCTATGCTCTCAATGAACTAAGAAAACGTTACCAAATGATCAACTAATGCCATTGAAATAATTTCCGTTTGCGTATAAATGTATACTTACTATATGAAATTAAGTAATAATTTATTAAAATTAGCATTAAATAAAGTAAAATTTTGTAACCCAATATTACATTCATACCAGGAGGGTGAATTGCCAATAACAATAATAAATAAAATAATGATAATGTGTGTGATATGATTGACAAGCTACTTAGAACTTACAATTCCAGCGATGACCTCCTTCCATATCTTTAAATTTATCCTATCTCTGAATATGTGCGCATTTATAAATTTACAATCACAAGGCATTTATTGATTTTATTTTCTATCGGTTTACTTGCGGAATGAATAAACCTCACAATACGGACAGTACAATGAACTAATCATTAAATTATTAATCCAACTTCAGGTATATTACAAAAATCACCAAAACATTTTTCTGAAATAACTAACATATACTACATGATGATAAATATGTGAAATGAAGAGGGAGAGCAAAATGCTAATAAATAAATATTCGCATATGGCCAGGTGATGGTTAACAAAACTCCAAACATCAACTTAATTCATCAACATAGTAACTACCAACTTTTCAGACACAAATGGTGTGGAACCCAACCAATTACTCATAAATAAACAGGACATCTACCACTTTACTTTAAGGAATATAATCATCACATCATATACTATCAAATAAGGAAATATACCATCACCCATGGCTCCATAGGTAAATTATAAAAGGAGCGTTACTGAATCTGAATAGTATGATTATCCCTTCAAACATTTCCCCACTCAAAAGGTATCTAAGGCATTTCATAAAGGACAAATCAATGACAGACAAATTTTTAAATTTTCACAATCTTTAGCCCATAGTGCCAGCAGCAACCGATAGAATCTAACTCTTACAAAATAGCTTATGATAGTGAACACACATGCGAATATATGATAAAGTATAAAATATTTTCGAAATTACATCAGACAATAAAATGTTATATTAGCATTAATTAAATTATAAATGAATCCAATATCTATGAAAAATTATGAACATCGAATTTCAAATTAACCTAAATGCTATCAAGTAAGCCTGACCATTCGGCAATACTGACATAAATGTTTTCATGTATTTATTTATTATTACCAACTAATGAATACCGATAAAGCATGCAATTTGCACTAATAATATGAGCACAAATATATATACAATTTTACATAATACAACAAAACAAAATATTACCGGCTTGGTATAACTTATACCAAACTCTCCGAGAAGTTCTAGAGGAGATTGTGTACACAAATACATAATAATAAATCAAATTAATGTCAAAATAAACATAAAAAAATGAAAAAATACACCTACCTATCTATCATAGGCAAAGGAAGAAGTGCATATCAAACCTTCTATCATTATAATAAATGTTCCCTGTTTATCTTTTTTTTTTTAGTTCATACTTGAAATTTTAAAAGTAGAAATGCATGTATAACTCATGATGATAAGACGAATAAACAAATATTAAAACAAATAAACATTACTCCTGCAGGATAAACATGAATTTGACAAAACAGCAATAATCTCCACTGTTCTTAGGGCATCCTAAAGGACATTATAAGCAGCTTTTAAACATATCTGAATCATTTTTTATAAACTCTCCATAGCTCAGCCAGATCATCCAAATAAATGTTTATTATCCACTCCATTTTCAACTTTGTTCTGTCTAAAATTTCCAAGTTTTAATAAATTTTAATAACAATCAAGATCAGGGTTATTCGGGCATCCATGCTTATGCACATTTCTGATAAATAATTATCAAATATCATTAAGTCGCACATTCTATCACACATATATCGGTGTGAATGGTAAGGTAATTTAGTATACATAGCTATTCTAATAATGTAAAAAATTAGAATAAATAATTTTTCTTTTTCAGCCTTATTTTATGTAATAAAAATAGAAAACTTATTAACTGAGAGTCAATAAAATATTCCATTACACAGTTCATCACATTATTCATTATAAGTAAATTATAGCAAAATTGTATTAGCAATTTAATTTTTTTACATAATATTGATGCATCTTAAATAGAAGTAAATTCAAATTGTTAGTAGATAAAAGCTGGAGCCAGTGTTCCTTTAAAAGCTTATCCTTCCATATTGAATAATTCTATTCTGGGTTCGTCACAATTATACTGGGCATTTACGCTTGAGTGGTATGAGAGAAGTTTTTAGTAAAAAGGGAATAGTAGAGAATTAAATAAAATATTAGGTTCATTAGTTTTATTATATTTCTCTTTTTTTTTTAGAAAAATATTTCAGCTTCTCTAAAACTTTTTCTGAAGACTTCTGTCTACCTAGCCACGCCCTTTTTTAATTATCATGAGGCCAACAATATGCACGCCAAAGAGTAAGCTTGTGGTTTAAGACCTGTAGAGGTCCCTACTATCGCATTTTTATTCGCATGTGCTTGAGGCTACAGCCTTAATGAATATTACTTACGTAATGCACGTTTAAATAAATTTATAATTACAACTTTGAATTTATTATTTGTAAAAAAAATGTTAGGAAAAGAATATTAAAAGAATATATATTAAATTACAAATACTAACTAATAATAAATATAATAAATAACTTTTACATTTTCAAATGAAAGATTTTAGGCAATAAATATTTAATAAAAAAAAAATATTAACTGATGGTGTGTGTGTATTTCCATTAATCCAGAGGTCTATTAATGATTGAGCTATTAGAAATATCTATGACAAAATAAATGATGTCATTGCAAGATGGATATTCTGAGTGATAATTGAAAATATGAATGAGGTGTGAAGTGTGGGATGATGTGGATGGACATGCACTCACATATACAAGTTAGTTCTGGGAATGCTAATAAACAATATATTTGAAAATTCATGAGTAAGCACTCATCATGGCCTTACAGACAAACAATACTCATTCCCTAGTTTAGCTTTCATACTAAAAACTCCTGACACAATCCATTCCCCTCTTCCACTATTATATATACATAAAAACAAAATTTTAATGATTGGTACACTCTAACTAACATTCTAAGATCTTTTCAACCAAATTATACATTAAGTTATAACCACAACTCATTTTTTCCTATTAGGTACTGCTGACCACTAATGGCGGAATGTGAACTTCCCACATTTCTTCATAGTGCCAATCTGGAAGGTCACAATATATGTATATATATATATATTGAAGCAATGGATCCAGAAGTCCGATCCATGCTTCATAGCCTACTATAAACTTAACTAATATTGTAGACCTGAATTAAGTTTATAGTCCAGTATCAGCAGGGTTTTGCATTAAAGCTAAAATTAATACGTTCATTTTGCTTACTTAATGGTATTTAAATTTGAATTTGCATTAAAATATTTTCTTTTAAAATAAATTCCATTAAGATTAAAGTGCTATTAAAATTTATGTGTAAAACTTATTAATCAAATATATATAAATGTCAAGCATATATATATATATATGATTTAATGCAAAATTCTGTTGAAATAAAATGTTATTTTGTTAAAAGAATAATATATTTTTCTTTTTAAATTTTGTTAAAATATGGCATATGATTTTATTTTAAGAGAAGTCTGCCAACATTTCTAAAGGAATGTGTGTTTTAATTAGTTAGCCCATTCAAGACAAATTAAAGATGGCTTTTTTAATTAATAGAAATTCAAAAGTTAAATACAGAAATCTAGAATAAGAAATGAAAAGTTTATTTTTAGAAAAAGTTACCTTGAAACCAAGGAGTGTAGGGGGCTTATCAAGATCTAAAATCATATGCAAAACAATAGAAGGGTAGCTGAGAGAAAGGTATAAAAAGGAGAAGAGAACAAAGACTGGGCTCTCTCTGGTTCTTTTCCTGATTCATGCAGATCCTGTGTCTAGATTAGTGAGATTTTACTTTTAAAAATCGTTCTGGTCTCCTATGTGTATTCATGCAGATCCTGTGCTGTGATTCTTCGAGATTTTGTTTCTAAATGCAGAAAATATTGTTCCTGAATTAGGCAGATTTTGCCATTCAACTTGTTCAGATTTTGCACCTGAATTTATTCAACTTTTGTCCTCAAAATCACTGTTATAAGTTTCAACATGTGACAAGTTAAAAGTTATATTAATTTGATGGATGTGACCATGATTGGTGGCTAGGCAAACAGCTTTGCCTGCCACCAGGGTCCTAAAACCATCAAAATGCCATAACATGCCCAAAATAGAAACCTGAACTGGGTGCCTTGTCTGTGTGACCTTTCATTAAAAATGCTGCATATTTCCATTTCCTTGTCCGGACAAATCCCCACGTATCTAATCAAGCCACCACATCAAGGGAAATGGATTCAAAAAACAAGGACTGGTAACTGTATGAACCTCCTAATGAACTATTACTTGCCTTCTTTTCTAAATGCCTTTCACTACTTATGTTTTTAATTCTTATTTATAATGTAACTGTTGTTCTTATTAGACTAATATTAGATTTACTTACTTTTATCATTTGATCATTTCCTTATACTAAAATATTTCCCCTTCGCTATTTCTTATTTTAAAATGCATAGAAATATTTTTTTTTTTTATTATTTGATGTTTAAATTATGTTTTTTTCATTTAAACTTTCCAATATGAAATACTGTCCATCATTTAAATATTTCCAATACGAAATACTGTCCATCATTTAAATAATAAAGTTTCTTTTTATCTGCCAACTTGATCTCCTCGATAACACCTACTTTTTTTGCATTCATTCCATCTTTAAATAATTATTTTTAAGAAATCTTTAAATATTTTAAAACTGTTTCAAAAGCACAAAGCAACTAGAAAATGCTTTGTGAAAGAGTTATTTTCATTTGGCTTTATCGAGGGGACACGAGTTAATAATTTTATTCAAATTGGGAAAGTAATATTTAAACCACAAAATGTTATGTAATTGTTCTCAGCCTTATTGTAAAGTTATATATATATATATATATAAATAATTAATAATCAATCGGGAAATAGTGAAGATAATTAAAACCTTTCAAATATTTAAAATTTACATTTTATTAAAATATGTTATTTAATCTAAAAGCTTAAGTTTTCCAATTTTATTTCAATTTCTGATTATCTTAATCTGTTATATTGCTTGTCCAATGATCCAGGCATGCACAAACACATATTTCATATTATATATCTATGCACATTTAACTTAGTTAGTCCCGTAAGTGTTCTTGTCCATGTCTTTCCCTGATGCTGAGCTTTGGGCCTGGTGAGAAAATAATTTATGCGTGTCTCAGATAATGTTGTTGGTTTGTAATTAGGCTCGATAATAGATGAAGAGGGCAGAGGTCATAGTATTCTTGATTTAATATCTCGCATATGGGTGGCCTTGAGGTACTTTTGCCTAGTATTCGAACTGGGTTAAACCAACATACATCATCTGACCAGTACAGTAGATTCTTTTTCTCAGTTTTGACGACCAACGTGGGCCGAATTTCATTTTTTTGGAAGAATAGGAATAGGGGATTTGGAAATATAGGTATACATATAGGATTTTTTTTCCCAGATTTGTCGCAAAACGTGGACCAAATTTTATTGTGTAGAAGGAAAGAGAAAAAAGGGCTTAAGGTATATATATATGTAGAATTCCTTCGGGATTTGTACATCCTTCCACGAGGTGATTGAATATTTCCACACCCTGTATAATGTTGAACAAACATATAATGTTTTTTTTTCAATAACACGAAATAATAGATATGTGTAAGATTTTTTTCCCTGATTTGTCACACAAAATGGGATGAATGTTATTTTGTAGAAGGAAAGAAAAAGGGACTTAAAGTATATATAGATGTAAAAAAAAAATTTTTTTTCAAGTTTGTCTCCTAATGTAGCCAAATTTTATTTTTAAGAGTGATTAAAAAGATAAATGTGCCATAAGGTAAAAAAAAATTTTCCGAGTTTAAATTACTAGAATGAAGATGTTATATTAAAAAGTTAACACTCCATCAGTTCTTTTTCTGTTTGTGGGTATATATAATGAGATAAAATATGTGAGTTAAAGCAAATTTTTTTTTCTAATTAATACAGTTTTGTCATGGCCAGTCACCATATATTTTTTGTATAATGTATATAGTGTCGATGTGGGCGGAAGTGTCAAATAAACATCCACCCGCCCACTCTTAAAATACCTTTCATACTTTATATTATTTTTTTGGTATTGCTTAAACATGAGCAAGTGTAATATAATCATGTTTTTCGACAAATAGCATACATACATCAGTGTTAATTTTACTAAAAAGTACTAATAGATATTATAATTTTTTTTTCGTTTATTATAAAATTTTTGTTTTGATCTAATAGTTGATAACAATTTTTTTTCTGTTAATAGGAATTTTTTCGTAGATCTAAAGTTTGATAATTTAAGTTTACGTGTCATAGAACGATGTCACCAAAGATTTTTTTTTCACTTTCTCTGTGTTTCATTTCTTTTTATATATAATGAATAATTATAATCATGCAAAGTTTTTTTTTTTACTTTTAATTTTACAATTACGTTTTCTCGCAAATAATATATAAGTGTTTTAATAATATCAAACATAATTTTTTGAACTTGATAAACAAGTAAATGCATGTATGTTCATTTTAATATATATATATATATATATAATATTTTGTATAACATATATGTCAGCCACCTTTGGTTAAGATTTTTTCTCAGTTCAGATTATGTTATTGGAATCATTTATTGAGTAACCATTTGGTGAAGACCTTTTTTTAGTAACCGTTAGGTGAAGACCCCTTACATTTAGAGTTCTGAATTGCTGAGTAGCCTGAAGTAATAGGTCTACATCTGCAATCATTGTTTCCTCATTATATTTGTGACCAGCATTTACTAACCTGAAATAATAGGAGTAAGCGGTCTGCAATATGATGAATCTTTCTAATAAAATCATGTACATGATAATAAAAGAAATATTTATATAGGTATATCTGCTTGCATATTTATATGTAGTCATAGATATGCTTATTTAGTGAAGTATATATTCATATATATGGGTGTATATGGTATACATTTCATTTATATTTCGGCAAAACCCATTTTATATGAATGTTTTTAACAGTTTTTGATCTCAATGCGTCATCTGTAAAATTGCTTGATAATTGTATAACTATTTCGAGTTGTGACCAAAATGGTATTTGGTTTCAATCCCAGGTTCATAACTTGGAGTAGCAGTTATCATGGAATTTTACTTTTATTTTAAATTTTTTTTATATTTTTTTGTTAATTGTATTTTGGCTGTCTTAATTTATATTTTTTGTCATGACCAAAACAGCAGAGTGGTTTCGAATCCAGGTTATACATATTACTTTACTTAGTTGTTATACATTGTAGATAAAATTGTAAAATAAAATTTAAAATAGCATTTACTTATTTGTGCAGAGATTTTTTTTTCATTTAGTAGAATCAATATGAGTAAGAATTTTTTTTTTTTTAAAGAGAAGTGAAACTTAAAATAAATTTTAATTGCATTAAACTTTATAAATCTTTATCAATGTGTGCTTGGATCATTATCCATTAAAATGTATATTTGATATGGCCATTGCCTTGTTGACTGGCGCCCTGCTATCAAATAAATTTGTCAGCAAGTGTAATCTCTCATATCCGATTACAAATAAACCAAACCAAAATAACAATGTATGCTTAGTGAGCCAAAATAAATTTAAACATGACATGTATATTTTTGGTCACATATTCCTTTTTGGATATATGAAAAGTTGTTGTACTAATGTAAATGCATTTTTTAGTTGTTTCAGGTGTCAGAGAAAGCCCTGTCAAGCTGTAAGTGTATTATTTTTAATTATATTGTGACAACATAGCAGTGACATTAATAATGAAATATAAAAAAATAAATTAAGTAAAGTGAGGAGAGTCATATAGGTAGTATAAATATTAAAAACGGACACAGACACGGCAAGATATTTTTTTTCATATACAAACTGATACATTTGGGCATTTGTTTAGAATAGGCTCTCGAGAGGTAGGCAAAGTTGTGATTTCTAAATACACTACAAAAGTAAAAGAGTTAGTGATATAAAATAAAAATTATAATATTCATTTATTTGACAAAGAAATAAAAGTTTGTCTTAGTAAAAGGTATAGAATATACAAACGTATATAGTAGCTAAACACTTATAGTAAAATATATTTATCTTGATTAGTTTTTTTTTCTTTTGTCTCTAGGTTAGTTACGACTTAAGTTTTCAATCAAACATATAAGCTATTGTCAAACAAAATAGCCAGTATTAGAAAATGGAGGAACAGAAGAGGACGAATGACCACGAATATAACTTGGGAGCTCTCATCAAAGAAATGAGAGAGGAAAGAAAAATGATGATAACCATGTTCCAAGAAGTTATGAGGAATACAGCACAAAGGCTAAACCATTTAGAGGAAAATATGAAACTCCATCAAAAACAGACTAGTATCACAAAAGCACCACCAGATGATGATACTCAAGTAAAGTGGCAAGATCAACAAGAACAAGATGATACCCATGTTAAATCAGTGATTGATGATGAATTATGTAAGGATATTCACCACTTGGACTTGTCAATCAAACAGGAAATGCAAAGTGGAGAAGAAAATGGGCAAAAGATAGAAGATAGGGAGAGCACAAACACTCTTCAGACATTGGATTGGTTAAATAAAAATGAAAAGGTGGGACAAGATATTAATAATAAAATGAATGACTTGACAGGATTTATTCCAACACATTTGCAGTATGGTGGAGCATGTCCTCAGTTATTCAAAACCAAAATTTTAGTAGAAGAGGAGAAAACAGATCAAGAAAACCAAAAGATATTGAGTAAATGATTAAGATGGGTGTTTCTGCATAGCAAGAAGAAAAAACGAAACTGGCAATATCAATTCAGGCAAGGGAAGCAAGTATGGCTGAGAGATCTTAGGCCAAGTAGTACAGTATAGAGAGAAGTCAAAAAGTTTTTTCCGATATATAAAGGACCATGTACATTAAAAAAGAAGTGTGGAAGAAGTGCTTTTTTTTGGAAAGATAGTCACAGCATAAAAAGAGAGTATAATGTTAAAAACTGAAACCTAAAACCTTGTGTTCCACCGGACCCTGGAAAATACAGAAATTAAAAAATATTATAACTTGTTAGATTAGAAACAACACGGACCCGACCTTTAGTATATGACAGTGAATTACGGATAGAAAACAAAATAAAGACCATTAGTTAGTTAATAAAATAAATATTACAGCAAATAAAAAGTAGGCTTGAACTCACCTGGCACAAATTTTTATCTCTGACCTAAAGAAACTGCATTTTTTTAACATATTTTTTTCTCACTAACTATGGGGAAATGAAGCAATGGATCCAGAAGTCTGATCCATGCTTCATAGCCTTCTATAAACTTAACTAATATTGTAGACCTGAATTAAGTTTATAGTCCAGTATCAGCAGGGTTTTTCATTAAAGCTAAAATTAATACGTTCATTTTGTTTACTTAATGGTATTTAAATTTGTATTTGCATTAAAATATTTTCTTTTAAAATAAATTCCATTAAGATTAAAGTGTTATTAAAATTTACTTTTAAAACTTATTAATCAAACATATATAAATGTCAAGCATATATATATATATATATATATATATATATATATATATATATATATATATATATATATTTTTTTTTTGATTTAATGCAAAATTCTGTTGAAATAAAATGTTATTTTGTTAAAAGAATAATATATTTTTCTTTTTAAATTTTGTTAAAATATGGCATATGATTTTATTTTAAGATAAGCCTGCCAACATTTCTAAAGGAATGTATGTTTTAATTAGTTAGCCCATTCAAGGCAAATTAAAGATGGCCTTTTTTAATTAATAGAAATTCAAAAGTTAAATACAGAAATCTAGAATAAGAAATTAAAAGTTTATTTTTAGAAAAAGTTACCTTGAAACAAAGGAGTGTAGGGGGCTTATCAAGATCTAAAATCATATGCAAAACAATAGAAGGGTAGCTGAGAGAAAGGTATAAAAAGGAGAAGAGAACAAAGACTGGGCTCTCTCTGGTTCTTTTCCTGATTCATGCAGATCCTGTGTCTAGATTAGTGAGATTTTACTTTTAAAAATCTTTCTGGTCTCCTATGTGTATTCATGCAGATCCTGTGCTGTGATTCTTCGAGATTTTGTTTCTAAATGCAGAAAATATTGTTCCTGAATTAGGCAGATTTTGCTGTTCAACTCGTTCAGATTTTGCTCCTCAATTTATTCACCTTTTGTCCTCAAAATCACTGTTATAAGTTTCAACATGCAACAAGATAAAAGTTATGTTAATTTGATGGATGTGACCACAATTGGTGGCTAGGCAAACAGCTTTGCCTGACACTGGGCTTCTAAAACCATCAAAATGCTGTAACATGTCCATAATAGAAACCTGAACTGGGTGTCATGTCTGTGTGCCCTTTCATTAAAAATGCTGCATATTTCCATTTCCTTCTCTGAACAAATCCCCATGTATCTAGTCAAGTGACCACATCGAGGAAAATGGATTCAAATAACAAGGACTGGTAACTGTATGAACCTCCTAATGAACTATTACTTGCCTTCTTTTCTAAATGCCTTTCACTACTTATGTTTTTAATTCTTATTTATAATGTAACTGTTGTTCTTATTAGACTAATATTAGATTTACTTACTTTTATTATTTGATCATTTACTTATACTAAAATATTTCCCCTTCACTATTCCTCATTTTAAAATGCATAGAAATGTTTTCTTGTTTTTTTATTATTTGTGGTTTAAATTATTTATTTTTCATTTAAACTTTCCAATATGAAATAATGGCCATCATTTAAGTAATAAAGTTTTTTTTTATCTGCCAACTTGGTCTTCTTGATAATGCCTACTTTGTTTGCATTCATTCCATCTTTAAATAAATATTTTTAAGAAAACTTTAAATATTTTAAAACTGTTTCAAAAGCACAAAGCAACTAGAAAATGCTTTGTGAAAGAGTTATTTTCATTTGGCTTTATCAAGAGGACACAAGTTAGTAATTTTATTCAAATTGGGAAAGTAATGTTTAAACCACAAAATGTTATGTAATTGTCCTCAGCCTTATTGTAAAGTTATATATATATATATATATATATATATATATATATATATATATATAATCAATCGGGGAATAGCGAAAATAATTAAAACCTTTCAAATATTTAAAATTTACGTTTTATTAAAATATATTATTTAATCTAAAAGCTTAAGTTTTCTAATTTTATTTCAATTTCTGATTAGCTTAATCAGTTATATTGCTCATTGAATGATCCAGGCATGCACAAACACATGTTTCATATTATATTTTTATGCACATTTAACTTAGTTGGTCCCATAAGTGTTCTTGTCCATGTCGATGTTGAGCTTTGGGCTGGATGAGAAAATAATTTATGCATGTCTCAGATAATGTTGTTGGTTCATAATTAGACTCAATAATAGGTGAAGAGGGCAGAGGTCATAGTATTCTTGATTTAATATCTCATGTAGCGGTGGCCTCGAGGTACTTTCGCCTAGTATTCAAACGGGGTTAAACCAACATACATCATCTGACTGGTACAATATATAATGAAAGCTTGGTTTATATTGAGATAGCAAATCTTCAAACTTAAATTGACTGACTTCAATTTTCTTCACCTTCCAATTGTTCAACTATCTATTTTATTAAAAATTCGAAGATGTAATTTTCAAAGTTCTAGTTGATGCCAATATTGATTGTTGTCATACCCATATTGAACTTCAGTGGACTATGGACCCTCATATATAGAACTTTAATATGTCTGTTTAAATATATGTAAAATGGATGGGAAGAATTCAGATTGAATGTGTAATATTTGATTACAAATATAATGTATATATTGAAATTTAGATATAAGTGGGATTTGAACCCTCCCTTCAGCTATCCACTCTATCTTATATAATCAATACACATGATCACATACATGTGAAAAATATAAATGATCTCCAATATATGTAATAATTAAAACAAGTTATAAATTTCATAACTTGCTTTTTAGCTTGCATTTTATGATCACTACATGGAACTTTACCAATAGCTCTAAACAAGCTTTGTTTACATAAGTGCTGAAAAAGATAGGCTTCAATACTTTCCACTCCCCAACTCTTTAACAGTTCATATTATTGAAAATGTGATGATGAAATGCTTAATTTATTTATATTATTAGTTTTACATTTAAAAGATGGTTTGAAATTTATCCTAATTATTTGAGTTTACATTTAACATTTGTAACCCATGTCATTTTTGTTTTAAAGTTTATGTTGGTCTTACCATAGTATTAACCTCTTTTTTTCTGATTATTTTATTGGCTGAGTGTGGTAAAAGTCTAAACTTTTAATTGGTCAATTGACAAACTCAAGTGTCAAAATTTATTCATTTTTTAATATTATATTCATTTTAGTTTTATTTATAAAAAGTATATTAATAATTTGTCAGGTTATGAGAGTGAATAAAAGTTTTTTCAAAAATAATCTTTTATTTATAATTATAAAAATATTTGATAGTGGCAAATCTAAAATGAATGTTACTCACCAAACAAAAAGTTTTGCTAACGTCAGTGATTTCTTTCCCAATATTTACGTTGTGGAAAAAGTAAATAATTTTTGCTAAAGACTTAATTATTTTTCTAAAATAATTTAATTTTTAACATATTTTATCAAAATCATTTATACTTTGTCAAAAAATACTTTTAAAATGGCCTAAACATTCGTTTATCATTTTCAAAATGAAAGAAAATAAATCGTAACTCTTCAGTTATTGATAACCATTTTCTTTGTTGTCGAAATTTAACAGCCAATCAGATTAAAACAAAGACAGCCTTTTTCCTTTGTTAGACATTCAACATCAGTTTTATTGATTTTTTACTTGTAAAATAATTCAAGAGAGGGCAGAATCTTATGGAACTTTTTTTAATCTTTAAAAATAACACAATATCTTAATGGTAGTATTAAAAATGCTGAAATTAAACAGAGTTGAAACCAACATCAAATCATCATGTTTTTAGCCATAACTAGCAAAAATGAGGTTAATATGTATGGAAAGTCTTTTCACCTACACCTTATAGCATAAACCATGTTAGGACAGATCACAAGTACCCACATCACATACATTTGCAACACTACAAACATCCTATATCACAATAATTTTAATGTCAGTTTGAAACAGATAGAATTAAGAGCAAAAACTCATATTTACATAAGCAATAAATTGAGAAAACACATTTTCTCTTTTTATTATTAAAATTATTATTTTTGATTCAACCTTTTACATTGTTTACATACTTTTCAAGTAATGAGACTTCTTTCATGAACATATGGACGCACAGTTGAAATAAAAAACAATTCTTGGACAAATCAAATATATAATATAATGCACATTGGCTAATTACCAAAGAATATGAAAAAATCTACAGAAATTATTTCACTTCATTTTTCTAAATAAAAGAAGAAAAAATACATTAGCTGAAGTTAAACAATTTTTGAATAAAATTAAAAGAATTGACTAAGTAATTTGTTAACAGACATAAATGTGTTTTGAACATCTTTCATAAAGCTTGCAACAAAATCTAAATGAAAAGAATTTGCAAATGGTCTTATAAAGATAATAAGAAAGATTTCTTCATTAAATATATTGCTTTATAATTCAAAAGTGGTCAAAAATAATAATTTAATTTGTAATGATACAATAATCAATAATTAAAATATTTTTTAGATTAGAATAATTAATAATAAAAATATCTTATTTTACATTAGTATGTACAAATTTCTGTGCTCATATTATATTTACATCAAACATTTAATTATTTATATTTTGTTATAATATTATTAGCTTGAATATTTAATGATAGTATTAATAATAAGTGGAGTACTTTCTATTACAAAACATTCACACACACACATACACACTATATATATATATATATATATATATGTATATATATATAAATATATGTATTTTATATATATATATATAATGCAAACTACTTGTAAATTTATTATATGCTTATTAATGTATTACAATTCTGTTGATATTTATAAATAGTCAAGATCAGAAGCATTTATTTGTAATATAGAGGATTTATGAGATATTCATCATTACTTCATATTATTCCAGTAAAGTAATTTAATATTATATCATTGTAAATACTGTACATTTTTTTCTGTTCACTATAGAAAGGATTTTGGATATTCCATCTAGCATTATACTAATGTTATATATATATATATATATATATATATATATATATATATATATATATATATATATATATATATATATATATATATATATATATATATATATATATATATATATATATATATGGGTATATGAGCACAGACTTTCACATGACCTACCACTCTATCTAATAATACTGATACACCCAAACACATATATGTTGAAAAGATAATCAATCACCAATATATGTATTTCATGCTAAACCAGCAATCATCAATTGATCCAGATTATCATCTCCACACATGTATACTATAAGTGCTCAGCTATATATTAAGATAGACAATCCTCATACTTTAATGCAAGGCTTCAATCTATTTCACCCTCCAACTCTTCAAGTGTCCATCCAATTGAAAATCTGATGATGGAATGCTCAAAGGCCACCCTGAGGCTGAGATTCTGGTCACACCCATGTTAACCAAGGTCAATCTGAACCCCACATGTACAGGACATAATCCATTTAATACATATGCAAGGATGGGCAGACATCTCTACACTGTAATAACATCTGCATAACTGTCATTAAAATTATCACAGTAAAGTAATAAAATATGTCATTAATGTTTATTCTTTTTATTTATAATTTTTTTCAATAGTGATAAGTAGTATGTTGTTGGTCAGTACTTTTATGTTCCTAGATATCCCTAAAAATGATGATTACAAGCATTGATGGAATATCCCCAGAATTTTCAATATACTTATAGTATGGTTCTTAGCAGTTATGTATGTATATGCAACTAAAATATTAAAAACTTGTATTTTTAAAATAATAGTATGCAACATTTGGCATTGACGTATGATGATTAGTTTAAGATTTTATATTATGTTGTTTTTTAAATTTTATCACAAATGGGGATCATTGATTACTAAATTAGCTTGATATAGATAATTAGTTTGACTATTTTTGATTATTTGCTATGGTGCTATGATTAGTGCTTAAATTGGCTTCTGATGTTAATTTATTGAATATTTATTTGGTTAATATTCATTTATTGATATTTATTTGGATAAAATCATACTTGCCATTTTTTCTGTACCATTCCAAATTGCTAAATAAATTTAAATCCAATAGTAATTCAAGTCTTGTGGCCAATATTAAAAAAAATAATCTTCCAACTTGGAACTTGAAAGATTTTTCACCTCTAGCAATAAAATGTATGTAATTATTATAAAAAAACTTTATATAAAAGATACACATATTTTTTTATGAAATATGTGATAAAAGTATATATAAAAATTTGCTATTTAATGATGAGTAATTGATTTGTAGACTATAAATTGTCTACAAATGTAAAAAAAAATCAGATAATTAAAAACATAACACAATTCAATGGTAATCCTGCTACCTCTTTACAAATTATAATATTAATATGCATAATCAGTATTGTTATTCCAAAAACATATCAATAACTACTGGGTTTCAATAAATAAAAGTATTCCTAGATAATAGCATATCTTTTATAAATATTTTCTTAAGTTTACATTAATAAAGAAAAAAATATGTTTATAAATAATAAGATTTCCACTCTATAATTTATAATACTATAAATTTTATAAAAACTCCATAACTTTACTAGCTTTAATTTACTCTATTCATTAGAATAAGCATATTATTTTTAAATAGTCTAAAATAAATTATTATGTATAATATTTATGTATACCAGTTTTTTTAATCATTTCACATTTTGCTTTTTCTGGCATTTTTCTTTGTCTCACACATCAACGTAAAATATATGATAAAATGATTATTGTATATCGAAAAATAATAAATTTGAATTCATTCAACATATATTTTTGTTCACTACTGAAATAAATATTAAATGTGCACATTTTGTTTCTGTAAATACTTAAAAAATGAGAATTTAATCAAAACAAAAACATTGTATGTCATTGTTTCTAGAAAGATTATTTTCAGTTTATAAAATCAATGAAATATTTCTTGTTTATGATTATTTTTAAGAATGTGAATGAATAATTATTTATTTTTCTTATATCTAATGAATTATGCTTTAAAAGATTAAATTTTTAGAATGTTTATTGTAAAATTACAATATTTTCTTTACTCATAAATCAAATATCTTGTTTACATCAGAGCTAGAATTTTTAATTTGCTTCAGCCCTTATTTACGTTCACTGCCAATATAACATTACATTTTTGAAAATAAAGTATTTCAAGTCAAAATAAGTTATTAGTAATTTTTTATTTCTTGTTATATAATAAATATAGTGCAAATTATTTAAAACAAATATCTAAAACCATAATAAATTAGCAAATAAACATGTTTTTTCAGCATTGAAAATGTCAATGTCATAAAACACCAAACAATTTATAGTCTTGGCAACACACAATGACTGAACATGTCATGATGGGGCTTATGTCTATTGTAAGAGCATGAATTTTAAATTTTGCACTTTTTGCTCAATTTTCAGGAAATAAAATTTATTATAATAAAGGATACTGTTTTACAAGCATTTAAATATATACTACTTATGAAAAAATTCACCAGGGGGCAAATTGGCAAAAAGTTATTTCCATGTACTCTTGAGATGTGATACGATTAACATTAATAACATTGAATTTTTACTTTTATTCATGCTTTTATAATCAGAATATCATTTGATACTCTCTTGATCTCTTTTATTACTATTAGGAATATTACACCATTCCTTTAACTTTATTGAACATTAAATAAACATCAATTATGATAATTTTTTTTCTCTTCTTGCTTTCAACATATTCTATCAACATTTTATAGTCTAGACACTATTCTTCAAATATTTCATAAACAATAACAATAATGAAGTAACATACTGAAATGGTAAATCTGATTCAGATTTCACGGTCTGACCCACCTAATTATTTATTTACTAACATTTGCTTTTTTTATTATTCTAAAAAAATATTTTAACATTTTTGTAACCATCCTGAATTAATCCTAAAATTTATTTTGGATCATATAATTATACTAACACACTGTTATTCTATTTATTATAATAAAAAAAAAGATTCAAATAATTAACTTTGATTTTTTTTATATTGTTTAGATATATATGTTTAAAATGTTTTATTTTTTCAGTATAAGAATCCAAGATGGCCTTTTTGAAAAGATTTGTACCTCAATAAGAAGTTTAAAATAAATGTTTAAATTAAAAGAATAGATAAATTACCAAAATCCATTCACTGTGGAATCTCTATTCATTAATTAGTAAAGATTCTACATTGTTATCTAAATTAAAAACTAATATAAAATTAGACTGAAATATATTAATCCTTATCGAGGTACAAACTTTATAAAATTAGAATAAAAGAATAATTTCTTTTGTTTCTAAAAGATCACCTGAGGCAGTAGGAAGTAATAGAGAATGACCAGAGACCAGACAGAGAGTGACTAGAAAACTTAGACAGAGAACAGAAAAAGAGTTGTAGAAATCACGCCATGATGATTGAGGAGTAAAAAGGGTAAACCACTGCTTTTTCCTTCCTGAGACCTGAAAATCTTCCATTATGCTGCTAGAACCATGCCCTCAAATGCCACAAACTATCAACGTTCACCCATAGAACTCATACCGGGTAACACCAAAATAGTCATCCAGATTTTACAAGGTTATTACTAGAATGTAAAGATAATTTCGTAAAGCTTTAAAATGTTTAAATTTATTATTTATTGATACTCTTTTAACTGTCTCTTTAACCTTTTCTTTTAAATTATTTATAAAGTTTTCTTTTTAATAACACAAGATCACTATAATTTTTAATATCTATAATTAATTAAATATGAATTTATTTGTTTTATATTAATTTTAGCATGAGATTATTTCATGCTTTGATTTTTTTTTGTATTTCGACAAGCTTCACTCGTGGGGGCTCAGAGTAATTTGCTAAAAGAGCAAATTATGTTTTATTAGGGAAAGGGAATTTTAACAAAGAACGATTTGATTTTAAAAGTAAAGTAAGTTGATCTATTTTCACGAGTGAGGTTATTTCGAATATATATATATATGTTTCTAAGCAAATCTACCATAATTTCGAATAAATTTATTATAGACTTCCCAGAATGGGATTCTATAATTTTATATTTCTGTAATTTAAAACAGAATAAAATATGTTATAGATTTTGACCTAGTAACAGCGCTGCTGGATAGCGTCAGTTAATTATCATGCCTTTTTTTCAAGTTAGGAAAGAGGGAAGGGGGGATTTTTTCGAGAATTAAATTCCCTTATTTCTATATGTATGTTTTTCTTGTAGGTTAAATATTTCTATAAAATAGTTGGTTACGCAGGTTGGTCTCTATGCAGTATTAGATCATTTTAAGGCTATTTAATTATAATCCGTTCCTATTTAATAATTATAATATCTCGGGTTAATAAAGAATGCTTGGAGTCTCATGAACAGACCTAAAACGGTCAGTGATTTGGTGATTTGGAGTTAGCTTCCGTTTTTCGCATAAGCCTGTGAATCAGACAGCATGGTTGAGATAGAGTAGGTTTGTCAGCAGAATTCGTAGAGGCGAATATGAGGGCTCTCTGTAAATCCTATCTCCTATTGATATATGGACACGAATGTGGACATATCGATTTCCCTTTCTATTCTTTGTTGGAAAAAGCATACGAGTGTCCATAATCTGGCTCGTATTTTCTTACTTATATTTCTTCTCTCCATTTTGCATTCATATACTTATTAACCTGACATTGTTTTGCTTTTATTTTGCCTATCTAATACGTAAGTCGTAGGGAAATGATTCTACTGAAAGGATCTTTGAGCTGAGTAATCGACTCTTTTGTTCATTTGCGTAATTAGTTAAAATCGTTTGGTTTTGGCTAATTCACGTTATATAATTTTTATAGGTTTGATTTTAGTTGTAAGTCCAACTAAAGTGATTTGTTTGCTTTGATAATTAACTGATATGTTTTTTTGTTTATTATAATCGCTTACAGTTTTAAAGATATTTATAACCAATGCCAGCAAGGTCCATTAATGTCATAAAACATTAGTTATTGACAAGCCAAATTATTAATTTAATAAAGAGAAATGAAATCAATTTTCTATCTGTTAGTGGAGTAAGATGTCAAATTAGTCTTATAATCGTCTATTTAATTAATATATTTTTCAATAGAAATGTTTTTTTTTTTAATCATTCTTATATATGTGCGTTAGGCAGATGTTTAAGCCTATCGCTACATTACTAGCTTGTAATAAATGTGCATGGGGAATTTTGAGATCTGTGGTCATTTAATTATGAAATAATTTTTGCTATTTTAAAAAAGGAGAATAAATGTAAACAAAATTAAAGATGTATAAACTTCACAAAATAAATTGCACAAAGTCAATAACGTCAATGCTGACTGCTAATAAAAATAAAGTCATCAGGAACTCATATAATTATGAAGTTAATTTAAAAATTGTATTTTTTGTTTTTTTTTTGAGCTTGAGTTTAAACTAATGTAAAATAACTAATGTAGAATGTCCAATGATTTTAAATATATATATAATAACTAAAACAAACTTCCAGTGTTCTCGAATTATTTTATTTACTTTTATTTTAAATAAATTTTGATTTTTAAACATAACTATCAACCAATCACCCAAGTTCTCATTTAAATATAATAAAATCGAATCTCATGCTTTAAGACCCAGCTGCCAGCACAGTGAAAATAAAGGAATTCGATTGTATCATCGAGAAAGGCTATTGATTAGATCTTTGACCTGGGGATATAGGTAAATAGGGCAGAATTCATGATGTACCTGATTTATCTATCTTGTACATGGTCGGACTCGAGGTACTTTACCTGTATTCAGGGTTTTGTTGGATCGATGTGTGTTTTTCGACCGGTATGATACTATGATGACAAAAAGTGATTAATGTGAGGGACACAAAATTACAATAACTGGATAAGTAATAAAATCATGGGTCCAGAGCTTAAGTCCACATATTCTTGTGTCTACCTTAAATTTCTATCATGATTTCTTTCTGAGCGCTTGCTGATTTGAAGAAAGATGCACTATTGACCATGAATCATATGTACATGACTCTGTTAACTGTATTTAACCTAGTAATTCACACTGCTATATCCAATAGATATTATTTCATACTCAAATATCCCTATCACTCAGGATTTCATTTTCACTATTACTATCCCAAACCACTACGATTTTTATACCCTCAGATTACCTCCTTCAACATCACAAATAAGTTCTATTATTTTAACATAAAATAATTTCTAAACTTCATTTTGTAAAATTTTATCATTCAGTATAATGTCAAGAAGACTCTAATATTAAATATTAAGAAATGATTTTAAATATTTGCCAATAATAATAATGATAATACTTTCATTCAAATACTTTATAAAATAATTCAGAAATCAAACATAAAAAGTTGTATCAAAGCAGATACTATCTAAAAGAATATATTCATGACTATAAGAAAATAAACATCACATGTTCACCATTTCTTATGCTTGCTCTTAACTGTTATTAAAACAGGCAAAACCCTCTATAAATATTGCCACTCAGTGCAAGTCAGAGTAATAAATGGAAGCCAGAAGACTTGTGCATAAAATACCCATCTAGTGCCTACTCATACAATATTCCCAGACTAGTTCATGGCTTGTGGCCATCATCAGTGAGGAGCCTTGGATCTGACAGCACTGCTCCTAGATTTTAGGAAATAATACAAACTTACAGCAGCCACTTGAGTAGGCACCAGATAGGGATTTTATGCACAAGCTTTCTTGCAGTCATTGATTACTCTGGCTTGCACTGAGTGGCAAGAGGTATAGAGTTTTTCCTGTTTTAATAAGTTAAGAGCAAGCATAAGAAATGGTGATCATGTAATGTTTATTGGCTTAGAACTAATCCTGCCTAATAGGATAGTAGTGGCTATGGTTATTAAATAACCAAAGACACCAAATTGTACAGTTACTGAAATGTGTTCAGACCTATATGACTATATAAGCTGATGATATTGGATTGAAAATATTATAGTGTTTTCAATTTAAGTCTCATAGTTTTGTAGTTAAGTAGAGATAAAAGGTGGCTGCTGGAGGGTTGCATTAGATCCTAAAATATAGGTGCAGTGCTGTCAGATCCAAGGCTTCACACTGATGAAGGCCACAAGCCAGAACTAGTCTGGGAATATTAAATGAGTAGGCACTAGATGGGTATTTTATGCACAAGTCTTCTAGCATCCATTGATCACTTTGGCTTGCACTGAGGGGCAGTATATATAGAGAGTTTTGCCTGTTTTAATTCATAATTATACATGATATTTTAATACAATATACAATATGCATATTCATGCATTCATATATATATATATTACATGGTACATTTATACCTTCATATGATATTCCAAAATCAATTTTCATATCATTCATAACAAAATAAGCATACTATTTGGTATTCTTAACTTAGCAATTTTATACATAAATAAACAAATATATAAAATTTTAATACCATACAATAATAACTTACCTTAATCCTATCCTTTAGGATTAATATTGCAAATCCATCCTCATTCATTGAAATCCTGCATTTGAAAGTTATAGTACTATTGTCTCTTCAGAGTACATTAATTTTCTGATACATTCATTTTTTCTTTATTTTATAATATTGAATATTTGAATAAATTTTATATATCACATAAATATTGTGTTAATTGTAAATAACTATTAACTTATGCAACTATTTCTTAACTAATACAATTAATAACCAAAAATAAATAAAGAAGAAAAAAAGGTAAAAGAATATTCTTGTTTTTTTGTTTGGAGTTAAGTTTGAAGAATAGTCGTTGTTACTATACCTAAGAGGTTCACTTAACAGATTTTTTTTCTTCCAAGACACTCTCTTCATGCTTGCTGCTCTTAAGTCTATTCAGCAAAACACAAAATATTATATGAATTAAAATCTATTGGAAATTTTGTTCATCTTTTTAGTACTTTTAAAATAAAGCTTGTTTTAAGGTTGCAAGATGACAAAAATTTTATGAAAATTAATACAAATTAATCATTTCTTTATTGGAATTACCTTTATAGCAGAACTAAAACAAAGCTTGAAGGCAATTTGGTTTTTGTTGAGCATGAGAGAGCTGCTGAACATGCTTTTGTACAACACCACAGCCAGTGTCATTTTCTCTGAAATAAATGATATTAAACGCAAGGTCAGGCAAGCTTACTACATTGTAAGTGACCCAGCAGCAATCAATAAAAGAGAGGCCTGCTTTTCTCTGTCTTGAAAATGGTCTATATAGCATCTTCATATGAATTTGCATTAATATTACAATTCTTAACCAAATACAAGTCGCCATGAATATGGGACTATAAACTGTCCCGAAAGTGCTTAGCAGTAACTTTTGATAACTTTACATACATTGAATAGCTTCACGATTGAAATGAAGGTGAATATCGAATCTAAATGCAAACTACGATATCTGCTCTACAGAGTGCCATCTAGGAATTTAAACCTAGAAAAATTTATAGAGTAGGCAGATACGTGCTGTTAAGATTCCACTTTATTTAAATATTCAGATCGTTAGCCCAAGTCACTAGCTCAGTGGAGACGCAGAGATAAAAATCTATATCTTAATTTATATCTTAAATATCAATAAATAAAAGCCACTGCCAGAAATTAACACATAAAAATATTTATTTATGCACATATAAAATAACATTTAAATTCTGAGGAATAAATTCAACATTTTTGATTTTTCTATTAATCTTTTAATTTTACATTTAACTAAGTTTCAATGAGTTTAATATTTTATTTAGATAGTCAAGTATGCATAGACTACATAGATCTGCATTTGAAAAGAAAATATTCTTCCCTGATTTAACCTTAGGCAACAAATTTTGCAATCAAACTGGTGCCAATCCATCTGATACATTCATGTATTCAATGTAGCATGATACGACAACACAAAATACTATACTGTCAGGAATGTACATCTGAACAGTAAGTAGAATTAGAGAAGACATTGACTCTCCACCAACAGGAATGTTACATCTGTTGGCAAGTAGAACAATAAACAAAAAACTCCATAGGAATGGACTGCGGTCTTCTGCCGACTTACAAACCCATCCATAGGCAAACAGAAAGTGTGTGGCGTATATATGCAATCCTGCCCATAGCGGATCTCATACTACATCTACTAATTACACAAATATATCCAATCCATTGAGCCAATTCAACTACGAAACGAATAACCTAAGATTACCCTCCCTTAATATAACTTTACAAAACTATATAGCCATTCACACCCGACTTAAATTTAACATTTAGATATGTTCGCACAAATGAATTTTATAAAATTTGTTTTAAAATGTTGAGTATAGATCAGCTGCACAGATTTCATGGTCAAAAACATTCCAAATTAAACACAACCGATCAAAATACAAAGTCATTGATAAACGTCACTTGCATAGGGAATATACAAATCCCATTAGCATTCATCGTAAGATGCTGCAATGATATCGTTGACCTATATATTCTAATCGAATGTGAAAACCACAACATAATCAACCGCTAAAGAATCTATGCAACGTCCATACCCAACCTTAAATTTCCTCATTTAAAATTTAAATAATAAATATTAATACAAATAATAATAATAAAATGGAAATGATTTTAGGAAACCTTAACTATATAAATTTAAACAATCAATTATTAATTTGAAAATCAAATAAGAGTTCATTTTAAAATTTAAATTAGCTGAATCTTTAAAAAAAAAAACATTGACGAAAGTTCTTAATTACTTTTTTTTAGTTGTTGTTAATTTGTAAAGTTCATAGCTCACGGTAGAAGAGTCCAGGTTTCTGCTTTTAATTCCCGTGACACCTCCATTGGAAGATAATGTTCTGAAGATGGCAATAGCTGGTTCAAGGTATCACAGTCTTTTCATTTTTCCTTTTTAAATAGAGAGTGTGGTATGTGCGTCCTACCACCTCTCAAACACACAACGCTGGAACTCCCAGAAAAAACTGTATTTCCCTTTTTATATTATCCACATGGATTCAATCAACAAAACGTCACTAATCCATCACTTTCGTTAGGGTCCGAGCCAAGGCTTAGTGCTTCCATTGGTCAAGCTAATTTCTCTTTATTTTCTTATCTATCTTTCATCAGATCATTTTAATTATAATAGAGCCCAAGGGCCAGTTTGGCTTTCGATAATTCATAAACAATCATTTCCATTTACAGATTACATTAATTAATACCTGTTTTTATTTTTAAATCTTGTACTTTTTTTTTTTATAAAAAAGTGCGAATGTATATACGTTTAACAAACATTTTAATTTTAGCGTTTAGTTTTTTACTTTTATTTGCGAACTTTTAAGTTTTATTTTAAATTAATGTAACGACATATTTATATATCGTTACAATATATATATATATATTATTTGTCTATCAAGGTGTAGAATTAATTATTCATAAGGTAATTTTCATATTTAAACTTTTTTCATTTATCCAGTTTTTAATAAAACATTATAAAAATATGTCCTTTTAAAGCATTGGCCAAATTTTTATATAAATATATTATATATCACTTTTAATTTTTTAACAGATAATTCTTTTACTTTAAAATTATTTTTCTTGTATACACATCCAGTTTATAATAAATTTCAATTTAAAGTTTTTCTTCAACATGTTTTGTTGTTTGGTTTTTCAGTCTATTTTTATATTCGTAAAGAATTAAGATCACAACGATTTACTTCTAATGTAAATTTATTAATAATTTATTCAAATTACTACTGTGAAGTATATTAATATTAACATATTGTAAGTGTTGCTATTTTACCTACTCATAATCCCAAAGGTTTTTGCAATTCTAAAGCTACCTAATCCTATATAAAAATATGCATTTTATGGACATTTGCATAACTGTCTCTACAATTATTTAGATGATATTCAACTAATAAAATATATTTAAAATATTCACTCTTTAGATGTTTCACAATAGTGATGACTAGTTAAGTGATGGCAACTCATAATACCATGTAGTCTGAAAAGTTGATGATGATCAAGTTTAATATAATTATACCATAATTTACAGTATGATTTCTAATATAGTTATTTGCCCACCTGTATGGATACATGCACTGTAAATATTGATGATTGGTCTTTTATAATTATGCCCCAAGTTTGGCATTGACGTCAACAATCTTATCCTAAGATTTTATAACTATTTTAAATACAGTTGTAATATTCAATAAAAGGCTGTTGATTATCTTTATATTGATACTCTGTTTGATTGCTGTCAGTTATTTTCCACTATGTTTATTACTTACAGTTATTTCTGATACTGATTCTTTGCTCATTATCAAATGTCAGTGCTTGTTTTCATCTTCTCATATCATTCTTCTATCTTTGGTGTTAATTTTTCAACTCAGATCAATTGTTTGATGTTGAAATTCAATGTCAGAAGAAGTGCAAACATGCAAGAAGAAAAGATCTAAAATTATATGTTATTAGATTAACTAATAAAATGGGGAATGCATTTGCACTACTCATTTCTGTTATCCCTCTAAATTTGATTAATAAGTCTTATTGATAATGGCTAAGCAAGAAATCTGTGTGAATATGAATTTAATTAATAAGAATAGATCTTTTATATGCATAAGACTGTTTCTGTCTTTCATATTGAAGATATATATGAGAGTTGGTGACTTGGGCCAACTGATGAGTGCTAGGTCAGTAATGAAATACATCTTGGGGTCATTTGTCTTTTATTGTATCTTTATTTATATAAAAAAGAAAGAGGGAGTATGGAGATTATTATAATAATAAAGTTGTTTGAAGTTATATATATAATCATCATATTTTCCAAACAATTATAATAAGGAAAATAAATATGAAAGTGAAACAAAAGCATATAACTTTTTTTAAAAAAATATAAATGACTTTGTAGGTTCTTCAACATCAAATAAATTTTATTTTTTTTCTCCCCAGCTATTTTTCATCTGAAATGACATTTTATTTGTATTTTATGGCAAACAAAATAAAACTACAAATAATAGAATAAAATATTTTACCGTTATTCGTTTTCAATTGAAATCTCCAAACGTTAAAGGACCAAATATTTCTACCAATAACATTTTCATATTCATTCCAAGCAACACAAACTTATATATATATATATATATGTAAATGTTATTACCAGGTTTAATGTATGGGAGATGATATTCTGGATCAACTGATGGGTTCTGATTTAGAATGAAATACATATATTAGAGATTACTTACCTTTTTCACATGTATGTGGACATGTGTATAGGTGATAGTGAATATAGTGGACGACTATAGAGTGCTTGAAAGTCTGGGTGCAAACCACCTTTAATTACATCTAGGTTAAGCACATACATTATAATTGTATTTTAATATTATATACAGCATATAATTTTAAAGATAAAATATATATTTAAAATAATATTTATCCACGACCTAAAATGATTCTAAGCTTGTAAAAATAATTAAAACTTACATCATGGATTTGAATCCAAACCACATGCATGGAAAGTAAAAGAATTAATATTATTCCGTAGATCTCATCCTATGTATGTATGCATAGAATATATTTAATACATTTGATATAATTTAAAGTACTATTTTCATGTTTTAGTCAAAGATGGTCATAGAAGCAAAATACCTGCGAATTCACATAAAGTTATTTTGTTTGATTCTACAACCTTTCTTACTTCTCATTTTTAACTTTATCATCCAGTAATGACTTTTAGAAGTATTTTAGTTTTGCTTCGTCCATAACACATTCCAATTCTATCTATATATGTACTATTCAAATTAATATATGTTAAATACAGTAATATTCATATAATTTAAGTTATTGTATTAGATGTACTTTCCCCTATATTTCTTTTAGTCTTTGTCAACTATAAAACGATAGTCAAGCATTGGTGGTCGAGTGGTCAGCGACAGCTGCTTTACAAGCAGGTCCCGGGTTAGCGGGTTTGTTTCCTGGCTGAAGCTACGACACATGAAAAAAAAACTATAAAACAATAAATAATCAAAAGGCGACAACATTTTATAACTCCCATAATTTCACTCAGTTCTTCCACAATTATGTTATTTTAATGTTTGATGTCTGACGATTCATTAACATGTGACGATTTCTTAAAATTAATAGTCTCTTTTATTTTACATTATATATATATATAAAAAATTAAGAGCATGCTTATGTGCTCTAAACAAGCTTCTTTTTTATTATGATAAATGCTACTACAAGAGAAGGCATTCAAATCATCTTTATCTTAGATTGTCTCCATCCCCAGACCGGTTTCGACCTATGGGTCTCTTCAGTGAGGAGTTGGGACACTATATTCAAAAAAACCAACTCAAAGCTAACCATTTATCTAAAAGTTAATTATCAAGAAGAAGATCTGAAACTTTTAGTCATCTACATGTCTTTAAAGTCAGCTCTCCAACTGAAAAAAATCATATGGGCCTGAACTTAATTCAGATACTCAATATATATGAGATAATTTGCAATAAACACGCAATTAATATTTTGTTAATGTTATAGATGAACAGAAAGTCAGATGCAAAATATATAAATTGGATATTTAGTACAAAATATTGCATTGTGTTGAGTAAAAAAAAAACTATAAAATATTGTTTCTATTTATATTAAACTTACTATGGCAGTGTTACGTGTTTTCCCATACAACCAGTAGATATAAATCAATAATTAATTTTATTGTTGTTAAAATTATTCTTGATAATAAAAAAAACAGATCATATTTGGGTTGTCTTTATTCTTCAGCTCTAATGATTTTTTAGATGAATTTATACAGAATTGTCACATAATTCCAGTTACTTTCTATGCATACACTTGCCAAAGACAAAAGATTTTATTAAATATTAAAATTATTTAAAAAAATACTGTTATTTTATAAATCTCAAAAATAATATAAAAATAAATTATTTAATATTCTATTTTCATTTACTTCTTCCATGTAAGTTTTTAACTTTATGATGTAATTAACTTTGTCTTTCACATCAAACACTTTTCACAAATTATAATCAATAATTTTGAATAATATCGGTGTATAGTGGAAAAAATGGTGATTGAAAGTAGAATGAAAGAATGCAAAAGATTGACACTTTTGGGTGATATAAGAGAAGGAAAGAATTATGTAGAATTGAAGAGCTGAGCAATGAAGAATAAGGAATATAAAAATGGATGAATTGATGATGTGATCATTTTCTGGACCTGTTCATGGGACATAATACTATACATAATAGGTGTATAGTGCTTGTGAACAGAACCCAATTTTTTCTATGGTGTATGATAACAGTTTCTAACTTGTAGTAAGAAGGTATGTGCATTTGACAATCCAATAAATGTAAAAAACTAAGCCAAATCCATTATACTATAAATGACTGTAGGTTAGAAATGGATATATTGCTATAGAAATGAGAATTTAAATAACTTAACATTTTACAATTATTATGAAATATATAAGAGACTCACAGTCAGACATTCACATGATCTTCAACTCTCCATGGCATCTCATATTGCTGACCCACCTGATTACACAGTTGTTGAAAAGATAAATAATCACCTATATACATATTTTGTGCTAAACCAACACTCATCAGTTGGTCCAGATTACCATCTCCACACATATATACAATCAGTGCTCAGCTTTATATCAAGATAGTCAATCTTCATACTTTAATGGACAGGCTTCAAACTACTTCAACATATAAATCTTCAGTCGTCCAATTTTATTGAAAATCTGATGATGGAGCATTCAAAGCCTCCATAAGTGCCAATGTTGTCATCCTATCCATGTTGACATCAGTCATTCTGACCCCTCATGTACTGGAAATATTTTATTGAAATATAGTAACTCAGTAATTAATACAATAAAGTCAATAACTCACGGGTTTTATAGGTTTATGAATGTAGATGATAGCTTAACGGATGATTGTTATTATTTACTCAGTATTTTTTAAATAAGGCATTTTTATAACAATTAAAATTTAAAACAACTTATAACTTTTACCGAGCATATTAAACAAAAATAAGTTGAACAGTAAAATATTTGTTTGATTTTTGTATATGTGCTTGACAGTTTGAATTGAATTTTTAAAAAAATTGAATTATTTCTTCTTTTTTTTTTTTGCATATTTTTTGTAAAAAAAATATGAATTATAATAAAAATTTACAAAATGTAAAAATATGTAATATTATATTGAGTAATAAAAATCGAAATAAGCTTGAACCTTTACTGTTATATTTTTTTTTTCCTTTCATCACAGAATCTTTAATCTTTTAAAATTGTTAATACATATAAAAATATATTTTACTTTTATTAATAAAAATAATATTAAAATATACAAAAATATATTTGAAATGAAAAAAATAAGTTTTCAAATTTAAATAAACGTAACTGTTGGTTTGATATATGTAACATATGAAGTTCCCAAACGCTCCAAACAGAAATGTAATCATGTGATGTTTTGATGATTCTATTCGTATTCCATGATTAGACCTGCAATATGGAAAAAAAAAACAAGTTTCAAATAAAGTGTGTCAATTCAAAAATATACTATTGTGAAGAAAATTGAATAAGCACTGTTTCTTAGCTTTATATCCAGAAGAAACAAATATAATATTTACAATAAAGTATGTAATATATAAAAAAATTTTAGGCTATTATTGCAAGCTGACGTTTTTTAAAAAAAATCATATTTAATAAAAACAAGACATAAAGGATTACAAATATTTATAAACTGTTATGAGTGTTGTAGTATAAATGAATATAAGAAGTGGTGATATCTTTGTTTATTAGCAATTAGCATCTTTGTGGATTTAGTTTCACATAATTTGTTTACATAAATCTAAGTTTCAACATATTTAACATCCTTTTCCTCACCTTTGTTCAGACTTTATTTTTATTTCATATGGTATAGCTGCTAAAATAATGCAATGCATATATATATATACACCAAAATATTTTTAATGGATGTTTTGATAGAAATATTGAATGTTTGGAGTTATCCATTTGAATCAACTTAATTAGAAAGCACTGAATATGGAACACCTGACCTAAGACAAGAGTCAAACTAAACTGACAAACTGATGCCTCCTTATATATATATATATATGCTTATATATATATATATATGCCAAATCTATTTTAAATAATAATTGAACTGCCCTCTAGCAGCCAAGTTTGATAACTTTTGCAATAAGAGTGTGGACTACCTCTTAATGTATTTTAGATCATTTTAAGAGGTGGTCCAATCTCTTATTGTAAAAGTTATCGAACTTGGCAGCTAGAGGGCAGTTCAATTATTATTTAAAATAGATTTGGTAAAATTCACATGATGTTATATTTATTTCTTATTAAAATATTATTTATCATTACATATATATATATATATTCTTGAGAATATTAGAATTAATATATACATATATAATAGCAGATAAAGTAGTAATTAATTTAAAACACTGTAATTAGTTCTATAATTATCAAAATATTAATAAATCAACTACATAAATCACTTTATAGCACGAGTGCCTTAGTCAATAGTAGTTATTGTTTTAATTTTTTTGAAAAATAAAGTTCATTTATTATCATATGACACTACATTTTATCAAATGAATAACCATCTTTCCAAATAAACAAATTATAGAAGCTGTAATATTAACATGAAAACATAAAAGGTGTATGACGTTAATGAGACAATATATATATATATATTAAAATGACTATATCACGAAATTTATCAAGTCTATTATATATATGGAAGCAGTCAATGTCTAATCATCATCGAGCTTCATGCTTCACCATCTACACTAACCTCCTGTAGGGCATGCAATTCAGACTTCACCTAAATATATGCTATTCACCCACACACTGTAAGCATAATGATCCAAAAACATTAATAAAATATTAAGCAAAGTAAAACAGAAGTGTGAGTGATGCATATATATATATGTATATGAACGAAGCAATATTTTTATTATTTATTGCTGAAAAGTACATTTTCTTTTATAAGTGTAAATATCTTTTATATATGTGTATATTGAAAGTGTTGGAATGTAAAAACAATGTAAGATGGGGAAGGCTTGAAATACTGAAAATATCTTTATCAATAATCATATTGTTTTCATTAATTAAATTTATAAGACTTAATTAGAATAATAAGCAACTCTTTTGTTAGTTGTTTTCAAATCTCTAAAAATAGCTAAAATGGTATTTCCAGCCTTATCTGTTTTTTTTTTTTTGTTAATTAGATATTTTACTAATCAAACATGTTTTTTTTTTAATTAAGAGATAGCTGTGGAAAACTGAGATTGCACTTTTGGTGGGATTAAAAGGGTGTATAAAAAGGGCAATAGAATAAAAAAGTCAGTTTTTTAATTTTGTTCAGTTTTAGTCAGTTGAGTTTAGCAGTTACTTTCAATAAAATAAATTTTAAGAAGCCAAGACAAGTCAAGTGCTATGAAGTCTGAGTAGTGGACTCTTTCATCTTTCTCTCTTCCTCTAGGAGAACTGTCTATCCTGATGCCATCAAGTTTCCATCCATTTGACTGGCCCATACAACATGACTGTATAATTGCCAACCTGATTGCCTGCTGTTATGCTGCTATCCTTAGGTATTCTCATCTTATGTAGAGCTGCCTTCATAAGTCAATACTTTTGTAATGTGCAATATATAGTTCAATCTTCATATTTTAATTTATATATTAATTTATAAGCTTCTACTAATTTTACTTTTAAACTCTCTCTCTATGTCATCTTTTACTTATACAATGTACTTTAACTTACCTTTCATGCTTAATTAACTTATATATATATATATATATATTTATATATATATATATATATATATATATATATATATATATATATATATATATTATATAAAATATAACTGTATGTGGCTCCATTAAGATTTTATGTATTTTGTTTAATGTATAGATATAATTTATTTTCTTTAATATGCCAAAATTGCCAAATTCGTGAGTTTGGAAAAGGGGAAAAATAATTGTTTAACTTGGAAAGAAGCGAGGGCTTCATTTAAAACCTATCAATTCAGTTTTGTTTATATTAAATAGAAATTGCTTGAGAGTTTGGTTTCATTTTAAATTTGTTATTCTGGAAGTCAATTAAAAACTTTTAATGTGGATGCATATTTTACTTTCTTATTTAAATTTGTCTTTAAATTTCCATTTTAAAAGATCGTGAACCTTGATTAATATAATTAGTCCATTCTTTTCCATTGTTGTCTAAAAGGGCTAATGTAACCCGTAATACATATATGGGAATCGAATTTAAATATAAATGTTATCAGTTTAATATTATAAATAAAAAAGTTATTATTCATTATGATTAGTTAAATGACTCAGGATTGAAAACAGGTTATTGCGCAAGAGGTTAGACCATTTCCAAGCTTTAAAATAATATTATATGACAATTATATTATAAAATTATATTGATGTCCAATAACATTGCTGGCATACATTTTCCTTTATCCTGATATTTTATCTTTTCCATCTTTATGTCTTTGTTATTGGGGACGTCGGAAGCCTGAAGCTCCCATCCTACTTTTTAAAATCATTTGTAATCAGGGACACTACTTTCTGTGGAACATGATGTTTATGAGATTATATGCTGCAGATGACAGTACATCCAGATCTGGGCTCTCAGTCCCAGCCTCTCCTTCGATATCACTCCACCAGATGCGCGGACATATCAAATCTTAGTTTGTTTCAAATATTCTTTTAAAAATGATAGAATATCCAAAACTGCCATGAAGGCCAGATTTCTTTATTGTATGCTAATACAGTTACTCTGCTCCTCAATTTGATCATCGTCTGCCTAACCTTAGTAAGTCGCAATGATGTGTTAAAGATGATGATTCATTTCATAAAATACATTCAGTATGTTGATTTTAAAACTGCTTTCGTTTAAAAGCATTATCGATTCCCATAGACGTAAATCAATTTATATTAATTATTGTATAATTTATTCTCGTAAATGTAGCACATTGTTTGTTTCTTATGCATAAGCTCCAAAGACGTCTTTTCCAAACAATGCCAATAAATTATATATAAATAGTACTAAAGTAAATAAGTGAGTGAGATCGCATATTTTGCCTGTTTATATCTCATTAGTCATCTAAACCTGTCACAATCTTTTATATTTGTTTTATCCATCCACAGCATTTTATTTGTAAACATTTGTACACTGGCATATTAACCCCGCACAAGTTATAGCACACTGTATAAAATTATATTCATTAAATAATTAATAAAGAGGATTTTATAAAAATAAATCCCAACTTTGTAAATGTATAATGACACTCCGAGCGTGGAACCATTTTGTAACATATATATGCATTTTCTATATTTATTAAATATATATTTCATGTAAATCCTGGTTTGTTTTTGAATTATTTCTAATTAGTATTTAGAACTATTTTCTTTAGCTAATAACTTAGCATTAATAAAGATAACTTTAATATATGTAATTCCTGGGCTACTCTGATCTCCATCATCATCATCAGTCTGATCTTATGCTCTACCACTGTGATTCTGGGCCCGGAATTAAAATAATTGTACTTTATCATCAGGATTGTTGTTCATTCGGTCAGAGATTTGAAGAATAGGCAAATAGGTTAGAATTCAGGATTGCTTCAGACCTGTGTATCTCAAGCATGATCGGATTCGAGGTACTTTTGCTTAGGATTTGAATCTTGTTAAGTAGGCCTACTGTTTTGACCAGTACAGTAGATTTTTTTTTCCAAGCTTGTATGCCCAAATCGTGGGGCTTCATTAATAATTCCACACCCTGAAGAGGTCATTGATGATATATATGTATATTTCCTTCCTACCCAAGTTTGTTTTCTGATTTTATATACATAAAATGTAAAAATTTTAGATAAAAACCAATGTCCATGTGTTGCAACCATAAATGTAATTTTTTTTTTTGTATCTGGTTGTGCAACTATAGAGAAATATTGTTTTTCCATGTTTAGAGCTACAAATGTAAAAATCTTGTTTGTAACAATGAAAAAAATTTTGATACCCATGTGTTGCAACCATAAGTGATTTTTTTTGTCTCTGGTTTTATAACCATATAAAATGTGTTTCTTATGTTATATACACCAAAATAAAAAGGGTTTGCAAATAAAACCCATGTATTTCACCCATAAGTGATTTTTGATCTGTATCTGGTTTTATAGCCATATAAAATGTGTTTCTTATGTTATATACACAAAAATAAAAATGTTTTGCAAATAAAACTCGTGTATTTCACCAATAAGTTAGAAACCTTGAAATTATAACAAGGTATATGTCATGTTTAGTTATTTTCTGTACATTATATATGTAATAGAGTCAATAATATGTAACAAATACTTATTTTTATTTACTAGTTGAGTAGCCCAGATGTGTTTGGAATTATTTTTTTATATACTGTTGGCTGGCACCATTATATAAACGTGCCAACAAGTAATATAAAAAATAAGGTATCAAAATGAGTTCAAACCAGGATGTTAGGGGGTGAGAGAGAGTTAAACAACATTCCACTATTTTGCTAAGTATATTATAATGAACAAACATATATGATATTGTTGAAATAAATGACTAATCAAATTTTTTGTGTAAGAGTTTATTATAGGTGCAGAAAAACAACCAAAAGTCAAGCAGCAAGGCAGTTGAATTCCAATAGATCATACACATACACGTTATGATCAAATATATTTTTCCTGTTTTAAGCAGCAGTGAGCAGCAACAAAAAATGGCAGAATGAAGACAGTTGAAGAGAGGAGGGAGTGAGCTATATATCCTGTATAAAATAGAAGAAGAAAAAAAGCAAGCCTTATTTCACAAACAATTATAAATGATGATATGTTAAACAAAAAAAAAGCGAATTGTGAAGAAAACATAGGAGCAATGACACCAGAGGAAAAAAAGCAGATCATTCAACTCATGCAACAAATGATGAAACAAAATAAAGACCGAGCAGAAAGAGATGCAGAATATCAGAGATGGCATATGGAAAGGTTTAAGGTGTTTAGAAGAAAGATTGATGAATTTAAAAGAAGCCAAAATTTAAATATTGATAAGATTAGTACTACTTTGGACATTCAAGCTGACAGTTTCACAGATGTACCAATTTCCAAACAAAGTGAGCCTATTGATCTGACCAAAGACTAGATAGTCTGTGTAAAAACAATTTTGGAAAACACAGTAATGGAAGACATGAAAGTAGTGAATGAAATTGAAGATACTGCAAAGAAGCAGATTGCTAACCAAATAGAAAATCTGATGAACCAAACAAAAGAACTGGAAAGATTTGAAGATGGTTCTACCTTTGGATCAAAGGATATTGATGCTGAAATGAAAGATAAGATAATTTTCATGGAAGCACTTATAAAAGCCAGTGAAGCAGAGGACACAGAACCTCAACCAACTAAAATAAGGTTGGAACCTCATGAGAGTATGTTGATGAAGATAAATTCCAACTCTATTCAACAAAAAAGTAAAGGATTAGATTTGACAAAAATTATTCATAGTCAGAATGTGACTCTAGTGGATTTAGCTAAGGATGAAGAAAGTACTGAGGAAATGGTGGTTTCAAATCTACTGCAAACCAGCCCATCTCAAAGTGATGATATCAGTTTATCACCCTCTAATGGAGTGGCTGTATTGATCATGAAAATTATAATAAATAGAACAATGCATACTGTTTGGATAAATCTCCTGAAATCATAATTGATAATTCTGAGTTATATTTTCATAATAATTACAAAGATGTTTTGTGGAAAAGTGTTGATGAAGGATTAATGAAAACGTCAAAGTTAAAGTTTAGGATTTGATGCTGAATGGCCTGCTGATATGAAAATGAAAAAAGTGGACAGATCTTTAGGTGTGGCGAATATGGCCCATTTTAATAAATCCCATAACAATTTATTTATGACATATGATCAGAACAAAATTGATGTGGAGCTGAACTCGTTAGACAGAGAAGATAACATCTGTTTTAGGGCCTGAACATATTTTAAAAAAAATAGTTTCATAAAAGATGGTGAAAAACTTCTGAACTCTCAAAGTAAACACGTTATAATGGATACTATTATGTCAAAGAAAATTGGAGAAATTCATTTAAAACAAGATACTTTTAATAATGAACAATATAATAATATACCAAAGCACAATATTGTGACAACTTTTGATATTTTAGTAAAAGATCTAGAAAAATATATCTATAACCCTTATATACCTCCAGATCCAGGAAAGTATTATTAAAAAGAAGGAAGCAGCAGCCATGGATAGACAAAGTTGAAGAAAATGAAAAATGAAAATGAACATCCTCATATTATGAATCCCTAAGCAGCCATATATAAACAAAGTCGAAGACAATAAAAAAATGCAAATGGACATTCTCACATTTTGAATCTTTACACCAAAGATTTCAGTTAATGAAAAGTAATAATAAGTTGCAATAAAAATAAAATGAATGAAAGATTTTTTTCTTTTCCATACTAGAAACTTGATTCAAACAATGAGGCAGTTTTTTTTGTCAGCAAGAAGCAAAGTTTTCGTGCTCATTTATTAAGGTTGTTTTTCTCACCAAAATGATAGTAGACTCCAAATAAAGTCATTTTCATTGATTTTTTATGATCACTTTAAGTGGGGAAGAATGAAGCAGTCAATGTCTAATCATCATCAAGCTTCATGCTTCACCATCTACACTAATCTCCTGTGAGGCCTGCAATTCAAATCTCACCATAAATATATGCTATTCACCCATGCACTGTATGCATAATGATCCAAAAACATTAATAAAATATTAAGCAAAGTAAAACAGAAGTGTAAGTGATGCATATATATATATATATATATATATATATATATATATATATATATGTAAATGAACGAAGCAATATTTTTATTATTTATTGCTGAAAAGTACATTTTCTTTTATAAGTGTAAATATCTTTTATATATGTGTGTATTGAAAGTGTTGGAATGTAAAAACAATATAAGATGGGGAAGGCTTGAAATACTGAAATTATCTTTATCGATAATCAGATTGTTTTCATTAATTAAATTTATAAGTCTTAATTAGAATATTAAGCAACTCTCTTGTTAGTTGTTTTAAAATCTCTAAAAATAGCTAAAATGGTATTTCCAGCCTTATCTGTTTTTTTTTTTGTTATTTAGATATTTTACTAATCAAACATGTTTTTTTTTTAATTAAGAGATAGCTGTGGGCAACTGAGATTGCTCTTTTGGTGGGATTAAAAAGGTGTATAAAAAGGGCCATAGAACAAAAGAGGTCAGTTTTTTAGTTTTGTTCAGTTTTAGTCAGTTGAGTTTAGTAATTACTTTCAGTAAAATAAATTTTAAGAAGCCAAGACAAATCAAGTGCTATGAAGTTTGAGTAGTGGACAATTTCACCTTTCTCTCTTCCTCTATGAGAACTGTATATCCTGATACCATCAAGTTTCCATCCATTTGACTGGCCCATACAAGATGACTGTATAATTGCCAACTTGATTGCCTGCTGTTATGCTGCTATCCTTAGGTATTCTCATCTTATGTAGAGCTGCCTTCATAAGTCAATACTTTTGTAATGTGCAATATATAGTTCAATCTTCATATTTTAATTTATATATTAATTTATAAGCTTATGCAAATTTTGCTTTTAAACTCTCTCTCCATCATCTTTTACTAATACAATGTACTTTAACTTACCTTTCATGCTTAATTAACTGATATTTATAACTCTGTGTGGCTCCATTATGATTTTATGGATTTTGTTTAATGTATAGATATAATTTATTTTCTTTAATATGCCAAAATTGCCAAATTCGTGAGTTTGGAAAAGGGGAAAAATAATTGTTTAACTTGGCAAAAAAGTGATGGCTTCATTTAAAACCTATCAATTCAGTTTTGTTTATATTAAATAGAAATTGCTCACGAGTTTGGTTTTATTTTAAATTCATTATTCTTGAAGTCAATTAAAAACTTTTATTGTGGATGCATATTTTACTTTCTTATTTAAATTTGTCTTTAAATTTCCATTTTAAAAGATCGTGAACCTTGATTAATATAATTAGTCCATTCTTTCCCCCTGTTGTCTTAAAGGGCTAATGCAACCCATAATACATATATGGGAATCGAATTTAAATATAAATTTTATCAGTTTAATATTATAAATAAAAGAGTTATTATTCATTATGATTAGTTAAATGACTCGGGATTGAAAACAGGTTATTGTGCAAGAGGTTAGACCATTTACAAGCTTTAAAATAATATTATATGAAAATTATATTATAAAATTATATCATAAATATCAGCTTTTTATGTTCCACATGCGCTTTATTGATTTTTAATAATTAAAAGAATATTTTTCATTTCCCATAAAAAAATATATTTTTTAAAAAGAATAAAAAGAATCCCCTTTTTTTTTTCCAAACCCAAATGTTTATATATGGGAAAATCTTATTATTTTGATGTCCAATAACATTGCTGGCATACATTTTTGTTTATCCTGATATTTTATCTTTTCCATTTCTTTATGTCTTTGTTGTTGGGACATCAGAGGCCTGAACCTCTTGTACTACTTTTCAAAATCGTTCGTAATCAGGGACACTACCTCCTGTGGATCATGAGGTTTATGAGATTATGTGCTGCGGATGACAGTACATCCAGATCTGGGCTCTCAAACCCAGACTCTCTTCCGATATCACTCCACCAGAATGCGTGAACATATCAAATCTAAGTTCATTTCAAATATTCTTTTAAAAATGATAGAATATCCAAAATTGCCATGAAGGCCAGATTTCTTTATTGTATGCTAGTACCATTACTCTGCTCCTCAATTAGATCACCATCTGCCTAACCTTAGTAAGTCACAATGATGTGTTAAAGATGATGATTCATTTTGTAAAATACATTCAGTATGTTGATTTTAAAACTGCTTTAGTTTAAAAGCGTTATCGATTCCCATATACGTAAATCAATTTATATTAATTATTGTACAATTTATTCTCGTAAATGTAGCACATTGTTTGTTTCTTATGCATAAGCTCCAAAGACATCTTTTCCAAACAATGCCGATAAAATATATATAAATAATACTAAAGTAAATAAGTGATTGAGATCGAATATTTTGCCTGTTTATATCTCATTAGTCATCTAAACCTTTCACGATCTTTTACATTTGTTTTATTCATCCACAGCATTTTATTTGTGAACATTTGTACACTGGCATATTAACCCCGCACAAGTTATAGCACACTGTATAAAATTATATTAATTAAATAATTAATAAAGAGGATTTTATAAAAATAAATCCCAACTTTGTAAATGTATAATGACACTCCAAGCGTGGAACTATTTTGTAACATATATATGCGTTTTTCACATTTATTAAATATATATTTCATGTAAATCCTGGTTTGTTTTTGAATTATTTCTAATTAGTATTTAGAACTATTTTCTTTAGCTAATAACTTAGCACTAATAAAGATAACTTTAATAGGTGTAATTCCTGGGCTACTCTGATCTCGATCATCATCATCATTGGTCTGATCTTATGCTCTACCGCTGCGATTCTTGGCCCGGAATTAAATTAATTGTACTTTATCATCAGGATTGTTGTTCATTGGGTCAGAGATTCGAAGAATAGGCAAATAGGTTAGAATTCAGGATTGCTCCAGACGTGTGTATCTCAAGCATGATTGGATTCGAGGTACTTTTGCTTAGAATTTGACTCTTGTTAAGTGGGCATATTGTTTTGACCGGTACAATATATAGATATATAATCATAATAACTATAACCTCTGAAAAATTTAATTGGCATATCTAATAAAGTAAATATTGATAATTATTATTGTTATTGTAAAAAACTGTAGAAAATAATTCTTTTTTCGTAAGCACCAATGAACACTGGTGTTCGATCTATCCTTTCATAATGAACACCAATGTTTAACAGCAATTGTGAGAAAAGGCTGGTTCCTTTCTATAGTTTGCTACATTAATATGTAATTTTAATAAAAATACAAACTATATATGTCTTAGTCACTTAAAAAAAAGAACTGGCTTTTTCAGAAAATGTATCTTAATATGTAAAAAAAAAAATTGGCCTGACTTCTGGGCTGATAGGTGGATGCAATATGATTGAGCTAAAGTTAATGATGCCCTAAGATAAGAATAACTGTTTAATATACATATATAATAATGATTAACTATTATGTACAGTGTTTCAATCCACAGAAGTACTTTTAGTTAATTCCTTAACATGCCTCAACTGCCTTAAATTCAAACAACAAAAGAGAAGCAAATGACATCAATTCATATCCCATGAATCCCAACTTTTAATGTTAGCAGCATGTCTATTAATTAAATTCATTTAATTTATAGTTTTTAAAATTTCCACCTTAATTTTTATTTTATTATGGCTTCTCTCTGCATGAAGAATCTTAACACTTTCAATATCAAACTTAAATTTATATTTACATGTCATTTCATGATCCAAGAAATCTGAAACATTCATTAAAGGACATGCAAACATAAATTTAAATATCATATTGACAGTGTTAAGATTCTTCATGAAGAGAGAAACCATAATAAAAGAAAAAATAAGGAGGCATTTTTCATCACAATTAAAGATTAATATATCTATTTTTCAAATAGCTATAAGCGTAAGGGATAATGGCACCAACTTATTTTTTATGCCAAATATATTTTTTAGATATACATAAATGGTAACTCCAGTATACATGATTAGTCATAACCAAAAATAGATATATCTGAAGTGGCTAAAGATAATGTTGATTATACAGAAGGTTGAAGAAGATATTAAACAAACAATAAAAATATATGTAAGATTATAGTGCATAGATCAATTGAAGAATGCTGGTTTACTAGGGAAAAAAATTGGAATCACATTTTAAGGTCATTGACTTTTTCAGATGCTTTATACATTTCAAAATTATATGGTGAACTGAAAGATTTAATAAATGCAACTATAAAAATTTTACACAATGAAAAAAGAAGTGCTAAAGTTATTCTGTTTAATTAAGCAAATCATATTAATCTTTTACTAAGATTGACATTTGATATCTAGGGTAGAAGTAATTTTTAATAAATGAATAGTAATAATAATAATGATGATGATTCTGATGATGATAATTATCATCATCATTAATATATTTATCTAAAATGGTTGGCATAAAATGTTGAGTCAGATAATTTGACACATAGAATTTGTAATATTAACACGGCACTAACGAGAGATTAGATATTCCGTTATTAGATTTTTAAAGCTATTGATGGCTGAAGAAGAGGAGGGTGGAGTAAATTAAAGCCTGTCCATTAATGTGTGAAGATTTTCTATAGTAATATAAACTGAGTACTGATTATATATATATATATATATATATATGGAAGATGATATATATATATATATATATATGGGAAGATGATGATCTGTACCAACTTATGAGTGCTTGTTCAGCCCAAAAATACAGGTTATGGAAATCATTTATCTTTTTCACGTGTGTGGTCATGTATATTAGTGTTAAAGCCTGTTTAAAATATTTACAAATGCTTTCTGTGTGCTCATTAAATTAATTACTACTCTTCAATAGTTTATAGAATTTCCAACATTAAGATCGTAATATTAACTCGCCGTAAATCGCAAGATTTTGCACATGTTAATTTGTAAAAGAAATTGTGGACTGAAGCAGTAGAGAAAACAATAACTTCATGATCCCAAATCAAGATGCTTCAGATTTGCCTTTATAAGTGATATTTAGGTTAAAGAAAAGACGGCCACTCTTATCTTTATAAAAGTCACTATCTCGTGTCATGGTTTGGAAGGTCCCTCTGTCAGCAAAAAGTGCTTGATTATTACGAATATTAAAGCGCATTGAACACAGGTTAAAGTCTGTTTAAAGTAGTTGTGTATGAAATAGAGTGGATGGGCAATGTGTTTAAAAGTTGGTGTTCAAATCCCTTTTAATATGTACAACTAATATTTGAATACAATTATACATTATATACTTGAGTTTAAATATTATATAGGGGATTCAAACACAGATTTAAAGCTCTCTCTAGCTATCCACTCAATCTCATACAACCAACACACATGACCACACATATGCAAACATGTTGGGGATCATTTATCTTGTGTTGCATGTGTGTGGTCATATTTATCGATTTTATGAGATATAATAGATAGCTGAAGGGAGATTAAAAGTCTGTGTTCAAATTTCTCTCTCTCTCTCTCTCTCTCTCTCTCTCTCTCTCTATATATATATATATATATATATATATATATATAGAGGTCATATATATATATATATATAGTGACCATATGAATGGGCACAAGGAATTGAGATTCTTTGTATCTGCATCGAATAGCTATATTATATTTAAAAAAAAAAAAAAGGAAATAGCTTTAGAATTTTTAAATTTTTTTGCTAGAAATTGTTTAAAGCTTATACATGGATTGCTTATGCAGTTGATTGACCACTTTATAAGTATTCATTATTATTATTGTGAACAAAGTAAAGCAAAACTCCATATAGTTGTGCCACCTGTGTGCTAAACAGAGTAATCAATGGATGCCAGAAGGCTTGTACATAAAATCCCTAACTAATGCCTACTCATCCAATATCCCCAGACTAGTTTCTGGCTTGTGGCCTTCGTCAGTGAGGAGCTTTGGATCTCAGAGCTCTGCATCTAGATCTTAGGATCTAATGCAACCCTCTAGCAACCACCTTTTATCTCTACTTAACTACAAAACTATGAGCACAAAATTGAAAACACAAAAAATATTTTCAATCTAAGCTCAATAGCTTATATAGTCATATGGGTCTGAACTCAGTTCAGCACCAATACATTTTGGTGTCTTTGGCTCTTTAACAACCATAGCCACCACTACCCTATTAGGCAGGATTGGGTAGTGGTGGCTATGGTTGTTAAAAAGCCAAAGACACCAAAATGTATGGGAGCTAAACTGAGTTCAGACCCATATGACTATATAAGCTATTGAGCTTAGATTGAAAATATTTTTTGTGTTTTCAATAAAAGGTAGTTGCTAGAGGGTTGCATTAGATCCTAAGATCTAGATGCAGTGCTCTCAGATCCAAAGCTCCTCACTGACGAAGGCCACAAGCCAGAAACTAGTCTGGGGATATTGGATGAGTAGGCATTAGATAAGGATTTTATGCACAAGCCTTCTGGAATCCATTGATTACTCTGTTTAGCACACAAGTGGCACTACTATATGGAGTTTTGCTTTGCTTTGTTTATAAACAATTTTGTGCTAGTATTGAAGATGTGATCATGTGATGCTTGCTGGTTTATTATTATTGTGGTTAGTGAAGTATTTAATGCCAGAGAGAGGGGTTGTTATTATAGGAATTGGTATATTTGGGCAGGAAAATGCAAAGTTATTTTATGTTAATGTAATATTTGGTTGAATGGTTTCAAAATCCTTTATTCATTAGTACTTATCCTTTTGTCAACAATTAAAAGCCATTTCAATTATATTTAGTTAGGACAGTTTAATATTTAGGTTGCAGTACATGTGCATGCTTATATGTCTGTATTATGTTTCATTTCATTTTCATCTTTTAATAACAGCAAACAATAGTACATGTACAATAAAACATTTAAATTACAGTAATTATCTTAAATAATTTAACAAATATATATTTCTTTTCAATGATTAATAGATAGTTGAATCAATGAATTATTTTACAAATTAAATAAATTATTAATCATTTTTGTTTAATAGTTAATTAATATTCATTTTTCTTTCAAGTTTGTAAAAGCTATTTATTTTATTATTATTTTTGTCTTGATTTAATTCTAAAATCAAAATTTTTTTTTTTTTTTAGAAAAGATTTTTTTTTTGAATATGTAATTAGCTTAGATAGAAAAGAAGCGTGGGAGTAACCTTGTGAAGGGAAATGACCTTTTTGCTAAAGAGAGATATTTAACAAAGATCTCCAGTGAAAAATTTGCATATTATGTAATGTAATTGTAGCCAGTAAACAGTGGCTCATTGTTGTGAAAATTAAAGCCAGTTGCTGAAGTCAAATTGATTTTAAAAAGACTTTGGAGTAAAACTGCAAAAGCATCTTAAGAAATTTATTATGGGAAAAGTTAACTAGAATGGAATTCTAAATTTTAAAAAGATACACAGTTTATTTTGCTCTCCTCGATTTAAACGTTTTGAATTAACCTTATCATAACTATTGCTCTTTTAAAAATATATGTTGATAACATTCAGTCTACATTACTTTATTTAATTGTCATTTTAAATAAGAATAAATTGCATGAATATTATTATTGTATCACTAACCAACATGTGTCTTTTGATATATCTGGAAAACGCATGCAGAACTGTTTTACAGAATATATTTTAATTCTTTACTATTTTACGTGTTGTGTTTTTGTGAGGATTAAACATAAAATTAAGGACATGCATATTTTGATAAATCATGACCTGTTTAAATTCATCATAAAGAGATAATAGTATTTATTTATCTGGTATTTCTGGAAATAATATGTATTTTAAATGAAGGAAATAAATGTGAGTTACTTCAAATTAAGTATTTGCTTAAATCGAATGGAAAAATAGAAATGCGGGTAATTTTTGTTCTCTTTGATAAAGTTGAAATATAAAACAAAGTATTATTAATTGTGGAATTACTAAGGAACCATGGTATCTTAATTGACACTATTTAAGAATAAACCATGCATATAATAGACTATAAAGCGTTAAATGCTATTCAAGAAAACTACTAAGAATATTTGCATATTTAATTTAGCACTACAATGAAGAATGTCTTATGTTTTCAGTATAATAAAAGAGAAATTAATTGCTTGTGTGTGTGATTTGGTACCTCAAATAGATATGCTATGAACACTGGAGGTTCTGGGTCAGATTTAAGTTATGATTATTTTTTTTAAGTTATCCTGCAGAAGTTTGTTTTATTTAAATTCAGTTTGGAATGTGTCCCATATTGTTTCATAAACATGGAGCAGAGCTTTGCAAGTGAACTTTTATTTAAGTTACAAAACAAATAACTTTTGTCTCATTATTTTTTTTTATTGCTTGTCATTATTGATGTATATTATTGATAATAGGCTTACTTATTATTATGCTTTATTGATAAGTTGGGTTATTTTGACCTTCAAGACCGTCTCCGAAGTGTATCCAAATGAGGAATACGCGGGTAAAAATTGATTGTGTACAAATAGGTCTTATTGTTCTTTTACGAAGGTAAAAGACAGAAATATTTTTTTCTAATATATTATTAGAGAGGTTTATATTTATTTTATATACTTTATTAACTCAAAGTGAGAATTTTGTTCTTTTTTCAATCAACGAACGTATAATAGAAATAGTTTGCTAGATATGAAAGAAAGTTCGTTCATAATAATCATAACCATTACATTTTAAAAAGTAACCTAAAGTTTATTCTGAATTAATATTTATACCTTGATGCAATATTTAATTACCATGTTGCCTGCATAGGGTGTAATTTAGAGTTAATTTTATGTATACTTTTATTCATGGGTGTGTGTCTGTTTTGCACAATTATGACATTTGTTTGATAAAGTTCAGTTTGTGAATATTTTATGTATAAATTTCAGATGCTGTCATATTCTACTGAGTTGAATGGATTAGTATGTTATCTGTATGTATTTATCGGCCAGCGTCTATTTATAATGTTCGATATTTAGAAGAGCTTTGAGAATGGAAAGAAACCCGATTGCATTATAATGTTTGTAGGGATAAAAGATTTTGCTTATTTAGTATATGTTTTCCATGAGTAGAGCCTAGTTTATATTATATGCATATGATTAAATGATATTTTTTGAAGTTAAGCAGTGTTTTCTTAGAGCCCTGGTGATGAGGAAGAAGTTCCCACCAGGAGTGTATTTAGAAGTAGATGAATTATTGTTGAAGTATGATTAAATGTTTAGGAAGTTATATGACATTTTTCTTATATTCTTGGTGATGAGGAAAAGGTTCCCCACCAACAGTGTATTTAGAATCAGATGAATTATTGTAGAAGTGTTCAGTAAGAGTTTATCTGCTCCTCATGTAGATTTCCCTTATAACGTATAGTCTGTATAATCATGAAAATATAGCTCTGTGTTAATTAATATGTGGGCAGATAAATTGTTAAATTAATTCTTGATGTAATATTAGTGTCTTATTTTATTGATGAATTACAACATTGTCCAAAATAAAGTAATTCTATGATATTTTCTTGATGAATGGAGAATTTGTAGAAAAGATTATTTTCTATCATTGTTGCTTGACACACACACACGCATATATAAATAATATTGTGTACATAAAGTATAGAGTTATTGAAATTAAAATGAGAAATAAATGTTTTGAAATACATTACATTCATTTAAATAGAAGTATAAAGTTATTGAGATTAAAACGGGAAATAAATATTTTAAACTACAGTGTACTTATTTAAATAAAGGTTATAAATCATCAAATCATCAGAATGAACATGATTTTGTTGCTATGCATGAAAGGTATAAGTAATTGAAAGTGATTATTTAGTCAATTAGAGAAAGTTGCTTGGTTGAGAGCCAAATATAATTAATTTGATTTATTTTATTAATCAATGGTAATATCCTCTCAAAAATATTTTTTTTGTGTGTTAATAATATAATATGTTGTTTATTTAGTGTCATGTAGATGAAACATGTAGGCAAAGCATGTGTTCGAAGTCAGAATATTTAAGTTTTGTTGTTAATTTGCTTTCATAATAGGGATAATCCCAAACTGATGCTTAAAGTTTATTTGATAATTTAAAAATCTGTAAGACAAGTAGTCCAATTGTAAATATCTTGTTAAATTAAATTTATTTTATTGTAATAAATGATTTATTTTATTTGTTTAAAATCTTAAAACTGTGTCTGGAGTTATTATTGTATACATTCGTGTTTTCCATTTCCACATTTTATAAATCTATCATAAAATAGATATATTATTTAGAGTTATAATATTAAATCTGCTGGTGTCTGACAATATTGTTTCTCTTAATCCAAACATTAAGTTAGGTGATGATATGAAATTAAAATACCCCGTTTCTGTCATTATCTTATTATTGAAACACAGTAGAATATTTTAGTCAATTTGTTTCATTACATTTTATCACACTTTAGAATTATAATTTATGGGCCAGTGTAGTTTATTTAATTTAACTGTGTTTGTTAAATTCCCTGAGATCTTATTGTTTATTTCTTGATTGGCATTAAAGTAGATGTTTAGATTATGATATGCCAAGTCATAGAATTGTTTAGGAATATAATTATAGCAAGCTGATATATGTTGTATTTGGATGAAGAAAGAAATTAAGTTTAAAGTATATTTTAATAGACTGTACCAATAAACATTATGATTCTTTATCATACAATTAATTACCAAAGGAATTTACATTATATTAAATGTTTTGTAATATTTTTTTATTTTATTCATTTATCATCCTATATCTTATGAACTGCCTATAGCCTCCCACTGAGCTGAGCTGAACATAAACTTAAATATAGAGCCTCAATAATAATTTTGTATTATATATCTTGTTCTATTGTTCTATTCATTAATAGAACTGGAGCCTTGGCAATTCGCTCATGTAATGTATATGAGCGGTGTTGGGAGTGTAGGTTATAATATATATATAAATAATATATATATATATATATATATATATATATATATATATATATATATATATAAACGAAAATAGATTAATCACTCTTTCCTTAGAATCACTCTATAAATATTGAACATAGGTTCAATAATAGAATGGATTCATATATATATATATATATATATATATATATATATATATATATATATATATATAAAATATATGTGTATATATATGAGGTAACATAGCTTAATATATATTTAATTAGAAAAATAAACTGGGCTCTCTCAGGCTGAGGACAATAGTATGCTAAATTGTGAATAGAGATCATGAATACAAAGAATACACTTATTATTGTAGTATTTCATATATATAAGTTTCACTAAATTAATAATCTACTATCCTAGAAAGTAGATAGAAACTCTCTTTTAATAACATTGTTTTTAATTATTAAATGTCATACTCCAGCTGACTGATATATTAATCTCATTTTGAATTTTACCAAAGTTGACAAAGTTTAACTTAAATATATCAAAAGTTTCAGAAATATATGTATTCATCATTTCTTGATCTTTTGACCAGTAGTTAGAGTACTATTTGACCATAGCCTGCCTGAGGGAGATTAGTTTTCTCCTCTTATATATATATATATATATATATATATATATATATATATATATATATATATATATATATATTTAAAATAAAAATGATTTGAATGCCTTCTCTTGTAGTAGCATTTATCATAAATAAAAAAAAAAAGCTTGTTTAGAGCTATTAGCATGCTCTTAATTTTACATATTTGTAAGTGCAAGCTATATATAAGTCATGTGACATCTGACTTGTTACTATTACTATTATTATTTTGCTGTTGTGGCTTTAGCTAAATTAAAGAGCTAAGCCTACTAATATATTGAGTATCTGAATTAAGTTCAGTCCCATATGATTTTTTCAGTTGGAGAGCTGACTTTAAAGACATGTAGGTGTCTAAAAGTTTCAGATCTTCTTCTAACAATTATCTTTTAGATAAATGCTTTGCTTGAGTTGGTTTTTTAGATCTAATGTCCCAACTCCTCACTGAAGAGACCCATAGGTCGAAACCGGTCTGGGGATGGGGACCATTTAAAATAAAAATGATTTGAATGCCTTCTCTTGTAGTAGCATTTATCATAAATAAAAAAAAAGCTTGTTTAGAGCTATTAGCATGCTCTTAATTTTACATATTTGTAAGTGCAAGCTATATATAAGTCATGTGACATCTGACTTGTTACTATTACTATTATTATTTTGCTGTTGTGGCTTTAGCTAAATTAAAGAGCTAAGCCTACTAATATATGGAGTATCTGAATTAAGTTCAGTCCCATATGATTTTTTCAGTTGGAGAGCTGACTTTAAAGACATGTAGGTGTCTAAAAGTTTCAGATCTTCTTCTAACAATTATCTTTTAGATAAATGCTTTGCTTGAGTTGGTTTTTTAGATCTAATGTCCCAACTCCTCACTGAAGAGACCCATAGGTCGAAACCGGTCTGGGGATGGGGACCATTTAAAATAAAAATGATTTGAATGCCTTCTCTTGTAGTAGCATTTATCATAAATAAAAAAAAAGCTTGTTTAGAGCTATTAGCATGCTCTTAATTTTATATATATGCCACTTGATGTTTATCCCTTTTTAAATCATTATGTTGTCTTTGATATATACTTTCTTACTGAACTGAATAAGTTAACATAATCAATTTAATAGACAACTGTATATTTTAATCATATATTTATTTTCATCTAACCAAATTTCCTTCAAATTTTATCCTTGTCAAGATGTTATATTAATTAAATATATCAAGTCATTTACATATCATCTTAGTTCTCCCTCTATTCACCATCACCAACACTAAAATAATGTTTTTATACTCTATAATTTTTATTTAATACCTATTTTTATCGAAACGTTACTGAGCCTTGTACTATATTTATACATTTCGCGTTGCAACGTTAGCTTTTAAACGAATGTCAATTAAATGAAAATAAATATATATTAAATTATATAGTTGTCTATTAAGTTGACTATGTTTACATATTCAATTGAGAGATAATATGTAACACCTTCATTCAAAGTGAAGACTATCCGTAATAATTTTATTTTTATTTTTACATACAACACATTGATGTTCTAGTGACCAATGGTGGTCTCTTGTGATTTTTATTCCGTGGTTACAATTAGCTAGATATCCAATTTCTAACCAATATTGAAAAGCTTTCTCTATGACTACGATGTGTTTATCTGAAAAGAAGGACTTACTATATCCATCAAGTACAAATCTAATTCTATATTTCAATATTTACTTATATGTGTTATATGTTTTACTTCATCTTCATTAATAAATGGAAATAATAAAAAATATTTATTAAAATAGTAATTAAACTAGAAACGAGAAATAGAAAAGTTGACCTTTTAAACCTATGTAGAAGAATCTAAATGTACTAATATTTATTGTCAAGATTTGAAAAAGGAAATGTCATTTGGATAAAAGGCAAACAATCGTCGGATAAGTTCTTGTCATTACGAGTTAATGTAATGACTAAATTCCTATAGATATGTGATTTACTACAACAATTTACATTTAAGATGAGAGATTTCTCTAAATAGAACTATTTGTTTGACTTTTAAAGCCAATTGTCAAATGAATAACTTAATATTTAGATATATTGATAATATTTCGTATTTTTATGTCTTGGCCAATTATAATAAAAAATATTTTTTGACAGATGTTATATATATTAGAAATTCCGATTAAAAATAATATATGTATACTCATGTTATAATTGTTTGATTTATTTTTAAATTATCTGTAAAACCATCCGTTTATCTATCTATCTATCTATCTATCTATCTATCTATCTATCTATCTATCTATCTATCTATCTATCTATCTATCTATCTATCTATCTATCTATCTATCTATCTATCTGTCTATCTATCTATCTATCTATCTATCTATCTATCTGTTTTTCAGTCTGTCTAACTATCTGTACACTTATCAATCGATTTATCCAAATTCCGTCTCTTTCAATATATATATATATACAAACATATACGTATATTTGACTATACATATATTTATATATACATTTATTTATTTATCTTTGAACCACCAATCTCTTCTTTCTATCTCATTTATCAGCTACCTACATATCTATTTAGCCATATATTTATCTACATATTTATCTGTGTCTATCTATTTATCTATCTATCTATCCATCTATGTAATCTATCTATCTATCTATCTATCTATCTATCTATCTATCTATCTATCTATCTATCTATCTATCTATCTATCTATCTATCTATCTAATTTACCTATGGATCTAGTTTATCTATTTATCTATCTTCATTATCTGACAATTTATATTTTTATTGTTTATCATTCTATTTCTTTATCTACATATTTATATATGATGGTGAGCAAAAATATATACACACTCCAGTCATATTAAAGTTTTTCTTAGCCATATTATCTAATCCAGTGATTTCTTTATAAATTCATTATCACTCTAGTTATTGCTATGCAGTTTTGAAGGTGTTACTTCAATTAAATGAGGCAGCAGTGTAAGAAATAATGATTTCCCCACATGCTTTGCATGAGAGAAAAGTAGTGTGCAGTGATTTATTTTTATGTGGGTATAGGTGTTTCTATTGCTGATATTTATCAATGACATTGTGTATAATAAAAGGGATTAGTTATGAAGAAGTGTGAGTATGAATGGATGGAGTAGTTCAAAAAAGGTTCAATAACTCACAACCAAATCAAAGTTCAGTTAGAAAATTATGCAAACATATTATTGTGATTGTCAAAGGTCAATATTGGAAGATTCAAAAAATCAATAATGCTTACTACTGAGATAGATGATCTCCAGAAGTCTGGAGTATATAATTTGATCAAAAATGCAGAGGACCAACATTTGTTGTTGTATAATCATACATATTTCTTAACTACTGCTACAATGTTGACACAGGCAAATCTGGTTGGATCAACATTCTCTTTGTCCTGATCTTGTACCTTCAAATGATCATCCATTAGGTCCATTCAAAATGCCCTGTAGGATGATGATTCACATGTGATGAAGAGTCAAATACAATAGTGCATCATTTTTGCAGTTCAGCCTAAAATTATTATTTTAGTGATTTAAACCAAAAGTTTGTTGACAGAGGGACAAATTATATTAAAACAAGTAAGATAGTGTCAAAAAATGATTGTGTGTTTTTTTTTCGAAAGTTGATTAAAATAAATGTTACAGCCAGAATGTGGATATTTATTTATTTACCCTCATATATACATAAAACAACTCACTTCACATATCTGCCTATTTTACAACATTCATTTAATTTTATAATGATAAATTACTTTTCCATTCAGAGAAAAGAGAACTCTTATTTTACCACAGAATGTTTATATAAAACAAACAAAACAATAATACATATTGTTTTCTATATGTTATTTTGTTGAGTATTTAGTGATCATACTCCAGTGCTAAAATAATAAACTAAAATATGGAATCTTATCATTATCTGGCATAGACAAGCATAATGATTTTATAAGCTTTTATGTCTGAAAGCAAAAAAGATATAATTTTTAGAATTCATATAGTTTATGGCCAAAATAACAGTTGTCTTTATTGAAAAGAAAACTTATAAAGTTAGTAATGTTTAATTTTTTATGAATAATAATAATATTTATCTAAGCTACACTATTTAAAATTAGAAATAGATGATATTTTCATAGATAGATAGATAGATAGATAGATAGATAGATAGATAGATAGATAGATAGATAGATAGATAGATAGATAGATAGATAGATAGATAGATAGATAGATAGATAGATAGATAGATAGATAGATAGATAGATAGGTAGATAGGTAGGTAGATAGGTAGATAGATAGGTAGATAGATAGGTAGGTAGATAGGTAGGTAGGTAGGTAGGTAGGTAGGTAGGTAGATAGATAGATAGATAGATAGATAGATAGATAGATAGATAGATAGATAGATAGATAGATAGATAGATAGATAGATAGATAGATAGATAGATAGATAGATAGATAGAGAATTGAATACATGCATAAATAGATAATCCAATACATGGATAGGTAGGTAGTTAGCTAAGAATATTGGTAGATAATTATTTAGAAAAATACACAGATATGTAGATAGATAAGGAGATGGGAAAGTAGGTAAGTGGGTGAGTTGATGGATGGATGCATTTGGATACATGTGGAAACAGTGTGAACTGGTGGATTGATGGTTAGATTGATAAATAGATAAATAGATAAATAAATAAATAGATAGGTGTGTGTGTATGTTGTTTTTTTTATTAAGGAAAATACACGTACAATTAAAATATAAATCTTGTTGGTATACATTCGTTTGGATTTGTTACACATATTATGACAATCATTAGTAAATAATTTTCCAAATTAGAAAATATACCCGTTTAATACATTAGTTATTATTATGACAAATTAATTTCATGATCAGAGCAAGAAGCTCATCGTTCAAACTTAGTCTATAAATATTGTGTACTAGTTTTATATCAGAACAACTAGCTCTTCATTTAGTGACTTAGCCAGTGATCATTGTGCAGTCCATATTTTTATTGGCAGTGAACCTTTGTCATTCTCCATCTAACTGAACCGTTTTTAATCTTGAATTACTTTTTAATTAGCATGCCTGAGGATAGGCTCTTCATCCAGTAGCCTGAGTTGCCCCCAAGTGTCCCCGAAGAGCTTTTCCGGCGTTAATAAACGATCCTTAAACATAGTCCTTTGAATAATTTTTTTTACACAGTTCCCATGGTTCTTTATTTCCTCGTTTGTAGATTGTTGGATAGAAGAATATATATATATATATCGTGTTTTATATATTCACTTTTATACACCAGACAGATTAATAATGGAATCAGTGTTAGGACTGATGCACACACTCTTAAAGATATGGACAAATAAATCGCAATTCGCATATAAAATTCACCAATAAAACTAGAAATTAATAAATGCGATTAAAAAGTTCGTCAAAAGGCACAACAGCGTAAATGGAAGGTATGAATGTTACTTGAAATGAATGATTAAAAAAACAATACATTTTTATGATTCTCAGTTAACTTATTTCGGCAATAAAATAAAGCAATCAACAAACATTTGAAATACTTACATTTCGTTACATACAAAGAGAACTTAAGTTTAGAGAAATATGTGTTATTATAATACTCATTGGTCAGTTGAATGATAGATTTTATATTTTTATGAGATTATTATCTTGAATTCGTTTAAAATTCTTCAGGTCAAATTCTTAATACCACATCACGAAACCATAAGGAAATTTTTTTGAAAAAAACCATGCATTTTATAAACATGAACTGCTTAAAAAAAATCCGAAATTTACTATTTTGATTTTGTTTGTATAATTTTGTAACTATTTTTTTATTTAGTTTAAACTTATAATAGCTTTTTTTTTCTTAAATTTTAAAAACTGTTATAATGTTTTATTTATTTTTTTTGCGTAGTTGTTTTTCTTTTTGGAAAAAGGTAAAAAAAATCAACAACTTCTAAATATATACCTTTATTTTTGTATTTTAATGGAGTACTTAAATGTTTTTTAATCTTTTAAAACTATCTTACCTCAAGCTTTTATTATTATTATTATTATTTTATTTTAAATTTCAAAATCCTTTACAATTGTTTCTTGTTTTTTTTTATATCTTATTGACCAGGTTTCCTACTTTTCTTTGTCAACATTTAACTGGAAATAAACATTTCACAAAACATTTTTTTTTTAAAATAACAATATACACGGAATTTTCAGATTTAAAAACTTAGACAAATGTTTTATATCAAAGAAAATAGTTAATAGATCGCGCACTCTTAAGTAAAAATGTAAGTTGTAATTTTATCACACATACAACATACATATTTTTTTATAGATATGGATAAAAATGTTTGCAATAGGTGATTGTTTCAAGTGTCAAAAATATGTTGTTACTATCCTTGATGTAAATAATTGGCAAACATAGATATAAAATTTAAAGATACCGCTAGTTTGGAAACTTGATAGGAGTACTAATGTTTTCCATATCACTCGGAAGTTTTATTTTGTAACCGATAGTTAATAGTTTTCCCAAATTTAAATTGTATTAATTGATAAAATATCGGGAGTATGTTTTCATAGTTGAAAAGAATTTTTTTTTAACCTTTTGTATCACTTACTCAAAATTGGAACTAAATTTACATTTGAAAGTAAATAAATATTTGAATTCGGATCTGTGAATGAATTTAAGTCCAGATAGATAGATAAATAGACAGACATACAGATAAATTAATAATTAGAAAGGAAGATAGATGGATGGAATTGCTAGAATGATGGATAGATGATACACATACATTGATAAATATAGATAGATAGATAGATAGATAGATAGATAGATAGATAGATAGATAGATAGATAGATAGATAGATAGATAGATAGATAGATAGATAGATAGATAGATAGATAGATAGACTGTCAGAAAGTATAGATTGATAGATAGATGAACAATATATAGATAAGGGTATGTAAAATATATAAATAGATCGATCGATTGATCGATCGATCGATCGATAGATAGATAGATAGATAGATAGATAGATAGATAGATAGATAGATAGATAGATAGATAGATAGATAGATAGATGTTTCTGTATATTCACTTTTATACTTCAGACATGTTTATAATATAATCAGTGTTAGAAAGGAGCAGCACCTCTTAAAGATAGAAACAAATCAATTGCTCTAGACATTATTTATTTGCATATAAAATTGACCAATAAAACTAGAAATTATTAAATATGATTAAAAAGTTTGTCAAAAGGTGCAATAGCGTAACGGAAAGATGTTGATGTTACTTGAAATAAATGATGTTTTTTTTTTTTTAAAAAAAATCATTTTTATGTCCGTCAATTAACGGATTTTGACGATAAAATACAAATAAAGATTTGAAATACATACATTTTGTTACGTATAAAAAAAAAAACATGTTTGTAGAAAAAGATGTTATCATTACACTCATTGATCGGTTAAATGTTATGTTTTATATTTTTATGATATTATTATTTTGGATTCGTATAAAATGTTTCTGATCGGATCCTTAATACCGCAGCACCAATCCATAAGTGAAATGTTCGACAAATCCACCCACTTTATATACATGATCTGCTTTAAACAAAACAAAATCGTGCAGTTACTATTTTGATTTTGATTGTATAATGTTACACCTATTTGTTATTTAGAATTTAAATTTCTAATAGTTATTTTTCTGAAATTTTTAATACTACTATAATGTTTTTGTTGTATTGCGTAGTTGTTGTTTTTTTTTTTTTTTAATCTACATCTTAATGTACATTTTCTTTCACCCAACTTTATTTTTGTTTTTAATGGAGTATTTAAATGTGTTTCTTTTAATCTTTTAAAACTATCTCACCTCTAGCTTTTATTACTATTATTTATTTGAAATTTAAAAATCATTCACAATTCTTTCTGTTTTTTTTCTTTATCTTATTGTCCATGTTTCTTACTTTTCTTTATCAACATTTAACTGGAAATAAATATTTAACAAAAACTATTTTTTTTAAAAATAACAATATACACGGAATTTTCAAGTCTAAAACTTAAACAAACGTTTCATATCAAAGAAAATATTTAACAGATCGCACACTCATATGTAAATATATGTCGCAATTTTGTCACACATACAGCGTAAATATTTTTTTATACTTGTGCATAAAAATGTTTGACATAAGTGATTGTTTCAAGTGACAAAAATGCGTTTTGATAATTATGATGTAAATAAGCTGACGTATCATAGATATAAAATTTAATGATACCGCTAGTTTTGAAATTTGATCATGGTATTAATGTTTTTCATATCAGTTTTATATCGTAATCGGTAGTTAATATTGTCTCTAAATTTAAATTGTATACATTAATGAAATATATGAGGGGAGTTTTCATAGTAGGAAAGAAATTAAATTTAGACTTTCATATCACCTGAGAAACGATTCATATATGAAAAATTAAATAAATATCGGAACACAGATGTGTGAATGAGTTTAATCTCAAATAGATAGATAGACAGCTTGATGGATGGATAGGTAATTGTATGGATAAATAGATATGTAGATAGATTAAAAAATATATAGATAGCTAAATAGGTAGGTAAGTAAGTAGATATGTGGTTAAGTGGGTGGATTGGTAGTTGTATAGATAAATAGCTTTATATATATATATATATATATATATATATATATATATATATATATATAATAATATATATATATTATAATAAGATAGATAGGCAGAGATATAGACTAATATAAATAGATAGTGCACCTTGCCTTCAATTAATGGACTAGTCCTGATTCCAACTTATCTACATCAAATTGAGCAATCATCGCCATGAACTTATGAGTATACAGATAGATAACACCTAGTCAATAGCAAAATCAGAACAATATGCATTGATGCTCAATGGATCTGAATGTTTTTTTTTTTTAGTAAGGATGGGGATCTGGTAATAAATAGTCAAATCTCTTGAAGGTTAACAATCACAAATTTGAAAAACAAAATACATGTACTCCAGAGAACAACTTTCACAAAGCTTAAAGACAGAATACACATTTTCTATATTTATTCAGAGGGAACTATTGTCACAGAACTGAAAGTTAGAATACATATTATCCAGACAATATCAGTTAAATTAAATAGTTGATGTAGTGAGGCAATTGCACATTCAGAAACTTGAAGCTTCTAGGCCCAAATGCTGACTTGAACAAGGTATCAAGTAGAATCAGAAGTGTCACCAGACCTATTCACAGCACATGCTATCACAGTACACCTAGAAGTGGTAGAAAGCCTATAAGAGTGAGATTAGTTTCATCTTCTGTAGTTCACTCTAGAGCTAAGAGCTATATTTCATGAATGGTAACAGGGAGGATGTAGCCATAGTAAATATAATGTCAAATGCAAATGTATATTTGTTTTAATGATTTAGAAAAGAATATAGTATAAAGCTTATTTCCGTGAGTTTGTCATCATTAATTAAACACACACACATGCATATATATATAATAATATTTTGGGTATGAATTGTGTATTATTTTGCATTACAATCTGATATTTTGATAGACTAGCAACTGCCATTATCAAGGTTAACTTTTGAAAGAATAATCGGTAGATCTCAAAGAATAACATGACTCAGTCCGAGATAAGAAGTGAGATTCAACTTGAAGTAGTTCAGCATTCACAATATGAGGCTTACCAAAATGTTTATTTCCCTCAGTTTTTTTACCTATTAATTTCAAATTAATATTAGGTAAAATGAGAGTTTTCCACATAGCTGAAATACGCTGTGCTTCTTCAGCTCTATTTAAACCAGTAGGTCTCTTTAATATTTCAATTGACTCTCTTGTGGTTCTTAAATCATATATTTCCAAATTAGAAAGTATTTTTGTTTTGTCAAAATCAGGTTTTTGACCAATTTCTAAAAAAAATGGGAAGTAAACACTGATGTGCTAATTTTTTGATTAAAAGCATTTCTATGTTTCTTAATTCTAACATTTATTCATCTATTAGACTAACCCACATAGCTTCTTGAGCACTGCAAACATGGAATTTCATAAACTCCTTGGTGTTCCAAAAATATTCTGTCTTTAGGTTTGTATAAAAAATCACCAATTTTTTTGCCAGTAGAAAAAGTAGTCTTTATATTAAAACAAGATAGTCTTCTACTGATTTTATCAGTTACTCCTTTAATGTAAGGTAAAATTACTCTATTAAAAGAGGAATTTTCAATTCTATCCTTTTTTTTTCTTTTTAGTATTAATGTTATCTAAAGCCTTACATATGATATTTTCATTATAATTATTAGAAAGTAGAATATTTTTTGTATTTTCATTATAATTATTAGAAAGTAGAATATTTTTTGTAAGTTCCAGCAACAATGTATAAAATATACTTACTGTATTTAAATAATGATACAACAAATCTTCATACTTTAAATAAAATAATGCTCAAAATTTAAACACAGAATCATTGTGAGATTTCTTTAATTATATTTTCCTGTTTTTGTTATATATATATTAGATTTTTCACTACACATCCCGCAAATAGTAATAATAATATGACATCATTTATCCGTGAAAATATTAGAAGTAACATATATATATATACAGTCCTCTAATGTCTTATAAAGTAAAATGCTTGTTATTACTTCTTCAAATATTATTTGTTTCAGTCAAGCTTGGGTGTCGAGAGGTCAGCGACGGCTACTTTACAAGCAATTGTCCCGGATTAGCGGGTTCGCGTCCCAGCTAATGCTATGACACATGAGAAAAAAAATATATTATTTGTTTCATCAATAACAGTAATCTTTGTTTTACTTTTTTAATGAAATAAAATTAATTATTGATTACTTTTCAATGTTTTTAATTACTCTCTCAAAATCATAAGTTTATGAAATTAAAAAATACCTGAAATCTAAAATAATAAGTTTAAAAAAAAAAAAAAGAACAACATCTAATAGTTAGAATCTCACAATAAATTATATCTTTTATCATGTAAATTATTCACGTGAATATTTTTTATTTAAAAAGCTATTATATTCTAAACCATTAATATTCAATGTTTTTTTTTTATAAATATAATAAACAAGTGCACATAATTATGTAAAAATTTATGCACAATCTAATTCAAAGAATCATATTGAACATTTGCAATTACAAATTTGATTTCTTTGCTTTGATAATTCTGGAAATTATCAAGTAAAAATTCTGACATATACAGATTAAAAGTATAACTAAAATTTTTAAAAAAAATTTAAACTTAAAAAATTGATAGCATCTTTTCCAACTTTTTAACACTTTTTGGCTGTTATCAAGTGCAATGAAAAAAATGACATCACCATTATCCATTGAAACAATGTGAGCCAATCACTGCTATTACTGGTTAAATAATACATTTAAAAATAGATCGTCATGGAATGCATGTGTTTACATATATATAATATAAATAAAATGTCCTTTATTTAAAACAAAATTATAATTATAATAAAAATAATAAATTTAATGGTAATAAACTATTAAAAACAGTCTTTAAATCTGCAGAAGTACTTACAGTTAATTTTTTAAACCTACCTCAGCTGCCATTAAATTAAAAAACAAACAAATCGGAAGCAAACTTCTGCAGATTTAAAGATTGTTTATAATAGTTTATTACCTTTAAATTTATTATAATATATATATAATTTTCAAAGCTAAATGGGTTAATTTAATGATATATATATATATATATTGTAATCTTCCTGACAATTTAATTATCTATCATAACTCAAAAACTGTAAAAAAACTTATCGGTTTCATTTTTATGGTTAAGCAAATATATTCATAACTATCATTGGTTAAATAGAAAATAAAACAATCAATATCAAGTTAAAAAATCTCTCAGACTAATGCTTACGAAAAATATAATTTTATATTTAAAAATGTCTTTAGAAGCAGAGTTTCCTATATCTCCACCACCACAACCACCATCAACATAATCATCATCATCATCAACAACATTATCATCATTATTATCATTAATAATAATAATAATAATAATAATAATAATAATAATAATAATAACATCAACAACAACAACAACAACAACAATAATAATAATAATAATAATAATAATAATAATAATAATAATAATAATAATAATAATAATAATAATAATAATAATAATAATAATAATAATAATAATAATAATAATAATAATAATAATAATAATAATAATAATAATAATAATAATAATAATAATAATAATAATAATAATAATAATAATAATAATAATAATAATAATAATAATAATAATAATAATAATAATAATAATAATAATAATAATAATAATAATAATAATAATAATAATAATAATAATAATAATAATAATAATAATAATAATAATAATAATAATAATAGGGATAAAAGTCTTGAATATTTTAAAGAAATATATATTTACCTTTAGTTTATAACACACTGAAAGGATGAAATAAATGAATAATTTTTTATGTTATATAACATTTTACCAACGTTTTCACTGATGGAAATGCAAATATTACATGTGTTATATTTATTGTGTTATGTTTGTTATATATAACGGTGGGAGTTATTAAAAAATACTTATGTAGAAAAACATCTTAATTCACATAAAAATGGATCATTTAATTAATGTTTTATGGAAATATTGCATGTCTGGATCAGATATTCAGAAATGACTGGAATAAACTTTTATTTTTTCAGGATGCCCAATATTTTTCCTAGATTTTGTCAGATTTTATTTTATTTTATTTATATATTTGATTAAATGGTACCAAGAGCGAAGTATGATTTTTGTTCAGAACTTTCTACATAACTAGGTATTGAAGGAAGATCTCTGAGGAGCAGTCAACTTATGAGTAGAATAGAAAGACTTCTCTTAACTTTTAAAGTTTTTTTATTATTTTTTTAGTCCAGCATTAGTATTTCAGAAAATTATTGTTTTATTAAAAATAACCTGTTATTATAATGCATTTTAAAAAATGTAATCTTAAGATAGATTAGTTTTTATTTTTGTTATTTAAATAAAGAAAAATGTTTTTATTAGAAATTAATTTTCTGACAGGTAATTAATAATCATAACTTGTTTGAATGTATGGTCAAAAAGGCTGATCAGCGTTACATGATTTCAGTAATGACTGAGATCATAGGTAATTTTATTTGATAAATTTTAAAATGTTATATTTCAAAAATAGTACATTATATTATAATCATTATCATAAGACTTAAATATTGAACAGTTCAATTAACTGTTGATATAACTATCATTCTAGGTGTTATATAATAAAATAAATACGAATGAAAGTTTTGAAATATATAAAGATATTTTTAATGAAAAGAAACATTTGTTTATCATAAATATTTAAATATACATACATTTTATAACATTGTTAAGTTATTAATGTATTATCTTTATGAATGTTATCGGCTGAGGTACAGAGAAATATAGCAATATTATCTCTAAATTATATATATGTAACAACAAATGAATAAATGTGTAATATTAATGTATGCATTATTGAAATCATTTCTGCTTGAAAAACTTTTCAAAACCATCTTGAAATGGATTTTAGATTATTTTTTTTAGTAATATTGTTTGGAAATTATTTGGTAATAGTATGAATACTGAATCCCACTGCCTGGTGGCATCGTTTTTCACCAAATAAACATCAATATACTATTTTAATGGCCTTAATTTATGGCTGACACTACAATAAATGTTTTTTGAGCCATAACAGGCTGCCTGAGGGTGATGTATTCTACGATTACGTAATGAAATACTCCGCCCATTGCATTGCAACAGTATTTGTTATGTGAGCACTCTTGAACTCTCACTAAGGTCTGATTTAATGGTGGCCATATTTGAAAGAGACAAAACTCTGCAAAAATTCATTGTCAGAATTTTTTTAGAAAGCGTAGTGGAATTAGTATTTCATGTCATGTCATCACATACACACTTCTCTATTCTTTTGAACTGCACACAACTTGAAAAGGTTCTTCTTTTCAGCAGAGTTGTTTCTGATTTCACGTGCAAATATCCGTTTATGTGTGAATCTGTAGTGATAACTGTAAGGGAAGTTGGTTTGAGGGCTCCAAAATCCCATTACTTACAGCTTTGAGGCTTCCCAGTTATTTTATTTGTGTGTTACTTTTCTTACAGCTTTGATGCTTCCCTGTTATTTTATTTGCATGTTACTTTTGCCTTTTTTATGTGCCTGAAAATGGTGTTTTTTTTTGTTACTTGTTTTGGTTCACAACTTGTCCAAAGTTTCGTTTATTTTTGATTCAATAAATTATTTTATGTAAAGCTGTTGTTTTTTGTTGTTGTTCACATGATTAGAAAGTATGTAGGTAATATTTAATAAGTTTCATTAACAGTTAATTAAAATAGGTAATATTTTATTATACCAAAATTAAAAAAGAAGTGTTTAAGAGTTTATTCAAAAGGCCCCACCCAAAAAAATATATTTATAAAATAATAATAAAGAATGGTGTGGTAACATAATAAAATGTTCAAAAAGAAAATCTAAAAAGAAGTCGATAATTAAAAATCAAAACAAACCTTAACTCCCCCACCCATCCCACTTCCCCCGGCTTAAAAAAGTGTTCTTTAAAAATGAACTGTTTATGTCTTTTTTAAAATTAAAGGCACAGAAGTTAAGGAAAAACTTTTCATTATCATATAATATAGCTTTCTGTAGTGTAAAAAACAAATAGAAAAGCCTCATAAAAAATTAACCAAAAAAAGATGACAATTCAAAATCAAAACAAACCCTCTCCCCTCCACCCTCTAAAAACCAAGTGTTGGTTTATTCAAATGTACTGAATTGTTGAAGTATTTCAGCAAATCAAAACATTAACCCAAAAAAAGAAGATAAGTTCAAAGCAAACAACCAATGCCCCCTCTAAAAACAACAAAGTATTTGTTACTGTATTTTTGTGTAAACCAACCAACAGAGCATTAATTAATAATTTCAAAGCAAACCAACACCACTAACATCACTTAAAAAAGGGTGTGTTTCTTTAAAAAATGAACCAAAAAAAATAATAAAACCGAGTGAAAAAAAAATGTTTACTGTAAGTAATATTATGCAAAAAAATGATGGACAGTTAGTCGATAATTTAAAAATAAACCAACACCCTAGGACATCTAAAAACAAAGTATTTCTTTATTAAAAATGAAAAAAAAACCTGGGTGGATTAAAAAAAATGTTGGTGGTTTACCATAATATTATGTAAATCAAACAGATGGGCTGACAATGTAAAAGAAAATTAAAAACCAGTTGAAAAAAAAACAAAAAAATCTTTTACCATAATATTATGCAAACAAACAGATGGCCCATGAATTGGTATATTGATGTGTATTGGGCAAAAAAGCACCATAAAATGGTAGGGTTGAGTATTCATACTATTATCAATTATTTTTGCAATGAGGCAGGTATATTTTTACGTTGTTAATAGAGTTATTCAGCGTGGAAGAGATAGGATGCTGGTCAGGAGAGTAATCATTATATGGAATTCTAGGTGTTTAGGAATATGTTTGAAAGGCTGTTATCTGTGAATTATATTGTCACACTTAAAATGTTTTAAATATATAATTAACAAAGGAATGTATATTATTTCTTCATGGACAGTTGCATTGCCTTATATTCAACAAGAGCTAAAATAAAGCCATGACATGAATTTTTAGGTGCCTGATAAATATGAATCTATTTTTTTGCACTTATAGATGATAATATTTTCTTACTCATTGGGGTTATTGTTATCATTCCATACTGTACACTATAATTTCTATCTATCAACACAGGAAATACACTGGAAGTCAATAAATATCACATGATCACCATAAGGCCACAAGCCAGAAACTAGTCTGGGGATAGTGGATGAGTAGGCACTAGATAAAGATTTTATGCACAAGCCTTCTGGCATCCATTGATTACTCTAGCTTGCTGTGTGTGGTTATACATATAGTGAGTTTTGCCTTTTTAAGAATTACATTGTAGAGAATAGTTTTAAAAAATTATAAATTATTGGCTAAACTGTTACAAGTTGATAGTTTATGTAAAGGCAAAATGAGACATATAAAAAAACTTTCTATCACAAATAATATTGAAATATTTGATGCTTATCATAATGTAAAATAGGAGAGAAATGATTAATATTCTCATAAGCATTAGAGGTTTTTCACTCAAATAAATGCACATTTGAACTGGAATAAAAGCAAGAATAATGAAAATTATTTGAATGCTATAATGAATGTAAACATATATTAATAAAGGAAAGACAAAATATCAAGCAATATGATTTATTTATAGTTTTTTTCTTTAAAATTTGCTATAAAAATATTTAAAATAGAGAGAATCCATGAAATTATATTGCAAGTATTTTTGCATACATAATTCATTTGCAGAGGGGGGATATTCATAATTTTCTTTATTTAAATTTTCTGATATTCAAATATCAGAGTGTATTAGAATGCTAAGATGATGCATTGCTAAACTGCAAAAGAAGTATATATTCTTTTGAAAATATTTTAGTTGTTGAGTTTAGATAGGTGTATTTTAGATCTAAACTTATATATTTAAGAACTACATTATAATTAATATATATTTTATAAAATATAAATGTAACATTAAGTTTTTAAAAATTGAGGAGATTTATTGTTATTATTTCCCACAACAAAAACAATAGAATATTCTTGTTTTATTAAAAAAGGATAATATATCATTATTATTTCTGTAAAATTTTATTTTATTAGAAGTGACCAGATTGAAGTCTATCCTATTTTTATTTTTTATTTATTTGTAAAAAAATGTTTGTATAAATTACTGTTGTAAGTATTTTATTTTATAACATTATTGTAATAGCTATAAAGTTGTTTAATCATAATAAAATTGTTAATTGTTTAAAATTAATATCCTTGTTGAGTTTTGATATGTCTGCATGTTATTCATTTGAATCTTCATTTCACATGCATGATCCATAGAAATTAATGGTTTCAAACATTATTTATTTTGCACATGATTCATAAATATTACTTTAAAGTATTATTTGTATTATATTTGATTGAGTAATAAAGTATATATTTATTATGAGTATTGTAGAAGATGTGATCATTGGTGATAGTTTTTAAAATGATCCAACACAAATTTGAGATACTTAATATTGCCACTATATTCAAATATATTATATTTTAACAGTGTCATATAAAATCAATAAAGATTGTACAACATTTAGTTAAAATCTTATTATTTTATTTATGTTTTATTGTTTAACATTAATATTAAATGGATTTAATATACAGAGTCATTTAAGGTATCCTAGTTTCTTATTGTTGTTATAAGTTATGTAAGTGTAATTCAATGTTATGTAAAATCCCTCATCATATTTAACTACATGGTCTTAATTAATTTATTTTTTAGTATTAGTGTCAGAAATGAATCAAAGATTATATTTAAAAGAACTAAATATTTTAAAACCAGGCATTTTTCCCAAATTGGGCACTTAATTGTAAGTATAGGGGATTTGAACTAAGATTTTCAAGCACCCTTCAACTATCCAAACTGTCTCATACAACTGACACACATGATCACAGACATGTAGAAAAGATAAATAATCACCAATATATGTATTTCATGCTAAACTAGCACTCATCAGTTGGTCTACTTTATCATCTCCCACACATAATATAATCAGTGCTCAGTTTATATTAAGATAGCAAATCTTCATACTTTAATGGACAGGCTTCAATCTACTCGAACCTCCAACTTTTTAGCCACCATATCCTTGAAAATCTGACAATGAAAACCAATTGATGAGTTCTGGTATAGCATGAAATACAGATAATGGTGATTATTTATATTTTCTACATGTGTGTGGTCATGTGTATTCTTTAAAAAAAACGGTAAATTTTGTATTGAAAGATGATGAGTAGGAATTATCAATTGATGTTACATATTCAGTTAGTATTTTAATAAAAAAGTATTAAATATTATTTCTGTAATAAATTTATAAATTGTATTTTAGGATTATTATATGTGTGTTTAAGGACATGAGTGTATTATATAGTAGTTTCATTATGTAAATTTGATGGGGTAATATTATTGTGCCATTGTGAATGTATCTTTAGGGGAATATCCTCAATGTTTTAAGCCAATGCACCTTGCTGAATGTCTCATATGAAGAGTATCATAATTGTATTTGTTATTTCATTCCAATCCTATTTATTTAAAAGAATGAGCTGATCATAAATTAAATTTATTAGTAAAATAAAGGTTTGAATATTATAGTTAGAAACCTAACTATTGTGGTGAACCTAAGTGTTATCATATTTTAATTTCATGAATTTCTTATAGTTAAAGATTAGAAAATACTAATTTATTAGATACTGTGTGATAGTAGTGTAGCTTGAGCTTGTCCTAATCTTAATTGTTTTAAGTTATTTTTTATGAATGTTGACTATTGTTTTTGCCTAGTTATATCCTAATTAATTGGATTTTTTAGTTTAGTTTTCCTTTGGTGAGGGTACAATATATATATATATATATATATATATATATATATATATATATATATATATATATATATATATATATATATATATTGCTGTTGTGGCTTTGGCTAAATTAAATGGCTAAGCCTACTAATATATGGAGTATCTGAATTAAGTTCAGGCCCATATGATTTTTTTCAGTTGGAGAGCTGACTTTAAAGACATGTAGATGTCTAAAAGTTTCAGATCTTCTTCTAACAATTAACTTTTAGATAAATGCTTTGCTTGAGTTGGTTTTTTAAATCTAATGTCCCAACTCCTCACTGAAGTGACCCATAGGTCGAAACCGGTCTGGGGATGGGGACAATCCAAGATAAAAATGATTTGAATGTCTTCTCTTGTAGTAGCATTTATCATAAATAAATTAAAAAAAGCTTGTTTAGAGCTATTAGCACGCTCTTAATTTTATATATATATATAAAGTTTAAATGTGTGCATGTTTAATATCAACACATATTAAAGTTATATATATATATATATATTAACAATAAAAGGCTTTCCAGATTGAAATTCATGAATGTTATTGTTATTGGGATTGTCTAAGTGTTGATTAGTTTTTAGTGATAAATATATAGATGAAAATTGAAAAAAAAATTTGTATAAATATCAGAAGTTAAAAAAATTATCTGTATGCAGATATACATTTATTTAATTGCAGAAATGCACTTAACAAGTAGAGCAAAAAAATTAAAATAATTACTGAAAATTAAATATCAAGTTAAAATATTAAATTAATAAATATAAGTGAGATTATATAAGGAGAACTTGCTGAACAAATTAAAATATCTTTTCAATAAAGACTATGGAGAAGTGGTTAAACCAATATATATATATATATATATATATATATTACATATATATATATATATATATATATATATATATATATATATATATTGTAACATAATGAAAGGGACCATTGAATTTTTAACAAGTAGTAACCATTATAATATTTCATCCCTTGTTAATCAATTTAAATTAATCATTGTAACTTTTAATAAATAATAGTAATGTTGGAATGATCAAAATCATTGTAACTTAACAAAATATGATTCAGTATCAATCAAAATATTGGAGGCTTAAATTCATCAACTACTATTTAAGACTTAAAGTAATATCACAATATTAATAATCAGAAACAATAATGCTTGTAAACTAGTCATTTCAGCTCTCTAGTATCTGGCCTATTTCAAACCCTAGTTAGGCAGCCATTGTATCCTCAATTAACAAGTAGAAACTATAAACAAATTATTAAGAACAAACTATTATAACTCAGGAAATAACATCAACTTGGTGAGTACACTGGTAACTCAATAAAAGATCTCAATAAATCCAACAGTAAATTTTACTCACTCTTATCTATTGGTTTGATATCAAGTGCATATTTAAGTGAACAACAAGTGAGTATGGTCTAGCAGGGCGCCACTAGGTTATCTGATCCTAGACAAAGTTATATCTTATAACCTTTTCACATGTACCAGGTTTGAATCCTTTTTGGTAGTTTATTTCTAACAAAAATGAAGAATTTTGCATTTAGACCCATATCACTGTATGCACTAACATTTAGGTAAACACAAAACATACTTAAACTAAAGTGAAGTATATAAAATTTGTCAGACAGAAATCATCTTCTAGATCTGAACATAATAAATGTGTTTCAATATCTTTATAAGTTTTACTATCTGATATTATACTACTAATTTAGGATGGCAATTCACTCATCCTTGCATGATGTAGATGGTTGAATGGTGGTTATTATAATGATTTATGAATGTCAACTAAATACCATGAAATCTCTTATTTATTTATGGCCTTTAAACATTTATCTAGCTCATTAATTAAAATGTGATGATGATGATGACAATAATGATAATGGTTTCAACCACAGCTTGAAAACCAAGCCTAACATAAAATTTAGTTCTAAAGAAATTCATAAATATTGCTTAATCTTAGTATATCTAATTGGAACTCAAACTATTAATATTGACCATTGATGATGAATAATCACAACTAATAAAGAATACTTCAATGAAAATATACACCTTGTTTAATAAAACAAACCAACATTTATTATTCCCTTTCTAACATATACATGAAAATTTCTAGATAGACATGAAAATTTATAGGAATAATAATAATAATAACAATAATTGACTATTTTGAAATCATAATATTAATTTTACATTTTTACCCCTTTCCCTTTAAAATATAATGTATATTAAATTGGATACCAAACTTACTGAGATTTTCAATCCACAAGAAAATATTTCATATAAAAATAAACTCTTTAGGCACACATACTTTTATAATCTAACATGTAAAGTAGAATGATCAAAGAGAACAATATTAGTAGAATTGAAAGGAGCAAGAGACCCAGAAACAAGTTTTTAAATTATTTCTCCCCCCGCCTTCTAAGCTTCGAGATCGCTATTCTGTAACTTAAAACAAAAATAACCTAATATTTTTAATGCAATATATGTCTATTACTCTCACATTCACACTTCATTATATAAATGTAACCAGTTAATATATTATGGTGTGCATGTGTGTGTTTATCCCCATTATAGCTAAACATTATTTAAAAACAAAATACTAATACAAAAAAAATCTTTTACAGATTAACAAACATTTCATAATTTTAGATTAATATACAATAATACCCTTTAGAAAATAAACTTCATTAATAAGCAGGGTATAATAGTTTTAGCATACACAAAATTATTACTCAAGGTTATAGCTATTATTATTGAAGAAAATTTAGGTTTCAATCGATTTTGGTTGTGTTAAAGTTCTGAAAAAAATATATAAAACTTCATTTTTAAAAATTTACAAATAGTCTTTAATATCATTAAAAGAAAATAGATAATGAAAATTCATGTTACCAGTCCCAAGAGTTCAAACTTAGCTTGATCAATGTCCATACTTTTGCAGCAAACAATTTCTGTGGTTCGCTGGAACAGTCCTTTTCTTGAGGATTATAATTAATTGACGGTGATGATGATGATGACATTATTTGCTTTAGTGGGATCATTTGGCACTGGAACTTTATTTTCCTTCCTGTTAAATATAATTCGTCTAATAAATGGAGTATATCAGTTGTTCTCCCTTCACAATTTTTTTTCTTGGGTTTAAATTCAGTCACTGGAATAATGGAACTAGATGATTTAATACTTATCAGTAGATTAATCATGGCTGCAGAAAGGAGTTTGCTATTAACTGAAAGGAGACCCTTTGATTCCCCTTGGAGGCCTTAAAGGAACCGAGCAGGGCAAATTCCTAATGTCCACTCCATACGTTCTTGTGATTGCAGCTGTTATTACTATGTGATTATTCATATAGTATACGAAGATGGATGGTCTGCTCACCAACACGCATTAGCCAGCATGGTGAGTTTATTGGCTTTTTACCTTTGAGTTTAAGATCAAGAAACACCATGGTCTTTCTTCTCAGTGCCTGATAAGGCAGAATGAATGTTTGTGTAAATGATAAATATTTTTCCAATACATATATACAATTATGACAGACAAAAATAAAGCATGACCCTTATTCCCAGGAGGCTTTAAAGTCACCAACCATGGCAGAGGTTGGTGGCCGAGGGTCGAGGGTGCTAAGAATCCCCTGATTGTGGACACAGGCTGCCATTTGATGATGACTTTTTACTTAGGTACTTACAACTGCAGATCACTTTCAAGTGAAGGAAGATTGCAAGAATTAAAAGAAGAACTCTCTTATATTAAATGGGACATTATTGGACTTTGTGAAGTTAGAAGAAAAGGAGAAGAAACAATTGATTTAAAAAGTGGACATATACTCTATTATAAAAGCACACATCATGGAAACACAAGTGGAGTAGGATTCATTATAAATAAAAAGTGGAAGAACAATATTGTGGAGATTGATGGTGTATTGGACAGAGTGGCAAGATTAGTTATACAACTTAATAGCAGATACCAAATGCAGATAATTCAGGTTTATGCCCCAACAAGTTCTCATAGTGATGAAGTAGTAGAATATTTTTATATGGATGTACAAAAGGCTTTTGATCAGAGTAAACAACATTTTAAAATTGTTATGGGAGACTTTAATGCTAGAATTGGTATACAAATGAAAGATGAAATTGCTGTAGGTAATTTTGGTTATGGTAATAGAAATGAGAGAGGACATAGACTTGTGGAGTTTGCAAAAAAAGAAAAACTTTATATTATGAATTCATTTTTTTAAAAAAAGGTTAAAAGGAAATGGACATGGAAGCATCCAAATAAAGGTACAGCAGAACTGGATTATATTTTGACTAACAGGAAATACATATTTCAAGATTGTAATGTTCTTAATAAATTTAACACAGGAAGTGATCATCGAATAGTAAGGTGTAAGTTACGTGTTAATGGAAGACTAGAGAGACAAAAATTATTAAGAAAAACAATATTTACAGTTAATATTCCCAATCTTCAGAAACATTCTAATGAATTTAAATTAGAACTTACAAATAGGTTTCAAGTGTTAGGAGATTTGAACATGATTCAGATTTGAGTGAAATTAATATGAAAATAACTGATACACTTTTAAAAACTGCAACAAACATAGCTGGTAGAAAAAAGCAGCAATTGACTAATAAAATTTCTACTGAGACTAGAGAATTTATGAAGAAAAGAAGGAATATGAAGATATACAAAAATGATGTATTAAAAAGAATTGAATATCTCGAATTTTGTAAAATGGTATGGAAAAGAGTTGAAAATGATATAAGAAAGTATAGCTGTGAAATAGCAAGGAAAGCTGTAGAAGAAAATAAAAGTCTCAAAAATGTTAAACAACATTTTAGTATTGGTAGGAAATATATATTCACAATAAGAAAAAAAGATGGAATTATTACTAAAAAGAGAGATGACATCATGAAATTGGTAGAAGATTTTTATCAAGAATTATATAGTAATAAAGAACAAGTACCTCCTATATCTATTACAACTTCTGAATTGCCCAGAATTTTAAATGAAGAAGTGAGACATGCAATTAAGTGTATGAAGAAAGAAAAGGCTCCAGGAAATGATGGAATTATAATTGATATATTAAAAAAAGCAGGTGAAGAAATAGAAACAATTTTAGCAAAGTTATATACCAAATGTCTAAATGATCAAGATGTACTGGAAGATTGGAAGAATGCAGTAATAATATTAATATTTAAAAAAGGTGATAAAGAAGATATTAGAAATTACAGACCTATAAGCCTTTTATCAGTTTTATATAAAATTTTTACCAAGATAATTACAACTCGTCTACAGAGAACTTTGGATTTCCACCAACCAAGAAAACAAGCTGGATTTAAAAGTGGTTTTAGTACAATAGATTATATCCAGGTATTGAGAGAAGTCATAGAAAGGACAAATGAATATGAGTTGTCATTATGTTTTGGATTTGTAGATTATGAAAAGGCATTCAATTGTATACACATTTCTGCAGTGATTAAAGCATTGGATCATCAAGGTATAGATCCAGGATATTGTCATATTTTAAAGAATATTTATAAAAATGCAACAGCAACAATTAGTTTACATAATGATACTGGAAAAATCAACATTGAGAAAGGTGTAAGACAAGGTGACTCCATATCCCTAAAACTCTTTATAGCAGTGCTGCAAGAAGTATTTTGTGGATTAAAATGGGAAACTAAAGAAGTGAAAGTAAATGGAGAGTATTTAAGTCATTTAGATTTTGCAGATGATGTAGTTGTTTTTGCAAATAATTCTTCAGAGCTGCAGGAAATGTTGCAGGAGTTAGCAGATGAAAGTAGAAATGTAGGACTAAAGATAAATGTTAAAAAGACTAAAGTAATGTTTAATTGATTTGCTCAAAATATAAAAATAAAGATTGATTATGAAGAATTAGAAGAAGTTAACAGTTACAAATACTTTGGTCAAATTATTAATACAGATGGAAACATAATGGAAGAAATTAATCATAGAATTAAACTTGGTTGGAGTGCTTTTGGTAGAAATAACTTGATACTAAAAGGAAATATGCCTATATGTTTGAAAAGGATGGTTTTTAACAAATGTGTTTTACCAGTTTTTACTTATGGATCTGAGACTTGGACACTTAATAGAAGAGCAATACAGAGACATCAGACCACTCAAAGGAGTATGGAGAGAGGTATGTTGGGAGTAACAAGAAGAGATCGAAAATGCAATGTATGGGTAAGACAACAAACATGTGTTACTGATCTTATTGAAAAAATTAAAAGATTGAAATGGAGTTGGGCTGGACATATTGCTAGAAGAGATGATAATAGATGGACAATTGAAATTTTAAACTGGATTCCAAGAGATTGTAAAAGACCCAGAAAGAGACCACATGTGAGATGGATGGATGAAATAAAAAAATGTGCAGATCGGAGAAGATGGATTAAACTTGGAGAGAACTTCATCCTGCAGTGGATTGATAATGGTTGATGGTGATGATGATGATGAGATTAATCATTTTTCCTCAGTTTTCAAATGCAGGTGAATATTTTCTTTTACTTAAAATATAGATGAGCAGTCAGCCACACTAAATATTATTTCACCCAAATCACTCATAAGGTGTAGAATATTTTAATTTCAGACAATACATTTTTTCCTTCCTATATGATGTGCTGGCTCTGTGGGTCAAAAATGCCCCAGATGAAATATATATATATATATATATATATATATATATATATATTTCATCTGGGGCATTTTTGACACATAATATATATATATATATATATATATATATTAACCTGCCATTCTGTGTTCAATCTTCAACAAAAAAAACTTTATATTAAAAAAATGATTTTAAATTGATATCTGGCAGAATTAAAATGCTTGACTTTCCTTAGTTTCAATATTTTTAATATCTCTTATCCTAACTGATTTTTCAGACTCGTTTTATACCTTATTTTTGAGCCAACTAGTTTAATTAGAGTGATAGTGTGATTTTTTCTCTATCTTCACACCACTATGCTTTCCAGACAAATTTTGTCTCAAAAGAAAAACTGGCTTAATCCCTTTTCTTCACACCCCTGTCACAAAATGTTACACCTAAAATTTGAGCTTCTTTCTTTGATCAAGCTGATGGGAAAATTTTAAAGCTATACCTCTCACATCTCCCACCTTTAACAGAAAACAACCAATCTTTATAACACAAAATTGTTGAGTAAATATATATATATATATATATATATATATATATATATATATATATATATATATATATATATATATAAAAAAAATAAGACTAATACCAACAGCTTTTTTTTTTTATTTAGATAAATGCTACTACAAGAGAAGGCATTCAAATCATTTTTATTTTAAATGGTCCCCATCCCCAGACCGGTTTCGACCTATGGGTCTCTTCAGTGAGGAGTTGGGACATTAGATCTAAAAAACCAACTCAAGCAAAGCATTTATCTAAAAGATAATTGTTAGAAGAAGATCTGAAACTTTTAGACATCTACATGTCTTTAAAGTCAGCTCTCCAACTGAAAAAATCATATGGGACTGAACTTAATTCAGATACTCCATATATTAGTAAGCTTAGCTCTTTAATTTATATATATATATAATTTAACAGATTTTCTTCTTTTCTTTTCCAATATGTAATAAATGTAGATTTATGTATGCAATATATCCAAGCACACCGCTATTATTCAAATCATTTATAAAACTGACCTATAAAATAATCTAAATGAATTTTTAGAAATTTATAGTTTTAATATCTAAAATTAAATTCGTACAACTTTTAAACCCCAAATTATAATCATAGAAAAACAAAATCGAATAAAATAGTAGAATCTAGCTTAAAGTGGAGACTAATTTTGAAGAAAGTTATTATTTTGAAAGATGACAAGGTCAAACTAAATAGTTTACACATGCACACACACTGCCTATATATGTGTTATAACTTTACTTTTTAACAAAAAAAACACTATTAAATAATTAAATGTGTGTACTACTGTTTTGAATTTTATCAACACACAAATAACTAAAGAACATAACTGTTTTCCCCCTTCTCTTTCTGTCTTTGGCTTTATAGAACTTGACCCTGTAGGGTTTAAACTTGGGTGTCCTACAACTTGCTTTCCTATATAAAAACGTGATGATGATTTTTGTTCCACATTTCTTTCATGAAAATTACTACAAATTTAGCTACTGACTAAATTGTAATGGCACAATATATATATATATATATATATATATATGTGAGTTTAATATATATATATATATATATATATATATATATTAAACTCAGATTTTCAGGCTCTCCATAGCTATCCACTCTTTCTTATATAACCGATACACATGACCACATACATGTGACAAAGGTAAATAATTTCCAATTTAATATTTCATGTTGAATGACCTTTCATCAGTTGGTCCAGATCACCATCTCTGACAATTAAAAAAAAACAATCAGTTCTCAGTTTATAATAAGATAGCAAATCTTCAAATTTTAATGAACAAGCTTCAATCTTCTCTATCTTCCTACTCTTTAGCCATCCATATCATTGAAAATCTGAGAATGGAACAATCAAGGTCCTTGTTGATGCCAATATTATTGTCATATCCATTTTGACTTTAATTTAATCGTAACTCCTCTCATATAGGATTTTAACATTATCATTTAAATATACAAAAGACAGATAGTCAGAATATAGTTTGTATATGTATTATTTAAATACATATATATTATCTATACTAAACTTAATGTAATTAGAAGTACTTGAACTCAGACTTACAAGCTTCCCAATATGTCTACACAATCTTATACAACCAATACACATGACCACACATACATAAAAAGTTAAATGTTCTCCAGTATATGTCTTTCATGCTGAACCAACACTCATCACTTGGTCCAGACACTATCTTCCACACATACATGTAATCAGTGCTCATTATTATTAAAATACCAAATCTTCAAATGTTAATGGACAACATTCAATTCTCTCAACCCTTCAATTTTTCAGCCATTTATATCACTGAAAATCCAAGGATGGATTCCTTGTTGATTCCTATATTATTTTCATACCCATGTTGATTTTAACTCTGACTCTTCACATATAATATATTAATATGTTCATTTGAATATTATTGTCAATGGAGACTTCAAATCACTCTAAAAATTTTAGAGAGATGAATGTTAGGTAAAACAAAAAGAGATCAAAAACAAAATATATGGTAAGAGAACAAACAGGTTATACAGATATCATTTAAAAAATTAAAAGACTGAAGTAGAATTGGGCTAGTCATATTGCTAGAAGAGATGATAATAAGTGAATAATTGAAATATTAAACTGATTTCAATATATTGTAAAAGACCTAAAAAAGATCATATGTGAGCTGGATGAATGAAATAAAGAAATGTATTGTGGTAATATAGAGAAAAAAGGCTAAATATTGTTAATGGATTGAATTTGGAGAAACCATTGTCTTAATATGGATTGATAATGGCTGAAAATTATAATGATTCAGGAACTTTACTAACTGACTAATTACTGAATAACTAAACTTGATCTGTATTTTTTTTTTGTTTATAAGTTCATCTGGAAACAGACATTAATTCTTTCATAGTTGTTTTTTTGTATGATATTAATTACATCATTTTGTCTGGCAAAACTTAATAATATACAAAAATGTTTATACATTTTTCTAATTTTAATTATTTACTGAGTCTAATGGTGCAAAATTTAATTTTTTATACCTCAAGTTTACATAAAGTTTTTGGAAAATATATATATTTTTAACACAAATATTATTACAATTAATTTTAAACACAAAAGATGAAAAAAAAATAGTAAAAGGCATACATTTATTAAAAAAAATATTACATTGGAGTAACGACTGCAAACATCAAGACAAGAAAGTGTTAGAAATTATGACGTATCACCTTCAGCATTCTTTGATCATAATGTTACATGTATATATGGTTTTAATTTTAATAAAGTTAAGATTTTATGTATTGAAAGAAATAATAATAAACATAAAATTAAAAAAGCTATGTTAATAAGAAATGGAAAGCAGCATTTGATAAATAGATAAGCTGCTAATATAAAAATTAATAAATTGTGGGGGAAATTGATGTATGATGTCATTGTTTTTGTATACATTTATAACAGTTTTCTCTAACAGAATTTGAATATAGTTGATAACGAATACTTAGATAGTTGAAAGTACTTCTATTAAATTATAATAGATATTTGTTTTTAAAATATTGTTTACTATATTAATTATTTATAAATAATATTTATCTAAATCGCATGTTGAAAATTGATAATAAATTGAAAGTATGCTAGCCTTTCTCACATGCGCAATTATAACAGAGAAAGCCAATCAGATTTTAAACAGATATCTAATAAATAATCAAGCTTAGACACGAGACAGAAATTTTGATAGAAAAGGTTGATACCAACCTTTTCTAAACTTAACTTTTATATATATAAGCCAGTCTTAAGCATCTTAGTTTGAAAGCTTTAAATATATAAACAAATACAATTATCATTCATTGTGTTATAAATATAATATATTACGGCACGAAATATCAGATTATCAATTTTCAACATGCGATTTAGATAAATATTGTTTACAAACGTTGCTGCTATAAAAATTGTGGTATAGTAAATCTGAGATTTCATGCCGTAATATATTATATTTATAACACAATGAATGTTAATTGTATTTGTTTATATATTTAAAGCTTTCAAACTAAGATGCTTAAGACTGGCTTATATATATAAAAGTTAAGTTTAGAAAAGGTTGCTATCAACCTTTTCTATCAAAATCTCTGTCTTGTGTCTAAGCTTGATTATTTATTAGATATCTGTTTAAAATCTGATTGGCTTTCTCTGTTATAATTGTGCATGTGAGAAAGGCTAGCATACTTTCAATTTATTGTATTAATTATTATATTAGTTTTCCAAGAATTATATACATTTGAGTATAATTGGAATACAGCCATTGATTACTAATTTATATATATAAACACAGAATTACTTCTCTATAAAACTGCTTTAATATTTCAACCAGTCTGCTGGTTGAATAATTAAAGCAGTTTTATAGAGAAGTAATTCTGTGTTTTTATTTTTTCTTTAGTTAGTTCGTATATATATATATATTGAACCGTGTTTGAATATGTGTATTCGAAACACCGGCCTCTTAGGCAGAGAAGAACATACTCGGAGAGTATGTATGCCCAAACGATAGCTATAAAATATATAACTAGCGTTACATTTCCAGGACATAACTTCTTCTCGACTGTTGAGTTCAACACCAAGTTCAAAGCACTTTTTTTTGTTTGTGTATAAACACGGGTGCCAGCTATCTATCCAAGGATGAATAAATAACGCACTTTGAGCAATGGCCACTAACTCAATGCCTAAATCCATGACTAGTTCAGCTGTTTGTAATCACTAATAGATTATACATAATTAGTGGTTAAAAGACTTGATAAAGAATTGTAAAAGGAATTTATAAAAAGAATTGTAAAAGAATTGATAAAAAAAATTGATCAACAAATAAAGTTTAATTTTAAAGATAATTTATTAACTAACATTTATTTACTAAATTTAAACATTTTATAATTCTATTAAACACATGCATACTTTAAATTAACATTTCTAAATAGTTTAAATATTCTCAAATATTTTTATAACAGAACACTGTGAATTTATCTACTTTGACTAATAATATTGATATAAGAATCACACACATATTAACTCATGCACACACATAATAATAATAATAAAGGACTACATAGCATTTGAAATTTAATCACACACATCAATAGTTCATTTATGTATGATATAGAGTTCATATAATTAGACTCTTGGAAGATTTGTACGAATTAATGAAATGCAAGGGCTATTACAGTATAAACAAAATAAGCAAATGTTTTACCTAGGCTTTTGAATGTAGACGTAGAATTTTGTTCTCTTTGGTGGCTGCTTTCGATGAGGATATTTCCATTATGAATGCTTACCAGCTGGCTGGGATGTTTCCTTGCTGAGTTTCCTGATTTTCACGATTATTACTATCGGAGACAAATAGATACTGACGGAGATTTTCTAAGATGTTAAGCTGACATTATTTCATGGGCAGATCTGCTGTTTTCTCGGACATCTGGGCTGGAGATAAACGTGTGTTCCCAAGATCTTCTCAACACTGCATTTTGTTTGTTAACTGCTCAATTAATTTCTGAACTGCACTACTCAATTACTTTGTGAACTGATTGTCCGATAAAATATTCAGTATTTATACCAATGAAGTGTTTTCTTTTCAATATCCTCCGGCAAATATCTGTTGTCAGAATTCTTTATCAATTAATCCTTTGATAAACGTGTTTTGGAAGATTGCTTAATTAGCAATAGCCATGCAATAAAACGTGTTGTTTTATTTTATTAATAGCCATTGCCGTGTTTTTAATGATAATCTTTTGTTTTGCATACATTTTATTTATTTACAAATCGCACATATATACGCACATATATTTTTAATACAATTTACTATTTAGTTTTAACATTATTTTTTCTTTAATTAAACTTGAATGAAAAGAGATTTGTATGTTTTAACTTTTTAAATTATATTTTTACGAATACTAATAAAACTATTTATTTCCTTTTGTAAACCTTTAGTTTCATTTCTCAAACCAAGACTCCCCCTCCCCCCTTTTGATTAATTAATTGTAGCTTTTTATTTCAAAACTAACACTAGAAAACTATTTGATTTTTATCCTTTTCTAAAACAAACTGTAATAAACTCTTCAACGTTTAATTTTATGTTTTTCTTTTATGAACGATTATTTTAATAATATAATTTTAGATAAAATTATATGTGCCTATATCAATATAGGTACAATATATATATATATATATATATATATATAGTCTCATTAAATAGCATTTTTAAATTGTGTTTATTCTTATTGTTTTATTATCTAAATTATTTATATATATATTTGTAACAAGCACAGATGACATTACATTGTTTTTTTATTATTAAACATGTTTGCATTTAAAATTTTTTTTAAGAATTAAAAATTGAAATTAAATATCATCTTAAACTCGTATATATAAATCACACAGATGAAAAAAAAATTATTAAAATAAAACTTTATTAAAAATAGAAAGGTATTTTAAAAACAAAAACCTAAAAAGATTTAGAGATAAAAATATATCTTTAATCTTGGAAAACACATTAATTAATCAGAAATGGAAATGATTGTTTTAATTAGTTAAATGTAAACCAGCCTTGGGCATTTAAATGTAAAACCATTGGTCAGATAGGAAAACAATAGAAACTTTTAGCAAATAAAAAGAAATCCCTATGGAATCGGACCTCAGCAAAAGGACCATCGCATCCATGACGTAATGTAAATTTAATCCTTCAAATTAATATAAAAGGACAAGTTTGAAAATTATTAGTTATTGATTATTTACGATGTGACAGATATGTGTTAGTGTGGAAGTGAAGGAGAAGGGATTGAAAAGACGCACTCTTCAATCCCTTCAGTTTTGCCAAAGAAAGAAAGAGAAATGAACTATCGTTTTCTACATTGAGGACCAACTAAACTAAAAAACCTCCGAATGAATAAATAAAACAATGGCTAAATGGATACCAATCTTTTTAGGATGGTGTGGGAATTCACGTTCAAACGACAAGGAACATATAAAGATGAACTGTTTAAAAAACTGTAAGAACTTTATAATTTATGAACATTAAATTAAAAACTTTCCATATATAAAAAATACAAACAGAATCCTATCTGACCAACGTAAATTAATATTAATAATGTTATTTGATTTTTTTTTTTTTAGTTAAAATCATTTCCATTTATTTATTTTTTGTTCTTTAAGTTTTATTATGATTTCTGTTTTCCGTTACGTTAAATTATATAAATGTTAAACTTAAGTCAGGCATGAATGGCTATATAGATTTGTAAAGTTATATTAGGAGAGGGTAATATTAGGTTATTTGTTTCATGGTTAAATTGGGTCAATGGATTGGATATATTGGTGTGATTAGTAGATGTAACATTGATTTGCTACGGGCAGAATCGCTTCATATGCCGCACACTTCCATTTGCCTATGGAAGGAATTATAAGTCGAATACCGCAGTTCCTTTCTATGGAGTTTTTTGTTTTATTGCTCTTCTTTGCAGATAGATGTAATATTCCTATCTGAAGAGAGGCAATTTCTTCTCTTAACTTTTTGTGCTGCCGTATTTCATTACATTGAATGCATCAATGTATCAGATGAATTGATGCCAGTTTGACTACGAATTTTAGCCTAAGGTTAAATAGGGATAGAATGTTTATTTTCAAATGCAAATCTATGTAGTCTATTCATACTCGACACTAAATAAAAATGCATTAAATTTAAGTTGTTTATAGACGTTTGCATGGATTTGTTATCGGTTAATTATGTTTTGGATTTCATATTTGATCAAAATATATAGACATTCGATAAATAATGATACCTCACGGTGAGTATCTAAAATGTATTTATTCGGATGTCTTTTAAGTTATTAGTGACAATGCAAGTATCTTATGGTGAATACTATTGGGTTACTTATAAATTTTCCTCTGCAATTGTCAGTATCAATGATTTTATATTTTGATCATTTATGTTTATTTTGAAATGTTTTTAACCGTTGAAATCTATGTAACCAATCTATACGCAACATATTAAAACAAGCTTTTATAATCCCATCTGTGTGAACTTAATTAAAATGTCAACTTATAATATAATAGAAATTAAAATGTAAATTAAAATTCAAAGTAAAGTTAAAAATAATATTAGATGTTAAAATGTAAATTGATACTAAAACAATTTTCAATCTTATATATATGTGCATAAATAAATGTTTGTGTGTTAATTACTGACAGTGGCTTATTTTATTCTTTTTTTATATATACTCTTATATTATATTATTAAATCTCTGCTATTCCACTGAGCTAGTGACATGGGCTAATGACTGGATGCAAAATATATTTTTTTTTGGGACTTATGTATCTGCCTACTCTATAAATTTTTCTAGGTTCAAATGCCTAGATGGTGCCCTGTAGGGGAGATCTGTTAAAGTCAATCTCCAGATCATTACAATATATATAATTATAATTGAAATAATATTTTTTTTCATATGTCATAGCATCAGCCAGGATGCGAACCCACATCTTCTGCAACCAACTACTTGCTTGCAAGGCAGTTGCAGTGACCTCTCAGCTAACAATGCTTGACAGATTTACAAATTATTATAAACAATCCTTAAATCTGCAGAAGTACTTTCGGTTAATTTCATGGGATTTGAAGTGATGGCGCTTGCTTCCGCTTTGTTGTGTTTTTTTTTTTTTAATTTAGTGGCAGCTGAGGCAGGTTTAAGAAATTAACCGAAAGTACTTCTGAAGATTTAAGGATTGTTTATAATAATTTGTAAACCATTAAATTTATTATTTCAATTATAATTACAATTTTGTTTTAATTGACGGACATTATATATATATATATATATATATAAGACAAATGTCTTTTAAAGTAACAACTTAAGCACTGTTATCTAAACATATTGAAGCATCGTAGAAGTTGTTAAAAATTCTGATGTAAGTTTGAATACATCAACCCAGTATCTCATACTATTATAAGATGATGTAAATGGCTTTTAGAGCAATATGAATCACTTCATATAAATAGGGCATCTGCAAGCAATGGTATTTTACTGAAAACTGATAATAGGTATATATTTATGGAGATAGTTTGTCTAATCTTGGCAATGGAAAACTAAATAATTTACCATCAAGTCTGATAATACTATTATCGCAGTGGTTTCACACATATAAGTTTAATAATCACCATTGTTTATTTGAGTGTGTGGATACTAAATATAATTTTGTGACAACACATTTTATTTTGATTATGTTAAGGATTAAATGAGTAGAAGATTTCCTAGAAAAGTATTTTATGATTAATATGACTGTGTAATAAAAAATTATTCAAAGACACTCTAAAAAAAAAAAAAACAATATTGAATGTTTTGTTGAAATAAATATAATTAGAATTATATTCCAAAAGAAAGTGGAAATTAAACAAGAGGTATACATCTATTATTTTGTGTTATACGTTAAACCATTGCATTTTACTATGAGGAAAGAACAGACGAAAACGGTACCATATTATGTAAGTTAGGAATGAATATCAGTGGATTAGTTTTACATTTATTTTTTCATATAGAAGAACCTGACTCGTTTACAAGTAGCTCCTATAGATAATATAATCAGATTTTTTAATTACATTATTATTTTCAAAATAAAATTATAATTCTTGCGTTATAAAATTTTATTGCTATGAATGTTAGTGAAGTGTTATTAATTAATATCCTCATTTGAATTTTTAAAATGGTAATATTATTTTGTAAAAAAATAAATGCCGAATTATCTAACTCAAACATAACTTAAATATTTATTGTTGTTTACACTCAAATTAGCTCTTTAAATATACGTTTAATCCAAATTAATGTGTACACATTTTAAAATAATAATATTTTTAAAATAAAAATATATAACTATGGAATATGTGTATAATAATCTGTGCTTAATTATATATCATTAATATAATCGTAAAAATTTATTATTCTGTTTACGATAATTTAATTTTTTTTAAAAAATAATAAAATGATTGACATTTTTTTTTTTTTTAAAAAAGCACATGATTTTATTAAACGGGACTTCCTAAGAATTTCGACTACCAGAAACTATTTTTCGAACTTTTCTATCCTGGAAGCACCGGATTTCAAGACGGAAGCATTACCTACTATACCAAACCATGCGGGGATGACTTCTAAAGATAATAGTACATATTTGTTCAACATTTTTATCCTAATAAAAAATTTAGATAGTGCTTTTCAATTTATTTATGTTAGAATCATTGTCCAAATTATTCAACACATTTTTTCCCTATATACGTTTTTTTTATATATATAAAAAACGCCTTAATTAAAACATGTCAAATATCAAACAAAGTAACATATATAACTTTTGCAATTAACTTTCAATATTTGCATCAGGGTCAATAAATATCCACTTTTTTTGCTTTTAACCAGAAATAGTTGCTATTATGTAATACATAACTATTGTACTACAGTGCTAGGCAAATTGTACATAAAGAATAAAATGTTAAAAACGTAAATGTATCTGTTTATTGTGTATTGTATCAATCCAATATTTCACTTTTAAGAAACAATAGAGGCTAAAATGCATTCTATGTAATCAAGGACATGATCATTTATGATACATAAATTATATAAAATGGATATGTAATTCTAAAGTATAAATTAAGTGAATTGTTTATAAATCATAATGCAATGTTAATATCACCTATAAAACTTATATTCCATAAAAAATTTTTTTTCATTTATTGTTTTTTCCACATTTAAATTCTTATCTTATAACAAAATTTATTGGTAATTATAATAAGACCCCCCCCTATAATTTAACATTTCCACAATGCAGGTTAACTTTAACACAGTTCAAGAATTAGGGAACTTTCCCTCCATAATACTTATTTCTATAACTTAGTTTTGCTCTAACATGTTTGGGTAGTTGGAGAAACTCCTAAAACAAAGCATGCATACAACCAGGTTTAATTATTAGAGAAATTCACTTATACCAAGGGATTAGATGAGCAAACACCATCTTTCATGATATTTGACATTTAAACATGTATGACATATCAGATTTTGTACAACCTTTTATAATTTATTAGAATTTTAAATTCATTTTATTTATTTGATTGTGATGAGTAGTGATGATGAAGAAAACATTATGCAATATTAATATGTCAATTTTTGAGCCATTAACTGTAAAATCCCTAATAGTCATTTGAATTAAAGTTCTAAACCTTTGATTGGCCAATTAGCAAATCAACAGCAAAAATATATTCATTTTTTAAATTTATATTTTAGTTTACTTTTTAAAATGTAAATTAATAATATTTTAGATTATTAAAGTGAATGGAAGTTTTAAAAAATATTTTTTTTCTTTATAATTGACAAAAATATTTAATAGCATGCAACATAAAACATGTTTTTGTCATCCAATTACAAAATGTGATCATACATCATTGATTTAATTATCAGTTTGTCTTCTTTTAACATAATTAATATTTCATAACTATTTTGCGAAAAAAAAATGTGTAAAAAGGGATGGAAAGTATACATGGTTTCATTTTCAAAATAAACGTGAAGAAATTGAACAATCAAAATCATTGCCAGATGTTTTTCTGCAGAGAGAATGAAAAACTATCAATTAGTCAATACATGACTTAAGTCATTGTAATGGCAACAAATTTAAATAATATTAATTTATTAGTTCTATAAATGTTTGCAGCACTATTCTGTACAGTTTTTTTCTCTAATTGGCAAGATAATTGTAAAAATAGTTGTTAGAGAGTAAGTTAAAACTTCATGTGAGAGTACTTCTTTTATACCATTAAACTGTTAATTAATAAACATTTTTCTCTTAGCTATAAAATGCAAATAGTAAGTTTTTTATCTTTTGGAATCTTGCACTGTTTTTTGTACAGGATATTTATTTCATATAACACCAATTCTCATAACATTGCATTGTAAAAAAAAAAAAAAAAACATGTTACTCGTGTTTTAGGTGATTTACCTTTAATTCCTGCATAATTTTACATAAATATAGCATTGTTAAAGTTTCTCTAATTGTATCCATGTTGAATATGCACAGATTTAAGTACAAAATAATATTTTATCATAAAAACAGGAGTATCAAATACATTTCAAAAATATATCAGCTATTAAACAAAAATCTATCTTCAGATTGTTTTATAAAATTCCAGCTATCAATTACAATCTATAAAGACATTTTATTTGTGGACAATAATAAACAATTTACAATATGAAATATTTACCATTTATAACACTAAAAACTTTATAATGTAAATTAAAAAAAACATTTCCCCCCCTTTATAATAGATTACAGTTTCAACTACCAGTTTTCATTGACAGTGTTGCAATATTCAAGTATAGATGCATATACAATTAAAACTTATCTATATATACAAACTTATATATATATATATATATATATATATATATATATATACACACAACTGAGTCTCATTTTACGTGGTGGATAGGTTCCACAGAAAACTCGCATTAAAAAAATTGCACAAAAATCGACTTAACTTACCTTGAAAAATGGGGGATAGGGTCTGTAATTTCCAGAATTCACATAAAAGCAAAGCAACAAAGAAAAGTTACTTTAAAATTCGCATTAAAAAAATAAGCAAATAAAGTATGACTAATAAAAAAATCCATATATTTGAAAAAAAATTAATACAAGACAAACTTTTTTTTACTTTTTTTATTAACTATAATATTTAATTTTACATTTTTCATACATATTTTAATCATTACCACTAGTGAACTTTTGTAAACTGGAAAGAAATCAGATTTAATGTAATGTAATGTATTATAACTTCTTCTTAAATGAAATCAAGAATCTCTCAGCAATTATGCCTAGATAAACCTGTTAGACACTTTATTTTTATTCATGATGTGATGTACAACTAGTGCCACTTTCAGTCTTATGCTGTGTTAATGGTTTTCTGTTTTTATATTAAAAAAATGAGATCAACATCAAAACAAAAAGATTATACATTATCATTAGAAAGATTATTTTCAGTTTATAAAATCTTCATTTTTTATTTTAAAAATCTAATAGATTATTTATTTCTGTTATATATAACAAAATATACATTTTAAAAGTTTAATTTTTTTGAATATTTATTGTGATATTCGTATATGTAAATATAACTCTATTATTATTATTTACTCATTAGTATAAATAGGTTATTTACATAGAAGCTAAAATTCTAAATACAGCCTCAGGCCATATTCACATTAGCTGCTAATATAACATTATATTTTTGGGGAAAAAAGTATTTCAAATGAAAATAAGTTATTAATAATTTAAATTTCTTGATATCTAATAAATATAGTGAAATACGAAAGATATTAAGAAAAAACATGAATTGCATAACTTCAAAATCACTTTAAAATAATCTGCATAAAATGAGACCCATGTATATATATATATATAACACTTTTGTCATATGGCATATAAAAGTGTTACCCATATATATATATATATATAACACTTTTGTCATATGGCAGCACGGAAAAAATAAATTAGATGATTTTTCTTACATTTAAATAATATGCATCCTTATTAAATTTAGAAATGGAGAGAGAGTCTGATGGAAAACTTCCTTTTCTTGATGTTCTAGTAACCAGAACACCAAATAGTTTATCTTTTTCTGTTTACAGAAAGAATACACACAGACAGATATTTACATTCTCATCATCACCCAACTGAGATATTTTTTGTAGCCAAAACTCTTTTAAATAGAGCAATTAACCTTTCAGATAAGTCACATTTTAAAAAAGAAATAAATCATATTAATAGTGTTTTATTAGCAAATAGTTATAATTATAAATTTATAAAAAAAAGCCTTATTTCAAGCCCAAAATGGACAAAATAAAAAACAAAAAAATGATAAATCAGCTATTAGGATTTGTGTTCCATATGTAAAAGGAACTACAGACAGTATTGGACATATATTAAAATGCTATAAAATAGATACATCATTTTCTATTCATCAAAAGTTCAGCAATATAATGACCAAGCCTAAGGATTCAATCCCTCTTGAATCTCATGGTGTTTATCAAATCTCATGTAAAAATTGTAAAGCTTCTTACATAGGTATGAGTAATCGTCACATCAGTGTTAGGAGAGATGAGCATGCTAATGCAGTTAAACAACATTCATCATCAGCAGCACTCTCACTCCATATTATAGATTCAGATCATAAAATTGATTTTTCTGGTACCAGAATAATATTAAGATGTGATAATCTCTACCAGTGCAAAAGGGGAGAAGCCATTCAGATACTTAAAAGGCCAGGTTGTATCAATAGGCGAGATAATACATGCAAACAGCCTCCTATTTGGAAAGATTTTTTTAAAAAACATTTTTAATTTAACATTTTTGCTATTGGTAGAACTTTAACATTTTTTTCAAATCAGTGATTGTAGCGCCTCTACAACCGTCTTTCTACCTTTCATCACCCAATGGATGACTTGTGTGATCAAGTCAAAATGTTGATATATCTTTAAATTTTTTAACACGGATGAACCAGCAAAATATGTCTTTTATATATATATTATATAATTGAAATAATAAATTAATGGTTTACAAACTATTACAAACAATCCTTACATTGCAGAAGTATTTTCAGTTAATTTCTTAAACCTGCCTCAACTGCCATTAAATTAAAAAAAAAAAAAAAAGCGAAAGCAAACGTCATAAATTCAAATTCCACGAATTGCATATTTTAATGTGAGCAGCTTGTCGATTTATTAAATGCATTTTACTCCTGTTTATAAAAATTGCCTCTTTAATTTTTCTTTTATTATGGTTTCTCTCTATATGAAGAATTTTCACATTTTCAAAATCAAATTTAAATTTATATTTACATGATTTTTCATGATCAAAGAAAACTGAAGGAGACATTAAATCACCATTATTTTTACTTTTTACATGCTTATATAACAATTCATGCTCCCTCAAACTCTTCTCAATACTGCACGTAAATTCATATATATATGATATCATACAATCACAAAAACTTTGATATATGATATTACTTTTCTGCTTTACAGGTATGACATCCTTAAAATTATTGACTAATTTATTAATATTGTTTGGAACATAGAATTAAACATGACCCACCACTCTCCACTCTATCTCATACACTGATACACTTGAACACACACATGTTGAAAAGATAAATAATCACGAATATACTTATTTTGGTGATTATTTATCTTTTCAACATATATTTGATAAAGTGTATCAGTGTTATAAGATGGAGTGGATAGTGGTGGGTCATGTGAAAGTCTGTGCTCATATAATCTATATATCACATAAATGAATTAAATATATGTCTATCAAGTGAACGTACACCTGTATGAATGATTAAAATATGTGTCTATGTAATATGTGTCCATATACCTTGATAACTTAAATCAGCATTTATATAAAAGAATGAAATATATGTCTATATAATATGTCTCTATATATCTGAATGAACTATGTATTATATATATATATATATATATATATATGAATTGAATACTCCTCTATATACATGACCGAATTCCATGTCTACATAGTGTGTGTCTCTATATACCTGAATAAACTATGTGCTATTATTAAATTGACTATGTTTAATATAAACATGATTTAATTCTGTATCTATATATTATGTGTCCTTATATATATAGATATATATATATATATATATATATATATATATATATATATATATATATATATATATATATATATATATATATATCTGTATGGACTATGTATTATATATATATGAATTGATTATGGTTCTATATACATGACCTAAATCAGTGTCTACATAATATGTGTCTCTATATACCTGAATGAACTACATGTAATATATATATGTGAATTGATTATGCTTCTATATACATGACAAATATATATGTATATAATATGAGTTTCTATATACCTGAATTAACTATGTGCTCAAATAAATGAATTAATCTTTATCTGGACATAGGAATTAAATACGTGAATATGTTTGAATTGAAGTATTGGCTTCTGAATGATTTAATAAAAAGGTGTTATTCACTTATCTAAGAGTAATTTGCCATGGAAGTCAATAGACACATCTATAAATAACTTATAAGCACGTATGAGGAGTAACATCAACACCCAAAAAAGAAATGATAAAGAGAGATTTTCCTGATGTATACATGAATATGTAAATAAATCACTGCTAGGGGAAAGCTGACAGAACAAGATTATGGAAGATAAACTGATGGATACTGTACAATCATCAACAAGGGACCAAGCATCAGATGTAATTACCAAGGAGTAGACTAACTGATTTGTGGAACTGGTTTTGCACAGAGATGATAAAGAAGTGTTATCCAAATATTGTTATTCAAATAAATTATTTTTATAAAAATATTTATCATCAGTTTAATTTCATGTCATCCATTTTCTAGTTTACTTGTTCAAAGGAATCTCATATTTCCTGAGCTATTTCAGCATAACCTGATCTAGGTAAGTAAGGCGTAGTGAATTGGAACTCCCGTGGCATCATTTGGGACATCAAACATAATTTTTTAGATGTTTTCAGTTTATTTTAATGGAAAACACTCTGAGGAGCAGGGAATATTGTTGTCGTGGGGTAACTCCTTCCTACAATATGCTCATCAGTAGTTAAATCAACCAATAGGAAGTCAGAAGTGCCAGTCAGGTTACTTTCAGTGTTCAATGTGGAGCCCAATCTAATTAGCCTTTCCATAGGCATAGAAAACTAGAAAAAAAGCAGACAAAGAAAATTATGAAAGCAGAGTCAAATTTATGATTCTGAAGATGTTAACAGTACACATAGTGTGGTGATATAAAAAGATAATGGCAAATTGAGAGAGCTAAATAAAATGAATAATATATTAGGAATAAAATAGGCAATAATAGAGAAATGTGAGCTAAATCATGGTGTGAATGAGAGAGGGAATCTTACTAAGTTCATATTTATAGTGTAAAAGTAATTCAATAATTTTCTTTTTTGAAAAATAAAAATCTGTAATAGAGACATATGTTGACAAGAGGAAAATCAAAGATGGAAGAATATAATCTAATAGAAGATGATCAGCAACCAATGAAAGGAAGTCAGAGAATAGAGGAGGCTTCCATGTTATCCCAATTATTAAAAATGTTTAAAGAAGAAAATAAAAAAGAAACCAACAAAGAGAAGATGATAAAAAAACAAATAATAGAAGCACTTCAAAGTTTAAATGAGAATTTGGAAAAATAAATAATAGAAGCACTTCAAAGTTTAAATGAGACTTTGGAAAAATAAATAATAGAAGCAAATCAAAGTTTAAATGAGAAAATGGAAAAACAAATATTAGAAGCAAATCAAAGGTTATATGAGATGGAAAAATAGATAGATGAAGCAAACCAAAGAACAAAGAAACAAATAAAATCTAAATGAAAAAATAATGAAATAATAAATCAGATTACTGCAAAATAATAATAATTAAAGATGAGGTTAAGAAAGAAGTTAAACAGTCTCTGGATGATCAAGATGGCCCAGATTTGTAAAGGCATGGATAAAAAGATAGAAAAAATTCAGGAATCTAGGCAGGAGCAGGTGGATAGCTTGACCACCCAAGTAAAGGATCTATAAATAAAGAGCAGCTGTACAATGCCAGAGTAATATATTCCTGACAAGAGGCAAACAAATGAAGGGACAGAAACTGTCCCAAACAAATTCTCAAAGAAATTCTTCACAAAATTAACCAAGAAGTGTCATTAAACAACTACATGCCAGGAATTATAAACCAGTTCCTCAAAATAAGAGCGTTTCCAGGAAGCTCTCATGAAGCACTTATTGAGTATCCAAAAGGCTGGATAAGTTCTTCAGCATCACCACAATGTCTGCGGAGGCAAAATTGGCAATAGGTTGCAGGGTTTTACATAGTGCAGCACAAGCATGGTAAAAATCCCTTTTGCTCAGCCCACCAATTTCAATGACTTTAAAAAAGCACATGTGAGCTGCCATTGGAATGATGATTGGCAGGAGGGCATCAAGTATCAGGAGGGCATTAATTATAAGGTGTCATAGGAAAAATGTTCACCTGGTGAACCTTATACCCTCTTCTTCTGAAAACAAGTGGCCTTAACATCAAATTATATGATTTAGAAAAGTTGTCAAATTGAAATTGCACACAAAAAAGAATCATTTTTTTAAATATATTCAAATATTAATATCATTTATGTTCGTTATTACTTTTTACAATGCTTTTTACAACCCAATATTGGCAAATTGTTGTGGTAATTGATAGTCAGTTGTAAAAAGTAATTGAGAATGTAGATGATATTAATATTATAAGTATTTGGCAATACAATAAAAAGAGTAAAATATTCAATATTTGAAGTAAAACATTTCCTAATATTTCTAATGAATATTTACTTGTTTTTCCTAATATATGAATTTTCTTTTTCCAACATATATAAAGGTTTTATATTTGTTTTTTAATTCTAGCATTACAATCTATGATTCCGACCATAAAATGATATTTAATATAAAGAAAAGCATTCTGTACAACTTGTATAAAATATTCTATTTTTTCATCAGAAGGAAGCATGTTATCACGTGATCATCATTCCACATGCTTACATTCTGATAATAAGAGTACCAAACTCTTCATACATTATTGACCCAAGTGCAAGACTTATGTGCATAATATTTTTTATCTAATGCCTACTCATCCAGCATCTCCAAACTAGTTTCTAGTTTGAGGGTTTCATCATTGAGGAACCTTGGATTTGAGAGCTCTGCACCTTGATCTTAGAAACTAATGTGATGCTTTATCAGCTAACTTTTAGGTATTTGGTTAACTAACTATAAAGATATGAGCTCAAGATGAAAACTCCATAATGATTCCAAACCAAGCTCCTTCACTTGTATTGCCATATAGATAATGTTTTTACTTTGGTCTTCTAGCTTTATAGTTAATCAAATAGGGAAAAGATGGCTGCTGAAGGGATGTGTTTGATCATAAGATATAGATGCAGTGCTCTCAAATTCAAAGCTTCTCATTATAAATTCACAACTTAGAAACTAGTCTGGGAATGTTAGATGAAAAAAACCTAGATAGGGATTCTAGGCACAAATGTTCCTGCATCCATTGATTGGGAAACCTTGCACATGGTGGCACTACTATTTAGAGAGTTTGGTACTCTTACTAATTGTATGGGTAATCATATGCTATGGTGATCATCTGATGTTGTGTTGGTTTTGTACCTATCTTGCCCCTAGAATGATGATATTATTTTTGAAAAACCAAGGACTTCAAGATATAAAATTGCTGAACTGAGTTCAGATCTATATGAATATGCAAGTGAGTGAGCTTGCAGTGGAATGATTATAGTGTAATCATTTTAGCTTTCTATATTTATAGTTAGCCAAATATGTAAAATGTGGGTGCTGAAGGTTATATTAGAGACTAAAGTCTGGGTGCAGTGCTCTCAAATCTAATGGACCTAACTGATAAAAAACACAAACTAGAAACTAGTCTCGATATGTTGGGTGATTAGGCACTAGGTAGGAAATTTATACCCACATGTTTCTGCACCTTTTGATTAATAAGACTTGCCCTTGATGACACCATTGTATGGAGCGTTTGTTACTCTTAATAAGGGAATACGTTGTAATATAAATCTGAATGGTCTGTATTTTGAATAATAAAATTAATAAATAATCTTGCAATTTTATATGATGTACCAAATTCCCTCAATGTTATTTTTATGTCCATTTTGTATGATGACTAGTACTTCATTTGTATTGCCAATATTAGTAAAGTATATGTCCACATTTTTAATAACTATCTTGCATAGTTTTTTAACTTTACAAATTGTGTTCTATTTATTATAAGACAGTTTTTTTTTTCAGTTCAACTGATCCTTCTCACTGAAAGTTTTTCTATATTTGTTGAACATTAGAAAGTTCATAATTTAATGGTATTTTGATTCTAAAACACGGGAACGTCTGTTCTTGATTACTAATCATTGTGATAAGTAATTTATATCATGGCAATAAGAGCTAAATTTAGTTGTAAACGAGTATAAATATAAAACAGAGTGATCATTATAATATGGTCTTTTGCTCTTCAAAAAATGTTCCAGTTAAGAATTATAAGATAAATGATAACAAAAAATATAGTGCTTTTTTTTTTTTTTTGTTTTTGCCCTCAGAATTAAAGAAAGTAAATTCATCACACTGGCTGAAAGTCTAATCATAGTTTACTTATCATTTACACTATTATGGATTAATGAAATCTGAAAATATGAAATGTATTTTAGAAGATATAAAAAAGATTCTTGTAAAATCCAAGAAGAAAACACTAGGTAACATATCAGTTAATAAAATTTCCTCAACGTTGTTTTTGTTTTTATAAATATAAAAAAAAAGTTGGCATTCTCACACTAAGATTCACATTTTATTCTTTCACAAAAAACTTAATGTGATATCACAGTTAAGATGTTTAATTTTGGTCATTAAAACATAGTCAAAAATTACGAAATGTACTATTAGGTTTCAGGACATTTGCATCTGGTATAACTTACCTAAAATCTCTATGAATTTAATTTTGTGCAAACCAAAATAGACATGGCTTTATTGATATAATTTAAGATGGAGATAAGTGTTGGTAAAATATTTCATTTTCACCATTTATTGAGTTATATTTTGAAATGGCAGACAGTTTGATTTCTTGGATCCACCAATAGTCAATAATGGTTTATGTAATAAAAATATATGGAACAGCTATGCTAGTAGGAACACCAATGACTTAACTGTCTAAAATATGAAAAGATGAAAATTGTACAAAGTCACCAATTTAAAACTGATTATCTGTTTTTTTTTTCTTGCCTTTTAAGAATTCAAAATTAAGACAATATATACAGTCAAATGAAAAAAAATGGATGCATGTGAGATGTATGCTATTTTAGCATGCTTCTTATTATCTGTACTTTTCATAGAACTAATGGTGTCTGTTTTATACCTGTGCAAATACGAATATGAAGGCATATACAGGACATCTAGAAAGGAGACCTAATACTAAATAAAAGCTTATCATTGGAAAAAGTAGTCAAGTGTTGGTAGCCGAAATGTCAATGCGGCTGCCTTACAAGCACGCAGTTGCTTGCAGACAGTTGTCGCACTTCCCGTTTGCTTCCCGGCTGATGCGTTGACATATGGAAAAAAAGTAGATCACAATAAACTTAAATTAAATAAACAACAATCAAATGTTTTTATTGTTTACAAATTTATAAAAACATCAAAAGCTAAAAATGGTAAAAATTTAAATACTGCACTAAATATCACAGAGTATTAACCATTTGATTATTGTCTATTCTTTATTACCCTCATCACGGGTGAATAATTCAATGAAATGTTGATGTATCCCATTATTGTGACGTACGAAGAAAATCAATGAAAATCTTCATATAACATCACTACTTCTTTTCAAGAGTTACATATCGAAATGATGATGGAAATTTAATAAACGTATTTTATTTATTGATGTTTGTTTATAAGCATACCCTCCATGATTAATTGTTTGTGAATAATTCAATAGTGATAACAACTGCTGCAATATCATTGTATGGAGTGAACGATTTAGAATACGATGTTTGCTTAAAAAAAAACAACTTCTCATCTATTTAAGACAATTACCAAAAAGACTAACTATATACATAAAAGATTTAAAAAGCAGAGTAAATTTTAAATTCTGATCGAATTTTTTATTATTTCAAATTATTATTGCCATTTCTCTAACGAATTGCAAATTATAAGTAAATTTCAATTATCTGCAAATTGCATTCTTGTTTACTAAATGTTGAATTTTATAAGAATATTATTTGTTTGTTTGTTTTTTGTACTTATTAAAATCAAAGTTAGTTTTTTTTCTTTTTTAGATATTTTTTATCTTTTACTTAAAACAAATTAAGAAAACATTAGTTTAAATGCATTTGTTTGCATTAAATAAATACTAAAAGTTTACTTGAAGATTTTGTTTTTTTAAAGCACACATTTTCTTAGTAGTGAAATACTCTATTGCACTATCTTTCCTCTATCTATCTTAAATTTTATACATAACAGACAACTCTCAATGTTTTTATATGTCAATTTTTATTCATAGGTCAAATGTGTTGACCGGGAAGCGAACACGGGCCAGCTGCTTGAAAGGCAGCTATGCTAACTACTAGGCCACCAACGCTTGACATGTCAAATATGTTATAGAAATTTTTCGCATAGTATGGTACTTGTAAATTTTCAAGTAAACCAACATAGCAGCTCATATTCTTAATATATCTACAGTTTCGGGGTATCCCAAAAATGTTTATAGAAAAAATAGTTACTAGGAAACATCGTATTTAATAATTACATTTGATTTTTTGTTATTGTTAATTTTTAAAAAAAGTCATAGTGGAAAATTAATTACAATAGTCATGGTTATTATCTTTTCTTTTTTTTTTTTTTTTGGGGGGGGGTTAACTTATAAACAGAAAAATAATATATATATAATATTGACACTTTATTCATGTCGGTAGCATGCACTCACATCACGACCTTTAAATAAAACTTTTCGACAGGGCAGAGTAATGTACCTTGGAAATAGTGTACTACATCACGTTCTGTGACAGGAAGGTCCCAAATTATTATCATTGTGATAATTTATCAAAAAATTCCTGCCAAAAACAAAACATTGAATTTAACCAAAGTAAACCAATGTTAAGAACATTTCAGTACTTCCCGCATTATCATAGAAGTAAAACAAATGAAATAAACCTCATTAATAAACATTTATTGGAATGTATGCCTTTTTTAAAATTTCCCAATTGATTTATTTGTTTTAAAATAACAACTAATACATCTTCCATAGATTGTGAACCCTCAATATTGTATTTTTATCAAAAATACAGGTTGTCATCTTTTTTACTTGAAAACTTATAAAATATCCATACTATTTATAAAACTGTTTCCTTTGTTTCAAAAACACCCAATATAAGTAATAATTTAATCGTTAATTTGATGTTTAACCCATAATAACTTTGTTGAAAGTGATAGAATAAAATCATGATTAACAGATAAGGAGTCGCAAAGTCCACTCTTTTCACAAAACATTGTAAGACAGAATTCAAAATTCACAAAGATTCATAAAATGTGATCATAATTACCAAACTATAAAAAGGTATTTCATTAAAATACATAATATGTATAATACAATTACTTATTGTTTATTTTTGTATTCATCCAATGTTACAAATTGTAAGTAAAGTTGTAGCAAATTAAACTGCACGTAATAATTAAACTTCATCAATTATTGATTACATCTACCATTTTATACTAAAATCTATATAGAATTTTAACATTTTTATAACAAATTTTATAAGAAATGTCCATATTTGTTTCTTACCACAATTAGTTTTATTTTAATTGTATGAAATAAATGGTAGAAAAGAGTATGCAAGTAAACATAAAATGAGCATAAAGTGACCCTCACAATCCATTTTAAGTAATAATAATAATTCTAAAGATGGTATCACCAACAATTGTCATTAATAAACAAAATTAAGCATTTGTGACTGCATTTTAAAGAGTAACAGTGTAAATTTGTAGCCTAATCATCATCTAGCCAATGCTAAACTTAGTAGAACAAATTATGTCATCACTGTTCCTGCTATATAAAAATACTAAACTATCTATAATCATAAACATCATATGATCACTATTTCTTATGCTTTCTCATAACTGTAATTAAAACAGGTATAATTCTCCATACAGGAGTGCATTCATTGGTGCAGTGCTCTCAGACCCAAGGCTTCTCTCTGATGAAAACCACAAGCTAGAAACTAGTCTGGGGATATTGGATGAGTAGGTGCTAGTATGGATTTTATGCACAAAACTTCTGGCATCCATTGATTACTCTGGTTTGCACTGAGTGGCGCTACTGTATGGAGAGTTTTGCCTGTTTTTTCATAAACATATGGATAATGTTGGGATCATATTCATGCAGATCATGACCAATATTTAAATACATTATGAGTCATCTGGCCACCCCTAAAATAGTCATCACTATATAACTTACATCATAAAATGAGTGGCCTTTAAATGTGATATTTATTTACTTGGTACTATCTAAATAATTGTTTAGAGAATCATGTAATTATTTATGCAAGCACATGTAAGTATCTATTACTAAGTTAATTTATCTTTGAGATTGTAAGGACCCATTAATAATGAACAAAGAGAATATATACATATAAAATAGTAATTTATTTGATCTAGTACTAAATAACCTCATTGGAATAAAATTAAAATAATGTTTTGGTCAAGGTTTGTGATGATGATATTTAGGTGTAATATATTGGACTACTTCTATTATCTAATATTAGATATTGAATGTCTTTAAAAAAATTAGCTTTATTAAAATATTCCAATTACTTTCAATTCTTAGTAATAGTGCACAGGTTAATATATGCACAATGGAATGGATATATATTTTCCTATTCTCTTCTGGTGTCGCTGGTCAGACTACTGACAGTAAAAGAATTGAAACAAAACCTGGACCCTCAGATTCTTCAATATTGTTTTTTTAATATAACATCCTAAACAACTTATTAATTTTATCAAAGGCAACAGTTAGTAAAAAATTATATATTTATTTATGAGGTCTCTTCATTATTTCTTCACTTTTTCATAAGAATGAAGTTGATTAGTGGTTTCCATACATTATGTACAGTCACACTAGGTTGATTTATGGGAGTGTCTGCCATTACTATGTGAGCAATGTCTTTGAATTTTTTTTGTACCTATTCCTATCTAATATTTTAGTATTTTTTTTTCCAATTTAACACATGTTCGTTGATACATATATGATCTGCAGCCTAAGACATTTCTGTTTTCTCTTTTATAATTATCGGTTTATACTCTAGCAATTGATCTTCAATGGGACTACTGATCACATGAATACCCATTATTCCACATTCACATGGTATTTTGTAGATGCATTTTTTCCATTTCAGCATTTCATGTTTATGCATTGTAGATATTGGAGTCTCTGTAGTGTGTGTATGGCTATCTTTATTTTGTCAATTTTTGTGATGTATGGGTAGCCTATTACACTAATAATTGTTTTTTTAGTTTTTTTCTAGTTTATTTAAGGTTTTCTTTATAACAGTGGATAGATAACCATATTTTGTATGAGTTTGTGTAAATAAAACAGTCTTTTTGCTGTGCTCCATAGTAATATGATAACTCCGAGTGTGATTAGATATACATTTCAAGTATTTTACTGTATGTATGGCTGTAATCAGTAATTTTGATTTTGCCATAAAGGAGTCTTGTCATAAGAACAAACAAGAAAGACAATTTTGTTACTGCCTGCTTCTATTGCGAATTTAATTGAAGATATGTTTTTAATACCATGTGAAAGACATTTAATACACATATTAGATGATGAAAGTAGTCCAATATAAAAAATACAACCAGAATGCCATCATTACAAACCTTTAGGAAAATACTAAGTATTCGGTATGGACCCAATACTGTTAGACTTTAGACATTATGAAAAATTATATCTAAAAGTAGGCAAAATAGTAAATCATTTAACTTTCTTATGTAAATGTAAATCTGAAGGGATAATTCATAAAGGTTTGCAATTAAATCCTCCAATTCACTCTCTCTCTCTCGAGCTAATAAAATTAATCAGAGAGCAAGTGAAGCTCTGTTAAGAGAAAATATACATGTTGAAAGGTTTTCTAAGTATCAAAGTATGCATTCCATTAAAAATGTAGAGTGTTTTTAAAAAAATATAACTCACTGATGAAGACTGCATGAGAGTTTCTCAAGCAGTAAGAAAATCATATTCTACATTACATGGGAAAATAAAAGAATGCCCAAAGAAGAAACTTGCTTACCTACATGGGCATATCAAATATCATAATGTACCAAGCAATGTATCAACTTCATCTGTTAAAAATCTCAGTTCTAAACATCTAACAAATACTGAAATTTCTGATTTTAAAAGAGGATTAAACTTTACCATAACACTGTCTAATACAACATTATTAGATGGCAGCCATTGAGGAAGTCACTCAAAAATTGTCTTTAGAGGAAGCAGCAGAATTATGCTGAATAATAAAAAGAACACTTGACAAGCAACAAAAACTGAAGTCACACATATTCTATGGTGACAGGAAAGCAATTAAATCTCTCAAAGTAGATAAATCTAAATTATTTTCCCTGCTGATGAAGGCAATGGAATAGATGTAATAGATACAATTGTTCATTACAACAAAATACAAGAACTCCTCACAGCAGGCCAATATATAAAAGTGGCAAAAAGTCCAATACCAAGTACAAAAACAAAGTTACAGTAATTACTTAGAAAGCACTGCAAGTACTTTACTGATTCAGAAAAAGTACAATATCAAATTTCAGTAAAATTGCTTATCTTTAAGGTCTGTGTAAAATCCATAAGGATCATGTTCCATTAAGGCCTATTGTTAGTTCTAGAGATTCACCATGACAAAATTTAGTAATATTTCTTTGCAAAGTTCTTAGTTCTTTGACATTCAAGACCCAGTCCTTTGTCAGGGATTCTGTACACTTTGTATAATTAATCAAGAATATGAAAATTGACAGAAATGACTTGTTTCTAAGCTTTGATTTGTAAATTTTATTCACTAAATAATCAGGAATATGAAAATTGACAGAAATGACTTGTTTGTAAGCTTTGATGTGTAAATTTTATTCACAAATGTGCCATGTGAAAAATCATTGTCTATTGTAAGAAAAAGATTAAATGGTAATAATGGCTTGCAAACAAGAACAACTCTTCCTATTAATTGTATAATGGAGCTATTAACATTCTGCATAACAACCCACTTTCAATGCACAATTCTTCTAAAAAAAATCAAAAAATGGCTATGTTCTAACCATTGTTCCCTGATTAGCAATCTTTATATGAAAGTACTTGAAACCTTAGCCACAAAAACTTCTCCATAACCTCCTAGAGTTTGGATTCATTATGTGGATGATACATTTGTTCTATTCATTTTCTTACAATAGGCAATGCTTCTTCACATACTATTTATTTCTGAATAAACCTTCCACATCAAAACTTACTAATATGTCATTTCTTTCCAATTTCATGTTTGTGATTATATCTACAATGTTTCTAGAAACAATGGCAAAGAATTGTATCTTTATGCCAAAAACTAAGAACATGGTAAAGAAGTCTTGACCCATTTTGACATTAAGCTAAGGTTCATATCAGTTATTAGTTCTTTGCATACAATATCAAATATTTTTTCAGGCATTCTAGAGGCTTTGAAGATTTAATCATGAACATAAAACTTGAAAGAACTGACATACTGGTAAAATTATATGTGAAAAGTTTATTCACAAATATACCATGTGAAGAAACATTATCTATTGTAAGAAAAATATTAAATAATGATAATATCTTAAAAAGCACATCAATTCGTATTATTGATGATAAATTTGAACTGTTAACATTCTGCATAAGAACAACCTACTTTTAATACAATGCACATTTTTCCCAATGAAATCAATGAATGGATATGACTTACCATTATCATTCCTGATTTGCAATATTTGCATGGAAGTACATGAAACCACAGTCATAAAAACTACTCCATATATTTGGTCTCACTATGATAATGATATATTTGTTTTATGACCACATACTAAAGCAACATGTCAAACTTTATGGCAACACATCAATAACATATCTCTTTCAGTTAAATTCACAATAGAATCAGAACAAGAACAAAAATTGGCATTCATACATGTTATTGTGACAAGACTCACTCATAAGAAAATCAAAACTATAATTTACAAGAAACCCATACATTTAAAATCAGCCATTCAAACTATTGTACGCTTTCATGAGTGTTATAATAAATGAATACTTTCACTCCCAACACATGATACAGTATTTAGGAAAGGATAAAATGAATCCAATGAAACCACCCATTCTTTCCAACCCAAATGCTTATATATGGACAAATCTTAAGTACTGTAAGTGAAAGCATGAGGATAGACCACTCACTTTAAACCACTATTTACGATATCTGAATGAATGATGTCAACAGAATTATCTAGAATTTACTAGACATCACTCACAAATATTTACCATATACATCCATTCACACTACAATCACAAAAAAATAGTTATACCATCATGATAAAACAAAGCAAAAGAAGTTTGTTTGGAAACTATTATATTTGAAAAAAGAGAGATTTATATAAAATAAATTGTTATAAAAATTATCACCCATCATCTGTTAGTAAGAAAATCTTAAAGAGACAAAAATGAACAATCAAAAGAGCAAGCAATTATCAGAACTACATTATATCCATTCATTCCAAAAACAGCCAACAAATTAAGAAAAATATGCAATCAGTATAACATTAGAATAACTTTTTTGAGACATATAACACAATGAGGAATTCAAAGATGTTCAAAGCCTCAACATGCAATATTAAAAAAGAAAAACTACATATAAAATATGTGCATGTGGAAGAATGTATATTGGTAATACCAGTCATCCCATTGAAAAGTGATTGCAAAGGTACAAACTGATAATAATAAGAATGAAAGCAGATGTGTCTAGGATAACACCATGTATGTACTAATGAACTAAAATACAAAAATAATGGCTAGTGGAAAAACATACAAAGAAGAAAATTTTTAAAAAATGCATACTTAACCTTTGCAAATGACTAAGTCAACATAGTATGATTATTACACATAATGTATGGAAATCACTAATCAACATTGCTCTTTAAAAGGTGGAGAAATTCAGATGGACTTCATAGATAGGTATATAAAATATTTAATGAGTGTTGTCTTTAACAGAGTTGTTCACTTGGTTAGAGCATTAATTTAAATGTCAATATTCAAGAATTTAGATTTCAGGATTGAACCCATGCAAGCACTATCAAATGTTGGGCTGACAACACCTGAGAAGGAGAGAAAAAATACCACTTGAAACATTTTGTATATAATAACCTGTTCATTATTACTAACAATTAAATGTAATTGGAATACTTAAATAAAGTTAGATTATTTAAAAAAATCAATACTTAATAATAGATGATGGAAAGAGTTCAATCTATAAATAGAGTGTAAAATAATGCTTATAAATGTATTGGTACTCATCTTATAGCTAAAGATGCCACTCTATGGCATGGTTTTCACGCTAAAACACATAAAAATGCTGTTTCCATGGCTGACACATTCAAACCCGCATTTTATTTAATACAACTTTTTTGTTGTGCTACAGAATGCAGGCCGCTATGTCACGTGGCAGTACAGCATGTATGTCGCATCGCAGCAAATTCATTTTCTGAATTTTCACAGTTTATAAAATAGTTACGGCTTGATGAGAGAGTTTGTATTTGAATTGGATGGAAATTTTGTTTTCATTTGATTTTTTTTTTATTTTAAAGTATTGAAATGTTCAGAATTTTTAAAGTAATAATTCTAAGACTTTTTACAACGTACTCTGTTGAAGTTTTAATTGGAAAATGTTAAAGATCTATGTTTTTAGTGAGTTGCAATTAGGTAACGCATCAAGTAACGTACTGTTAATAACATTCCACAAGACAAAGAAGATTCAAAGAAGATTATACCATGTGTATATTTTTTAATTAAAAAACAGTGGTACCAAAAAAATATCCAGTAAGAAAAGTACAAATATACACGATTTTTTGTAAAATTCATAAAAAGCAAATATTATAAACATGTTTAAGAAGTAAAGAAGACATTTATATGTGTTTGTTGTTGTTTAAAAAAGTTTGAGTTTCGAGTACAGTTATGTTTTTGAATTATTTTATTTTAGCATTACAAACAACAGAACCCTAACCCTAAAACTAACACTAACCCTAAACCTAACCCTAAAACTAACCCTAAAACTAACCCTAAACCTAACCCTAAAGCTAACCCTAAAACTAACCCTAAAACTAACCCTAAACCTAACCATAACAACTTTTACTTTTTATTGTCATTCTATTTGAAGTAAAAAATAGCCATAATATCTCTTTGTCTTTTTAAAAAAAAAAAAGGAAAACGAAGACTAAAAAAATAAAAAATAGACTAAGAAATTTTACTTTTTATTACGATTATTATTTTTTAGTTAAACAACAACAACAACAACAAAAAGTCGTAACACAAGTAAAAAAATATCCGATAGAAAATTGATAAAAAAAAAAAAAAGCCGTAACACAAGTAAAAAAATATCTGATAGAAAATTGTTAAAAAAAAAGCTGTAACACAATTTAAAAAATATACGATAGAAAAAACATGAATCAAATTGTAATTTGTTGATTTTATTTTACATTTATTATCATTTAAATTGTATATGTTAATAAAAAATAATATTTATAAAAGACGATTTTGTTTTGTGTTTATTTTCGCATTACAAAAAAACACAGCAAAATTATTATAATCAACGGCCCAGGAATGGTCATATTTTATAGTTTTAGCGTGAAAATGGTGCCATCCAATGGCATCTTTATCTATAAGACAAGCACCAATGTATTAATTAGAATAAAAAATGAAATTAAAAACCTCATCAATATTTCAAAAATAAATCATTCTAAATTTTTATTTTAAAAAAAAAATTGAATATATTGTAACAAATTGAAAAAAAAAAACAACAATAAAATACAGACATTGAATAAGAAATAAGAAAAAAAGCTTGTTTAAAGCTTATTAGCATGCTCTTAATTTTACATAATTGTAAATGCAAGCTATATATATATATATGTTGATACGAAGATTTTCACAGGTTGCATATATAAAAGACATATTTTGCGGGTTCATCCATGTTAAAAAATTTAAATATTGATATACAACATTTCAACTTGATTACACAAGTCATCCACTGGGCGATAAAAGGTATAAAAACCATTGTAGAGGTGCTACAAAAAAATGTTCAAGTTCCACCAATAGCAAAAATGTTAAATTAATAATGTTTTTTAAAGAAAAATATTTCCAAATAGGAGGAAGTTTGCATGTATCATCTCGTTTATTGATACAATCTGGCCTTTTAAGTATCTCAATGGCTTCTCTAATTTTGCACTGGTAGAGATTATCACATCTGGATATGATCCTGGTACTAGAAAAATCAATTTTATGACCTGAATCTATAGTATGAAGTGAGGGTGCTGATGATGATGAGTGTTATTTAACTGCATTAGCATGCTCATCTCTCCTAATACTGATGTGACAATTACAATTTTTACATTAGATTTGATAAACACCATGAGATTCAAGAGGCATTGAATCCTTAGGCTTAGTTATTATATTTCTGATCTTTTGATGAGTAGAAAATGCTGTATCTATATTATAGCATTTTAATATACATCTAATACTATCTATAATTCCTTTTACATATGGAACACAAATCCTAATAGCTGATTTATCATCTTTTTGTTTCCTATTTTGTCCATTTGGGGCTTGAAATAAGGCTTTTTTTATAAATGTATAATTATAACTATTTGCTAATAAAACACTATTAATATGATTTATTTCTTCTTTCAGATGTGACTTATCTGAAAAGTTAATTGCTCTATTTAAAAGAGTTTTGGCTACAGAAACTATTTATGTTGGGTGGTGATGAGAATGTAAATGTAAATATCTGTTCTGTATGTGTATTCTTTCTTTAAATCGAAAAAGATAAACTATTTGGTGTTCTCATGATGAGAACATCAAAAAACGGAGTTTTCCAGACTCTGTCTCCATTGTAAATTTAATATGATGATGCATATTATTTAAATGTAAGAAAAAAATTAACTAATTTATTTTTTTCATGTTGCCATATGACAAAAGTGTCATCTATGTATCTGAGCCAAATGAGAGGTTTTAAAGATGATGATTCTAAAGCACGAGTTTCTATACTTTCCATGAATAAATCAGCTATTACTCCTGATATATGTGAGCTCATAGGAGTACCAAAAACTTGTCTGTAATTCTGTCCACTGTATACAAAATATGTATTTAAAAGACAATGTTTAATCAAAGCAATAATATGGTCTGGTAAATTGCAACGTTGTGAGATTATATTTAAAGCTTCATCAATTGGAATGTTTGTAAACAAAGACACGGCATTAAAACTGACCAGAATGTCATTAGCATTAATTTTTAAACTTTTTAAAACAGAAATAAAATGAAAAGAGTTTTTAATATATGACTTATTAGATGGGATTGTAGTTTAATGAATGGATATTGAATGAGTATGCACTAGATGGGTATTTTATGCACAAGCCTCTGGCTTTCATTGATTACTCTGGTTGGCACTGGGTGGCACTACTGTATGGAGAGTTTTGCCTTTGTTAATAACAGATGTGCTAGCACTAGAAATGGTGATCATGTGATGCTTAGTGGTGAACAATTGAAGCTGGATTACAATGTGTATAATATTCCTAAACTTTTTCTACTGATTAATTTTTCTCAAACATAGCTAGTGATTTTAAATATTCATTGACAAACTAATGCGTGCATTACATATTACCAATTCAGTGGCTATATGGTTTAGTGCAGTGGTGGATGGAACATTCTGAACAGAGTTCAAAGTTTCTGACTCATACGTTATTCTGACAGTTTTAGTGTTTGAATATCTAAACGTCCAAGTGATAAATCATATTATTATCATAGCTGATATTGAATGAGGTCTTTATTGAGCAAAATAGCTACGTTCTCATAGAGAACATAGAGAACCACAAAGTTAACAATCCTTTTTAAATATTATAATATGTCTGATGAAAATGTAAAAAAAAAAAAATGAGTGTGTTCTTCTTTATCAGGATAATGTCGACATAATTTTCAAGCTGAAATTTTAATAATCACTATATTACTTTTTTGATTAATTTAGGTTATAGAAAATTAAATTGTTCAGAACTCTAATTAATTTTCATGCTGAATGGCATTGATCATGATTATCCATTTTTCATGCTTGAACATTTTATGAACTTTTGTGCAAAATACATCAGATTGTTTTTTTTTTTATAAAGACTTTGATATGAAATTATAATTTTAAAATAGTGTGAACGATAATTTTAACACGCATTTATTTGTAAATAATTTTTAATTAGAGTTTATTTGTTTTGTGAGTTACATATTTTTAAAAATATCTTAATTCAATTAAATTATGTGATTTCAATTAATTATGCATTCTATATTTACATCAACACTCGTTTTAATTTAATTTATAGATTTTTTAATTTAGAATACTAGATTTTATTTTAATTATTATTTAATTTTATACTTTTCAAATATAAAAGATGTTGTGTTATACTAAACGTCAACAAGAATATAACCCTCTTACTCTTTTATTTTAACGAGACTTAGTTTATTTGGAATGTAATTATAGCTTATTATAGTCCCCTCTCTTTTATACCAGGTGACATTTGACTTTATCCTTTCCTTTTTTTATCTCAGAAATTACTATACAACACAACTGATGATTGCTGGTTTAGCATGAAATACGTATATTGGTGATTATTTATTATTTCAACAAAGATGTGTTATGAGATAGAGTGGCGAGCTGTCGGTGGTGTGAAAGTCTGGGCTCATATACCCTAAATAATACATATATTGATATAGGTATATAATAAGCCTGTATTAACTGAAACACAGGCTTATTATATACCTGTGTCTATATATGTAATAGATAGGGTATATGAGCACAGACTTTCACATGACCCACCATTCTCCACTCTAAACAGTGAAGTCTTTATTACAAATCATTGTGTCACTTCTTATCTTGTTTCAATTTAACAAAAGTTTTTTTTTCTAAAATTTCTTATATCTTTTCATAATCACACATGATTTTCATAAATATCTAAACAAGTAAATTTTAGTTTGTTCATAACCATTTTTTATTTTCATTACATTTATATTTCTATCATTCTGTATTAAGTTTATGCTTCATACCTTTTTAATATCCTATATTTAACAAATTAATGTTCAATAGTCTTCATTTTCATTTAAACCACATCTATAATGCACATTGTTGCAATTAGTTTTGTTGCCATTTCCTGCTATATGAAGTTTTTTCTGCAACAACACAATAATAAGCATATACAAGAGTTATGATAAACTGCCACATATAAATGTATTAAATAAAAATATACATGTTCGACTGTATAAGATTTATAGTACAAATGTACTCATGTTTCAGCTGAATTGTTCCAGCCATCACTGGATAATAAATGCTAATATAAAAAAAATCATTGTACAGATACTGTAAGCATTGATGTATAAGAAAATTAAAGATTCCACCAATAGGAAACAAAAAAAAAAGTTTTAAAAATATATAGATGGTAACAGAATGATAATAAATAAAAAATATCAGAAGTTACTTAGATTAGTAGACTTTACAAAATTTTTTCACAGAAATTTATTTTTACTTGGATCATTATGCTCACTTATTACAAGTTGTCCTGTTAAGAACTTTAATAAGTTCTGTGATTTTACATTTGTGGAAAATGTCTCATCTTGATAGAACCCTGGTGCTTGAAAAATCTATATTTGGTCAATTCTGTTATTTTAACATTTGATGATTTCTTGAAATTCTCATAGCCTTTTTTATTTTACATTATATATATATATAGCATGGAATGAAAGTGATAATGGTGATGAGGGTTGTGACATTGTATTAGCAAATTTATCTGCCCTCATACATATATAAACATATCTATAAGTTCCATATGAATTTCATAATCAGCATGAGCCTTAAGAGAAATATAGTCCTTAGGCAATTAATCAAGCTAGACATATTACAATGATATTTTTACAAATGTTTATAAAAAATATTACAAATTGATTTACAAGTGTCAATCTTTCTGTTCTCATAATTTGATTACCAACATTTTCAGACAAATATACTAATGGTTATTAAACTAGAGAATATCTACAGCCTTGATATACATTTTAAAACTGAAGAAAGTAATAGATCTATTTTCCAATTACACATGTGTAAATAAGCAATTTATTTTATATATAACACAATGTTTATAAATTGTAATACATTAAAGATCAGCCTTTCAAGCTATTGTGCATGCGCTTTTACAAGTGTTAATAATAAATGAATACTTTCACTCCCAACATAAGTCATAGTATTTATGAAAGAATTCACTTATTCTTCCCAAGCCAAATGCTTATATATGGGCAAATATTAAGAACTGAATATGAAAACATGATGATGCATGCACAATAGCTTGAAAGGCTGATCTTTAATGTAGTACAATTACACATGTGGAAAAATCAAACTTAGTCTCTCACTTTGCATATGTAATATTTGTTTTAGATGTAATTGAAACCCTTTTCTACATATTTCAGAGTTTCTACTTAAATATTATGTATGAAATAAATGCTGGGTTTTGAGTTGATGTTTTAGATCTAGTGTCTGAATATTCTAGATCTCCACTGACAAGAGCCACAAGCTTGAAAACAGTTGGTATAGAGATGGGAAGGTTCTGGATAGAGATTTTAAATATTTTCTCATACCATATTTATCAATTAATAGCTTGTTTGAGCTATTGGTATGCTCTCTATTACATTTTTGTAAATACAAGCTTATAAAAGTAATGTCACGTTATATATGACTTGATTTTTTGATTATTTGCTACATACTCTTATTATATTTAAATAAATATATCTGACAAAACAAACTGCAAAGAATCACCAGTAAAAAGATGCATTTCATGTTGGAAAATCATTTTTATTTGTCAATTTTAATTATTAAATTTTATTTACAAGTGTCAAACTTTATGTTCTTACAGCAATGATATGACCCACTTCTTTTAAAAACAGTAATGACTATTACTAATCATTTATTACTCTAGAGATTATCTTTAACCAAATAAACCCCAGATAAAGTTGAATGTACTTTTTTTTTAACAATCACTGACACATTAAAAATTTCAACTTTATTTCATTTTTGTGTGTAATATCTATTTAGTTTATATAGAAGCATATTCCAATGTTATATTTGACAGTATATGATTTAATAAATATCAATTTTCAAATGAATTGTAACTTGGTTTGGGTCAGATTTATTTTTCATATTTTGTGCTTTACTGCCATTGTAACTACATTTATTCAGTGTGATTCTTAATTCACTTTGTAGACTTTATTTTTTTAAATGCTTTAGGAAACCTCAAAGTGATACCTAACATGACATTTGATAGTAATGATTCAATTCATACAATCCTTGAGTTATCAGTAAACTGTTAAATTGTTCCATGTAAACAGTAATGATTATATAATATATATTTCATATTTATTTCCACATGTCCATAGTTACTAACAAAACAAATGTTTTTTTTCCACTTTGAAGTAAAATTGCAGAACATAATCTTCACTAAATGCAATCACTTTTTTACATTTTATTTTTCAAGAAGAAATGAATCTAAAAGTATATTAATATTTTTTATTAGGCATTCTTTAGATTACAGATTATCCAAAAAAATGAATACTAAAGTGCTCTCACACATGTAAAGACTGGTTTCTACCCACCGTAATACCTTATGGAAGAATGTAATCATAAACATATAGTTGAAGATATAACTTTTATCTCATGTCTTTGGTCATATATTTATGATTATACATCTAATCAAGATGTTAAAAGTGGATAGAAACTAGACCTTATCTTGCACAAGAGTGGTGTAGAGAAAATTACACTATAAAAACAGAAATAAATCTAAATGTATTTTCTTTTGTTTCAAAGTTGTTATTGATTACTTGAAAATACTTTATATCTATTAAATATATGTGAGTGGAGGGAGTTTGACAATAGTAAATGAAAATATAACAATTTACTCTAGATAAATACTATGCATATAATAGAGATATATATGAGAGATGGTGACCTGGGCCAACTGATGAGTGCTGGTTCATAACGAAATGCATCTTGGGGGTCATTTGTCTTTTATTATATCTTTATTTATATGAATTTAAAAGAATTGGGGAAGTGTGGAGATGTTTATTATATCTATAATAGATATAAACATGCATCATGTGAAATAAGAAAACATTACCTAGTTACCTGTTAAAGATAATTAAAACCTTCATTTTTTTCGTTTTCTTAAATTAATGTATAGATTTTACAAATTTATTCATTCTTTCTGTGATATATATATATATATATATATCACAGAAAGATATGAATAAATTTATCATATATATATATATATATATATATATATATAGCTGCAGAAAGGAGTTTGCTATTAACTGAAAGGAGACCCTTTGATTCCTCTTGGAGGCCTTAAAGGAACCGAGCAGGGCAAATTCCTAATGTCCACACCATATGTTCTTGTTGTTGCAGTTGTTATTACTATGTGATTATTCATATAGTATACGAACATGGATGGGCTGCTCACCAACACGCATTAGCCAGCGTAGTGAGTTTATTGGCTTTTTACCTCTGAGTTTAAGATCAAGAAACACCATGGTCTTTCTTCTCAGTGCCTGATAAGGCAGAATTAATGTTTGTGTAAATGATAAATATTTTTCCAATACATATATACAATTATGACAGACAAAAATAAAGCATGGCCCTTATTCCCAGGAGGCTGTAAAGTCACCAACCAAGGCAGCGGTTGGTGGCCAAAGGCAGAGGGTGCTAAGAATCCCCTGATTGTGGACCCAGGCTGCCATTTGATGACGACTTTTTATTTAGGTACTTACAACTGCAGATCACTTTCAAGTGAAGGAAGATTTCAAAAATTAGAAGAAGAATTGTCTTATATTAAATGGGACATTATTGGACTTTGTGAAGTTAGAAGAAAAGGTGAAGAAACAATTGATTTAAAAAGTGGACATATGCTCTATTATAAAGGCACACATATTGGAAATACAAGTGGAGTAGGATTCATTATAAATAAAAAGTGGAAGAACAATATTGTGGAGATTGATGGTGTATCGGACAGATTTGCACGATTAGTTATACAATTTAATAGCAGATACCAAATGCAGATAATTCACGTTTATGCCCCAACAAGTTCTCATAGTGATGAAGTAGTAGCAGATTTTTATATGGATGTACAAAAGGCTTTTGATCAGAGTAAACAAAATTTTAAAATTGTCATGGGAGACTTTAATGCTAGAATTGCTGGACAAATGAAAAATGAAATTGCTGTAGGTAATTTTGGTTATGGTAATAGAAATGAGAGAGGACATAGACTTGTGGAATTTGCAGAAAAAGAAAAACTTTATATTATGAATTCATTTTTTGAGAAAAATGTTAAAAGGAAATGGACATGGAAGGAACCAAATGAAGGTACAGAGAATTGGATTATATTTTGACTAACAGGAAATACATATTTCAAGATTGTAATGTTCTTAATAAATTTATCGCAGGAAGTGATCATCGATTAATAAGGTGTAAGTTACGTGTTAATGTAAAACTAGAGAGAGAAAAATTATTGAGAAAAACAATATTTACAGTTGATATTCCTAATATTCAGAAACATTCTAATGAATTTAAATTAAAACTTACAAATAGGTTTCAAGTGTTAGGAGATTTTGAACATGATTCAGATTTGAATGAAATTAATATGAAAATAACTGATACACTTTTAAAAACTGCAACAAAGATAGCTGGTAAAAAAAAGCAGCAATTGACTTACAAAATTTCTACTGAGACTAAAGAATTTATGAAGAAAAGAAGGAATATGAAGATATACAAAAATGATGTATTAAAAAAAATTGAATATCTCGAAATTTGTAAAATGGTACGGAAAAGAGTTGAAAATGATATAAGAAAGTATAACTGTGAAATAGCAAGGAAAGCTGTAAAAGAAAATAAAAGTCTCGAGAATGCTAAACAACATTTTGGTATTGGTAGTGTAACAGTCAGAATCGTCTACCTCGCTAACACACTGCAGAATTCAAACCCCAGATACGAAACTGAACATTTTAGGAGGGGTTGCCTTCTAGATATACTAAGTTCGAATCTAAAGCCTAAATTTCACAGTGACATCTATGTGACAACGCATCTGATGCCACTGCTAATATGACCTTTGACCGGTGCCTGGTAGTCAGGGATAAACAAAAGACTCGATACTAAAAGAAGTTTGGGTGGCTAATTAACATCTATGGATTTACAAAAGAAATGCAGAAAATATATATAAACTGAGACAGTGATAGGAATCAAATCAAATAAGAGATCAAATTTAGTTTTAAATAATTTCACAAAATTTATTCATATAAATTATATATATAATGCCACTGTCTGCTTATATGAGACAGGGACGCATATTAAATAATTATTGGCATTAATTTCAATAAATGACAAAATGATTTAAAGCAAAGTGATATATTCTAATCCTCAGGCTAATAGCAGTACGAGAATGTGCTTGAAGAGATAGGAACATGTGCGAGGTGCTTTGGGTAATCATACAAGTTTAAAAAAATATTTGAAATTAAGTGTTCTAAAATATTTATTGATTTAGAGAATAGCACGGACAAAAGCTTACTAAGAAACAAAGTGGGAATGTGATCAAAGCATTTATTTGAGAATAATAATAATAGAGTTGCATTGAGAGGTCAGTATTCCTGATAATGAATTTATTAAAGTTGGAGGGTGTGACACGTTTAAATCACGGATGCTTTGTAAAATAAATATAAAATAATATTGAAGATCCGGAATAATTACGGAGGGCATCTCACCGCTAACCCGTAGGAAAGTATTTTATGAACAGCCGAAACTTAGCGACTGTGTGATGATCTGTGTTTAATTCCCAGGGGTGTCATTTGGGACACCCTCTGCCTGGAAACTTGCAATAAGCGAAAAGAACGGACTTTGCCATGTAAAGAATCCTTGGAAAAATAAAACAAAGCAGTCTCAACAACCAATTCATTTACCAGCAATATGAGACTAGTGTATATAAAACATACTGAATGGGTTTTACTTGGATTAAGAGAAATGCCCAATCAAATTCCCAGAAATTCATTTAAAAGGGTCCGCACATTCTCGACGTCAATGATGAACTTTGTAATTAAAGTAGAACACGGTAATTAAAATAGGAAAATGCATGCTTGCGGGTTTGAAAAGTAAGTATAGATTTATAAACGCAATCATGCATTAGGGGAAACATTTAATCATTGACCTCGCACATACTCTCATATTAGATTAAAGTCAGTAACATGTAGATTTTAAACTATGTGATTATATTATATATTAAAGAAAAGAATCGCCCTCGAACGAGTGATTTGCAAGATAATAAAATTGGAAAATTATAAATTTAAAATATGCCTTAATAGCGGCATCTTACTTTCAATAAAGGGAATAATTCAATCGGTCAAAGATGATTCTGACACATTATCATAATAAAATAAAAGAAAGCTTTATAAATAGAAAATATTAACCCAAGGATAGAGCAAAATGGTTGATTATATTTGAACACTTTAAAGAAGTACATAATAAAGTTATGTGAAATTTCAGAAAACAATTTAGAATAGCTATAGCATGTTAGTAGGAATCACAAGAGCTCTTGGGTTAATTTAGGGTTACCTCTGGAGAAGCATTTAGTTAGATTGATGGTCGGCAGGTTTTTATATAATTTAACAGCAAAATCTGGAAATGTTCATATTTTTGGCAGCAGCAGTAGTTCCGGGAATTGTGTGATAACTTCTGATGGTCTATGGCAGCAGATGACCATTCCGGAAAGAAATAGCCTTCTCGCGCTCTACTCTGTCATGTCAAGATTTACAAATTACTAGAATAGAACTCAGAATGATTTCTTTTAGAAACATTAGAAGAAAAAGTCCAGAACAAAAGAAAACTCTTCTTTTTATAGTAGACATTAACAATAGAACTGCCCTGGAGCATTACAAAAATATATTGGACTTATCAGCTGTAATTAAATCTATCCCAATGTCTAAAGGAATTCAATATTAATTAATTTCTTTTGTTAATTTCCCTGTCGACATTCAGATTACAAACTAGATTTAATTAAAAATTACTTTTATTAATTAAAGAAAACCTTAAGTGGACATCTGCTGTTTCTAGATAAACTTATATAACATTTACTAATTAAACTATTGTCCCTCATTTATTTTAACAGAAATATTTGGAATAACTTTTATTAAATTAAAGAAAATGATTTAACTTTTTAAATTGCAATATTTGAATCTATTTACTAAATGAATATTTACTAAATGAATTTTATTTTAAATCAAAATATATTACGACAGTAATATATTTGTAAATAGATTCAAACAAAATAACTTTAACAATTTATAATTTTGATATGTTTTAAAATGCATATCATAGTGTGTGCGTAATTACAACTTATATAACCTACTTTTTAATAAATCAAAATTATGTGAACATATACATAATCTATAATCTTTTATTTATTTGGGAATGACTTATATATATATATATATATATATATAATATGAGCATTGTACTCATGGTTTAAAATTAGGCAGGATTTTCAGTATATAAGCATATGGCAGATACACTACGATAGATTGGGGTTCAAACTAAGGTATGAGGGTAGGAAGTAGGTGAGAAAAGGTGAAATGAAGATCTGCAAAGCAGACCTTACTGTTTTACATTCCCTTAGTGATGGAACAAAAAAAAATTGTTAAAAAAAAGATCTTACAACAGGTATCCACCTATGAAGCCTGCATAAACAAAATTTACAAGTTAACCCATAATGTACAGGATATAAATATAATGAAGAAATGAAACGGAATTATATACCCAGATCATATTAATAAATCTACCATCTAGCGAACATTTTGTCTATTATTTTCTCTTTTCAACAAATTTTATTTGTTTTACAAGTTTAATATTGGTTATATCCTATCTCCTTGCTCATTTATCCTGTGACATGTCCATTTTTATTTTATTTTTTTGTTTAAAAAAACTACTATAATCCTGGGTCTGGTGGGTAATCACTGCTTTTATACTTTGATGACTGCAGTCTCAGATTATCAGGTCTCTTTACCTTGTCTGGCAGTTCTTTGGCCCGGGTACTGAAATCCAGAGTGGTTTTTAATAACTGAAGCTTTAGGCTATTGCAATTATTTGCCCTATCTGGTGGCTCCTTGGCCCATGGGCTGAAATCTAGTGCCATCATTGTTTTCACTATTTCCTTTATTTGATATATTCTTGCTATATCAGGTGGGATATTTTCCTGGTTTTCTTTAAGTACCTTGATGTTGATGGTAAGCATGGTTAGCTGGGTTTGAATCCGTAAGTCCTGTACATTCTTGGCTGGAAATATCTCGTCTAAATACTGTTGTGGACATTTTTTGACTTCATGAAAAATTTTTATGTCACGAAGCTTGGTTAGCTGGGTTTGATGTCCTGTGTCCTGGACATTATTTAATGGAAGTACTCTTTCCAAAAAAAGTTTGGGACATTTTTTTACTTCATGGAATATTCTAGTGTTGAGCTTGGTTGGCTGAGTTCGAGGTCCCAGGTCTGGTGTATCAGTTTTCTTTGCGGAATCATTTGTCTCAACTTTCTAGTTCAGGAGTTTATCTGCCATCTCTTGCCATCCAGAGAGGAGCCTGTACAGCACTCTAAGTTCCTCACCTCTCCTTCGGCTTTCTTCTGCCCATCTTTTCACTCTTTCTTCACCTTCCTTAAACAATTCTATAATAGTCCAGAAACGGACCTCATTAGTATCCATATTTTCCATGGCCTTGGATGATTATCGTGATCAATAATGATGATGACTTTTATTTTATTTTATTGCTAACTATTTAATATATCCTAAAAAAATTATTAAACTGTTTTACGGTTATCTCTATTTTATTTATTTTGATTCCTTGTTTAACTCTGCGATTATTATATTTGATTATAACTTTATTAATGGCTAATAGGCTATCTCCCTCTCAGTTCTATTGGCCTAATTACTGCTTTTATGTTTATCACTAAAACCCCAACTACTGCCCTCTTACTACTGCTAAAATTTCTCACTTAAATCTGTTGCCAACATATATATTTTTAACTGCCCGTATATACAAAATCTCTTAAATTCTACTTGTCAAAATATTTCGCTAACATATATATTTTTAAACTCAAGCAATTTTATTTATATACGTTAACATTCGCTAGATCTGGGTATACTTATTTCGTTCCTTTTTATTTAAGACTAGCATACATATCATTTTATTTACATAATTATTGATCCGATTCATGTCTCATTATTTGGTCTAGGAATAATTTACACACGTTGGAAAAAACAAATTACATATAAAGAATTTAGCCTGGTGACAAAATTTATTTTAGAAGTAACTCCGTTTAGTGAAATTACCCTTGGGCGCCATGTCACCAGTTAAAAGGATCCATAGACTGTTAGCTTCCCAAAATTAATTTTAATAACTATTCCATTTAACTACGGGCACTCGTTAAAACATTCGCATTTTTATTGATTACAAATTTTTTTTATTTTTACATCTCTGAATTCCATATGATAGCCTATTATATCTAGGTCATTACCGTACAAAATTATTATTATTCTATCTTGCACATTGAGCCGATAAAACTTTATTTTGAGAGTAAAATACGATATTTGAAATATTCATAGATTGTCACAATATTCACTTGGGACAATATTTAAGTAATTTACGCTATGCATACATAGCATGATTTAAGTGAAACAATATATACAGATAAATACAGATGGCTCGTATTACACTACAGCAAGTTTGGACAAGTTCTGATTATATAGAATAAGTAACTGAATGCCCGAGTCAAACAAAATATATGAAATATACACACAAATAGATAATATAGAGTTTGAAAAATATTATATATCAAAAATATAAAAGATTTGAGTGATTACATATGAAAGAAAATGCTAAAATTTATCTACAGGGATGTGGGTGTTTAAATAATTAAGATCTACAGGGATGTGGGTGTTTAAATATTCGAGGCCCCACGTTTGGGCAAGCCATGAAACCGGAAAAAAAAATTTACTATGTAACAGTCAGAATCGTCTACCTCACTAACACACTGCAGAATTCAAACCCCAGACACAAAACTGAACATTCTAGAAGGGGTTGCCTTCTAGATATACTAAGTTCAAATCTAAAGCCCAAATTTCACAGCGACATCTATGTGACAATGCATCTGATGCCACTGCTAGTATGACCTTTGACCAGTGCCTGGTGGTCAGGGAGAACAAAAGACTTAATACTAAAAGAAGTTTGGGTGGCTAATTAATGTCTATGGATTTACAAAAGAAATGCAGAATATATATATAAACCGAGACAGTGATAGGAATCAAATAAAATAAGAGATCAAATTTAGTTTTAAATAATTTCACAAAATTTATTCATATAAATTATATATATAATGCCACTGTCTGCTTATATGAGACAGGGACGTGTATTAAATAATTATTGGCATTAATTTCAATAAATGACAAAAGTTTTTAAAGCAAAGTGATATATTCTAATCCTCGGGCTAATAGCATTACGATAATGTGCTTGAAGAGATAGGAACATGTGCGAGGTGCTTTGAGTAATTATACAAGTTTAAGAAAATATTTGAAATTAAGTGTTCTAAAATATTTATTGATTTCGAAAATAGCATGGAGAAAAGCTTACTAAGCAACAAAGTGGGAATGTGATCAAAGCATTTATTTGAGAATAATAATAATAGAGTTGCATTGGGAGGTCAGTATTCCTGATAATGAATTTATTAAAGTTGGAGGGTGTGACATGTTTAAGTCACGGATGCTTTGTAAAATAAATATAAAATAAAACAATATTGAAGATCCGGAATAATTATGGAGGGCATCTCGCCGCTAACCCATAGGAAAGTATTTTATGAACAGCCGAAACTTAGCGACTATGTGACGATTGCATTTAATTACCAGGGTGTCATTTGGGATACCCTCTGCCTGGAAACTTGCAATAAGTGAAAAGAACAAACTTTGCTGTGTAAAGAATCCTTGGAAAAATAAAACAAAGCGGTCTCAACAACCAATTCATTTACCAGCAATACGAGACTAGGGTATATAAAACATACTGAATGGATTTTACTTGGATTAAGAGAAATGCCCAATCAAATTCCCAGAAATTCATTTAAAAGGGTCCGCACATTCTCGATGTCAATAATGAACTTTGTAATTAAAGTAGAACACGGTAATTAAAATAGGAAAATGCATGCTTGCGGGTTTGAAAAGTAAGTATAGATTTATATACACAATCATGCATTAGGGGACACATTTAATCATTGATCTCACACATACTCTCATATTAGATTAAAATCAGCAACATGTAAATTTTAAATATGTGATTATATTATATATTAAAGAAAAGAATCACCCTCGAACGAGTGATTTGCAAGATAATAAAATTGGAAAATTATAAATTTAAAATATGCCTTAATAGCGGCATCTTACTTTTAATAAAGAGAATAATTCACTCGGTCAAAGACAATTCTGACACATTATCATAATAAAATAAAAGAAAGCTTTATAAATAGAAAATATTAACCCAAGGATAGAGCAAAATGGTTGATTATATTTGAACACTTTAAAGACGTACATAATAAAGTTATGTGAAATTTCAGAAAACAATTTAGAATAGCTATAGCATGTTAGTAGGAATCACAAGAGCTCTTGGGTTAATTTAGGGTTACCTCTGGAGAAGCATTTAGGTAGATTGATGGTCAGCAGGTTTTTATATAATTTAACAGCAAAATCTGGAAATGTTCATATTTTTGGCAGCAGCAACAGTTCCGGCGTTTGTGTGATAACTTCCGATGGTCTACGGCAGCAGATGACCATTCCAGAGAAAAATAGCCTTCTCGCGCTCTACTCTGTCATGTCAAGATTTACAAATTACTAGAATAGAACTCAGAATGATTTCTTTTAGAAACATTAGAAGAAAAAGTCCAGAACAAAAGAAAACCCTTCTTTTTATAGTAGACATTAACAATAGAACTGCTCTGGAGCATTACAAAAATATATCGGACTTATCAGCTGTAATTAAATCTATCCCAATGTGTAAAGGAATTCAACATTAATTAATTTTTTTTGTTAATTTCCCTGTCGACATTCGGATTACAAACTAGATTTAATTTAAAATTACTTTTATTAATTAAAGAAAACCTTAAGTGGACATCTGCTCTTTTTAGATAAACTTATATAACATTTACTAATAAACTATTGTCCCTCATTTATTTTAACAGAAATATTTGGAATAACTTTTATTAAATTAAAGAAAATGATTTAACTTTTTAAATTGCAATATTTGAATCTATTTACTAAACAAATATTTACTAAATGAATTTTATTTTAAATCAAAATATATTACAATGGTAATATATTTGTAAATAGATTCAAACAAAATAACTTTAACAATTTATAATTTTGATATGTTTTAAAATGCATATCATAGTGTGTGTGCAATTACGACTTATATAACCTACTTTTTAATAAATCAAAATTATGTGAACATATACATAATCTATAATCTTTTATTTATTTGGGAATGACTTATATATATATATATAATACAAGCATTGTACTCATGGTTTAAAATTAGGCGGGATTTTCGGTATATAAGCATATGGCAGATACACTACGATAGATTGGGGTTCAAACTAAGGTATGAGGGTAGGAAGTAGGTGAGAAAAGGTGAAACGAAGATCTGCAAAGCAGACCTTACTGTTTCAGTAGGAAATTTATATCTGCAATAAGAAAAAAAGATGGAATTATGACTAAAAAGAGAGATGATATCATGAAATTGGTAGAAGATTTTTATCAAGAATTATATAGTAATAAAAAACAAGTACCTCCTATATCTATTACATCTTCTGAATTGCCCAGAATTTTAAATGAAGAAGTGAGACATGCAATTAAATGTATGAAGAAAGGAAAGGCTCCAGGAAATGATGGAATTATAATTGATATATTAAAAGAAGGAGGTGAAGAAATAGAAACAATTTTAGCAAAGTTATATACCAAATGTCTAAATGATAAAGATGTACCGGAAGATTGGAAGAATGCAGTAATAATATGAATATTTAAAAAAGGTGATAAAGAAGATATTAGAAATTACAGACCTATCAGCCTTTTATCAGTTTTATATAAAAAATTTATCAAGATAATTACAACTCGTCTACAGAGAACTTTGGATTTTCACCAACCAAGAGAACAAGCTGGATTTAAAAGTGGTTTTAGTACAATAGATCATATCCAGGTATTGAGAGAAGTCATAGAAAGGACAAATGAATATGAGTTGTCATTATGTTTTGGATTTGTAGATAATGAAAAGGCATTCGATTCTATATACATTTCTTCAGTGATTAAAGCATTGGATCATCAAGGTATAGATCCAGGATATTGTCATATTTTAAAGAATATTTATAAAAATGCAACTGCAACAATTAGATTACATAATGATACTGGAAAAATCAACATTGAGAAAGGTGTAAGGCAAGGTGACTCCATTCCTCCAAAACTTTTTACAGCAGTGCTGTAAGAAGTATTTTGTGGAATAAAATGGAAAACTAAAGTAATGAAAGTAAATGGAGAGTATTTAAATCATTTAGATTTTGCAGATGATGTAGTTGTTTTTGCAAATAATGCTTCAGAGCTGCAGGAAATGTTGCAGGAGTTAGCCAATGAAAATAGAAAAGTAGGACTAAAGATAAATGTTAAAAAGACTAAAGTAATGTTTAATCTATTTGTTCAAAATATGAAAATAAAGATTGATTATGAAGAATTAGAAGAGGTTAACAGTTACAAATACCAGGTCAGATTATTAATACAGATGGAAACATAATGGAGGAAATTAATCATAGAATTAAACTTGGTTGGAGTGCTTTTGGTAGAAATAACTTGATATTAAAAGGAAATATGCCAACGTATTTGAAAAGAATAGTTTTTAATAAATGTGTTTTACCAGTTCTTACTTATGTATCTGAGACTTGGACACTTAATAGAAGAGCAATACAGAGACTTCAGACCACTCAAAGAAGTATGGAGAGATGTATGTTAGGAGTAACTAGAAGAGATCGAAAACACAATGTATGGGTAAGACAACAAACAGGTGTTACTGACCTTATTGAAAAAATTAAAAGATTGAAGTGGAGTTGGTCTGGACATATTGCTAGAAGAAATGATAATAGATGCACAATTGAAATTTTAAACTGGATTCCAAGAGACTGTAAAAGACCCAGAAAGAGACCACATGTGAGATGGATGGATGAAATAAGAAAATGTGCAGGGGTGTTGTGGAAAAGAGAAGCTAAAGATCGGAGAAGATGGATTAAACTTGGAGAGACCTTCATCCTGCAGTGGATTGATAATGGTTGATGATGATATATATATATATATATATATATATATATATATATATATATATATATTGTGACCTTTTGATTAGTTCACTGTAATAAATTACTATAACAAGATGTACATAATCATCCAAAATTTTAAATTTTTAAAATATAACTGGCACTAATAACTTGATATTTTAATAGAGACTTTAAAAGATATTATAAACATACTATTGTTTTTATTCATTTGTGATTGTTTTTTTAGGTCTATATATAATTTTTATAATAACTGAAACACAGGCTTATTATACAACTGTGTCTTTATATATGTAATATAGGGTATATGAGCACAGACTTTATTTTTTTAAGAAATAATTATAATAATAAAAGATCAATAATTTGGATAATTTGTTAAAATATTTTTATAAAGTTGAATAAACACATTATTTTATGTTTAAAGTAAAAGGCTGAATTTAATTACTTTTGAAATATTATTTTTATGTCAAAAAATTAAAATGCTCAGTAAATGATACAACTTTTACGTAATATTGGCTGGAATTTTGGATAAAAGTCAGACGATAAAAAAAAAAGAGAGAGAGAAAGAAAACAAATGAAGCCAGTAATTAAATTAAGTCATCGGAAATATTTGGTAAAATTCATATGATTATAAAGATAATTTTGTGCTATAACTGTAATTTAATTTATATTAGTAAAAAATCAAGATAATGTAGGTTGGATAAATAATTATATCATGGAATAAATAATTAATTTCTTCCTCGGTCACAGAGTCATAGTTTGTGAGATCAAATTACAATTCTAAAAAAAAAAAATGCTAATGCAGAAAAAGCTGCCTGTGGATCTTATTATTATTGGTGAACAGTCATATATATATATTAAACAAATAATTTTATTTATCAAAAACTTTGTTCAAACTGAGGGTCACATAACATAAAAGTTAAATTTTGCTTAGTTAGACTTTATTTATAACATTATTTTGTCATGAGTGTAAAATTTGAATTGAGCTATAATAAAATTGAATATCTCAAAATAATTTTAATAAAAATGTGGACCTTAGGTTGGTAACATTTTTGTGCAGCAAATGTGTAATTGTTCGATAAACAAATGTACAGTTTTTGGAACAGGATCTATTTAAAGTAAGTACTCACTATTATAATATTATTTTTAAATTCTGCAAGTTTTTTCATACTATCAGTATTCTATTTATCTATAAACAGATAAAAATGAATTTAATTTTCATCTGATGTCCAGATTAAAGAATAATAACAACATTTTCAAATTTTAACATTTTAAGTGGTTTGAATTTTACATCTTCTGAAAACATTACTCATTTATATACTTAGATTGCACGTGAAAATAGATTCAAATTTTACTTGTTGTAATAAATGTTCATATCATGTGATGTGGAGAAATTTGATTGGTTAAAAATATTAATGATTATTGAATATTTTCATACATATAATGCAGAAACACATTTATTTAAATAGCAAACAGACTTTACATTAGCACATGCTAAAATTAATACTTGTTGATAAGAAGATAAAATGAATGTTATCATTATCTTATCATGTGCCTTATGGTAGATTTTGTCATCAGACTTCTAATGATATAGTAACAACAATTTTATTGTACATTTTTGTTTCTTTAGTCTAAGAGAGAGAAAAAATAATTGAAGTACATATTAGGGATTATTTAGAATATTTCCAATATTTGCAACAAAGCAGGGAGTAACAAGGTGATGTTTAAAATACATACACACATTTTTTTCACATAAGAGAAAGAATTGAAGTATGAAAATTAAAAATAAGATCAATTAATAATATAAAAAAGATAATTAGGTTTTAATTAAAAATAAATCTATATCTGTGATTAAAAACGATGAAATGATTTTAGATCTTCAAAAATAAGATTGATAATTGTATATTTATTAAGGTACATTGCTATTAGTTGTATGCAGATTGTGTGTGTGTGAGCATGCGCGTACATGTGCGAGTAAATAAACTCAATTTATTTGACATTAAATAAAAAAATTTTAAATTTTGTCAAATAGATTTTTAAATCTTTTCTATCATATTCATAGAATAATGATAACTTAAACCCTTTATTTTATTAAAGTTCCAGATGTAATTTAATTGGGTGAGATTGTAGCATGCAGTACCTCCTTTTATATTGTATCTCTTTCTTCATACATGTTAGCAAAATTCATGATAATATATATGTGGCTTGTGTTATGCTCAGTTTCAGGAAAATGGAAAGGTAAGTGGAATGTTTTTTTTTTGGTTGTCTTGATAATTGTGATATTTATTATAGTGACTATATGTGATCTAAGTTCAGCAAATGAGTTACTACTACATATTCAGAAATATACTGTGTAATCTTTTTTCATAAAATTGATTTTATTTTTTCAGCAATTAATAAGCTTACTTAATTTCAATGGAGGTGTAAAACTGATATTAAAATCGTTATTTATAATTTAATAATTTAACACAACAGATATATGCAATCATGTAGAAGGAAATTATTCTTCAAACATGCATTGTTCATATTAAGTTTTTAATCTACATTCACTCCTTCCATAAGAGTTTTTTGCTTAGAGCTTTTTCTTATATAAACCACTCTTGTTGTCTGAGCTTAATGTAGAGCTGATGTGGTAATTGATAATTGAATTGTACAAAGTTTGATGTTACCTTACAGGGAAAAAAGGATCTCATTTTTCATCACCTGCAATTAAAATGCCTATTAATTTGGAATATTTATAAATCAATAATTTAGTGCAGCATATATATATATATATATATATATAAATATATGTGCACTTATATATATATATATATATATATATAAGTGCACATGGATTTAAAACTTAAAATATGAACAGCACATGGTTAAATGCACAAATGATTAAAAATTAAATACGTTCTCCTCCATGTGAGTTAATATCATAATTTGTATAATTTAGTTGTCAATTAAAATATAAGGCACAGAATAGGATTAATTTCTGTATTAAGTATGGCCAATAATAATTAGCTTATAAAAGAATACGTTCTAAGCTGTAGAGACTCACTTGTGTTTTTAAAACTTTTACTGATGGGTGAGTGAAAACTTTACATATGAATAGAACATGTTTGAGGATGAATTCCCTTCATGTAATTAAAATTATTATTGCAAACATATTTGACAAAATATAATATCACCCCCAACAATGCACACAAGAAAAACAAATGATTGAAAGTATTTCTACAATTTTCAATATAAATAAAAAAATAACAGTGATATCATATGATTACCAATTCCAATAATAATTACAGCTAAAAATTAAAATATTGACAAAATCACACATTAATGCTGTGCATAAATTTTCCCTCTTCTATAATTTATATATTATATACATATTTTGCTTATCTAATAGGTTATCCTTCATAATTAGAAAATATGCCTATTTGATATGTTTTTCAAATCATTTTTCCAGGCGAGCATCCAAATATTTTGCAATACATACTTAGATATCTCTCTTTAAAAATATTATTAAATTCTTTATATTAATTAATTTTTCTGATTAATGCATATTTTGACTCAGAAATATAACTGTATACTTGCATCCAAACCAACCTTTAAAGATTTTTTCACCAGCACTAATTCCATTAATAACTAAAATACTAGTACTTAATGCTTTATTAAATACAATATTAAATTTAAAAAAAAATGACATTTATATATATATATATATATATATATATATATATATATATATATATATATATATATATATATATATATATATATATATATATATATATATATATATATATATATATATATATATATATATATATATTGTACCATTTATTTATATACGGACAAATATATTGGCAATTGGTAAAAGCTAAAAAAAATAAAAGTAAATTTAGATTTTTTTTTTAGTATAATTTATTTTTTTAAAAAAACCTACAATGAAGGTTAAATTGTTCTTTCATATTTTTTTTTAAATAATTAGAAATAAAAGTGGAATTGGAGAGAACAAAAGAATTCCAAAAGTAAAAAAAAGATAAGCTAAAAGAAAAATATTTTAGCTAATTAAAGATGGCTGAAGGATTTGCTAAAAAAAAAAAAAAAAAGAGAACTTTGTAATGTAAATTTTATAAGGAATTAGCAGATTAATTAACAATGTGTATTTTGACTAACAAAAGATATGAGCAGAAGTCTAAAAACTGGGCCTCTAGTATAAAAAGGCAGAGACCAGTTTGAAGAACATCTTGTTTCGTTTATTTATCTAGTTAGTCCTGGATAACAATAATATGTCCAGGATCGCTCTATGCTGAAATAATTCAGCATGTCAGAGTGAACCGGAGCTTCTGCGGACATCGTGCCTGAAAATGTACACCAGAAAAGCCTTCATGACTGACTAAGAGAATGGACCACAAGATCAAATAATAACCAAAGGCCGAGCTCATTCTACCCAAAAAACTATGCATAGATATCTACTATTTTCTCAATAAATTTACCGGTAAGTTATGCTTCATTATTCCTGATTGTGAAAAATTTAACCAGTTTACAAACAACTCATAAAAAAATAAGCTTATAATAGGACCCCGATATAGACTTTCATGTTATTGTTCAAGAGACTTGTTTTTCCCAGAACTTTTTAATTAATTATTTGACTGTTATTTTTTTTTATTAATGTTTCACGTCCGAATTAATGCTTGTTCTCTCCAATTTATTTGATTAATAATTTCCTTTAAACATTTTAATCTATTAGAATAAAAATATTTCCAATACCAATTTTCATTTGTATGTTATTAATATTTATTAGTGTTTATTATTAAATTTATTATTAGTTTAGTAAGATTTAAAAATGTAATTTACCTTTGCCAATATGTTTTAAATAAGCCCTGGAATAATAATTCCCCCAAAAATGATTCTCCTTACGGTATGATGTAATACCGACTCGTTTAAAAAAAACATTTTTCTTTTTCATTTACGAGATGTTATGTGACGGTTTCAGTGGGTTCTTGTAGAACTCTGGCACCTTTCAAATAAATTAAAAACTGATTTCGTCAATAGCATGATTCTCAACAATTACTAGGCCGAGTTGATCAGGAAATATAGTTATGTTTTTAGAAATAGAAATACAACTTTCTTCTTTTTGACATAACTTGATCAACTCACGCACAGTTTATATTGCGTATAGAGGCCTAGCAAGACTGAAAATGTTATGATATATATATATATATATATATATATATATATATATATATAACATTTTCATATATATATATATATTGTAACCCCTCTCACCTATCACCAACACTAACAATTACCCAGGGCACAAATTCTATGGATCATAGAATAAAATATTTATTTAACTTTACCTAAATCTATTCATGAGGCTCTTAATTAAAGCTTTCACCTAAAACTAACTCAGTTGAGGGATACAGAGGTGTATGAGGTGTACAATGTACATTAGATGTGGGAGAAAATATTATAACTAATAGGAATACACATCTATCAGTTCTATGCTAGACAAAATTAAATTGGTAAAATTCTACCAGCTAAAATTAACTAATTATACTTTATATTTCACCTCCTCCCATCATCCATATGCACTGAACAACCTCTACTATATTATACAATTAACTAATAACTAAAATAAAATAATATTTCAGAAATTGTAATGTATAATTCACTAGATCTAAACTCAAACTAAACTTATCATTACTGAATTTTAACTACTCACTAATCTAATCTGACTAAATGAATTTATTATCTAATTAAAATTGAAAAATCTCAGGGAATTAACTTATGGTATGGCTTGATCTAACATTTCTATACCTCAAATTATTATTTAACACTATGAAAATAATATTATAAACCAAACAATACCCTAATTAGATACTTGCAGTTAGATAATAAAAGAAATCGGGCACATTTTGATTTCAATTCATCATCTAAACAAAAATTAAATAACAAAACCCTTTTAAAAATGATCAGTAGGTAATTGGCATCTCATATAGTGTTTGAATCAAGGAAATCAATATCATCATATCTAGAGATTTATTATAATTAAATAAAATACAATTATGTTACATTAAATAAAATAAATGTATAAGCATGCGTGGAAGTGTGAAACACGAATGAATGTTATAGAAGAAAGTCCAAATACAAATTTAGATAACAAAATATTTATTAATCAAATAGAAAATAGTTAAATCAACATCTACTTTTCTTTTATTGTTATGAACAAAAATTCCAAAGGGATTTCATATCATTGAGTACAGGTTATACAAGAAGATATAATACATGATTCATTAACTTTTACATCTACTATATTTCATTCATCAGAACATTTTGATAGATTGGTAAACATTTTATTTGAAACATTAAATGAACTAAATAAGTCCCTATTATTTAGTATAAAGAAATGTCTCTTTAGCTATCAGTGATTTCTGATAGACTTATACAAAAATAAAAACAAAATAAATATGACCTTACACTTTAGTAAATGATTACTAAAGTATCTTTTATTCAGCCTTTTGCTGAATATCACGCATTTACTAACTAATAGTTTATAACAACAACATAGATTAATATTCTAATTACTGAACAAATTAAGATTTTGCATTGTTACTTTTTAAATATCTTAAATAAAATTAAAATAAGGGGATTTAAACTAGGAATAATATTAAAGTATCTTACCAAAGAAAATAAATACTTCTATTACTTAAATGTATTTTTTTTATTTTTGTAGTTTTAAAGTAAAGTATTCTATTGAATAACTAGGTTCTGCTTTGCCAAAATGAAGTAAATCTTTGTATTCATTAACTATGTCCTATTTTTGCTTGATTATTTATGCAAATTATGATTAAATGATAAAAATCAATGATATGAAGCTTAAATGATTACTACAAATGTTTTTAAATGATAAGTAAAGTTCTACATTAATAATGAATTTTTTTATATCAAAATTAACAATTTGTGCATGAATCTGTATTATGCTGTGTGTCAAAGAAACTAAATAAATAATGTTAATCAATCTAATCGGTTTGCTTATGATATTTCAATATAATCATAATACGTTTGGAAGTGAAGATCAATCAATCTTTATTTATCAACTATAATACAGCTGTTTTATAAGACACTATACTCTCCTTTTATTCTTCTTTTTTTATCATAAACCATCAAACCCTAGGCTATAGCATAAGCTGGAAAACATCCAATACACATGGGATAAAATATTTCTATACTTCAAAACAGGTAAATACAACAATAACTTCCAAGTCTATCTTTAAGACTAATTAACTGGTAGAATAACTCATCACCAAATAAAAATTAGGGAGATATAACATCTCTGGCTTCATACACATTTAATTCAATATATCAAATATAAAAGGAGGATTCAATCCACTCCTATCAAAATACTCCAATACATGGATAAGAAAAGGAATATTCAATTCCATACATTACACTATACTGCACTGGGCAAACTACCCATATTAAATATTCAACTAACAAATACGCTGATTCAATCCCATAAAATATTATAAAGATTGTAAACTTTATAGCATATAGCCACAAAAATACTTTTCATTCAGTCATAACAAAGAAATAATAATTCTCTCTTAAATAACTTTCTAATTCTTCAAATGATTGATCATCTTTTCCTTCTGAATCCGATTGATTTAAAATCATTTTCACTTGCAATTACACATAAATATAAATAAGTTTAATAATAGACACACACACACATTAAAGCATATGATATACAGACCATTTAAAATCGCAGTAAGCAAAGAATTACTGTTAAAATATTAATTATTACTGCTAAAATTAATAAAGAATAATATCTCATATCTGACAATATTTAGAACTTGGTAATGTTCAAAGAACAATTGGAGAATAAAATACTAATTACTATGGACAAAGCAAGATGAATAATTTTTTTTATAATATAATGCATTGATATTGGCACGAATCTGTAGTTAAATTGAACCTAAATAAATAATAAAATTGTATGTTATAGATAAAATAACTATTGAAAATAATTATTTTCTAATTTATAAAAAGAAATATATTCGGTAAGATTTAATATAATGAACTTTTTTTTAAAAATAATTATTCACCCTTTTGAATGGACTCTTCCATTGGTTTTACCACAGTGTGTGTTCCTAACACATGACCAAACTTCATATTAAAGTAATAATAATAATAATAATATAAAATTACCAGCATAATGTATTTTTTCATTATGCTATTTGAGACGTTCTTGAAGAACAAATGTAATAATAATACATATAATAAACATATTTAAAATAATAAAACATTCCTTAACTAATTCCTTAATTAATATGCTATTAAATAACTTAAAGTTCTCTTCTTTTTTCTTTCCAAACGATATGAAACGAAAAGTTTATAAAAGTTTTTTGCATGACTTTCCTAGTCATGTCTCCAAATAGATAAGGAAAATAATTATACTGCACAAGATAAATATTAATACAGAATGTCACAATTCCTACAGTAGAAACAGCACACTATTATTTTTCTTTGTTGAATCCATAAAAGCATATTCTATGTTTTAGTTATCAACTAATGAATTGCTATTAATGTTGTAAATAATGAATTTCCTTAATTAAACCATATATTTCATAACACAAGTAAAATAGAAGTTTGTACTTTATTCCTAGGATATATTTAACATTTAATTTCACAATCATAAAGCCATTAAGAAATATATGTAGTTACTCAATTAATAATATTTATTTAGATAAACTCATTGGTAATATTAATACAGCAATGTCACATAACTTTATCCATTTATAATTTCATTCCTCCTACTAGTCTATAAGAACAAATAATTATTAAAGTACATTTAATGACATATTTAATCTTATATTTTTCTTTTCCAAAGGTAAAAATAGAAATAATTACACCACTATTCTAATACATATGACAATAAAATTACATATTCCTTGTGTATATTTTAAATTTTGATTTTTCTTTTATATTTAACATGAAATTTGTTCATTAAAGTTCTGAGAACGTTCAATGACAGTTCACATCTTTTCCACACATAAATGAAGCATGTAGCAGTTGTTCCCTCCATAGTATAATTCAAGCTTAAAAATTTAATTGTTATAAAATAAACAAACATTCTTTTATCCTTCCTTGTTAATTTTAAATTTAAATAAACAATTTTACAGTCCTATTAAGCATTCCCATTTTTTAAATAATAATTTAACTTGAATAATAGAATATAACACTTATGTGTACTTTAGTATAATGTTGGGACAATTTGAACAATCAGCTGGAGCAAAATTGATGTATCTTTTAGTGGTTTTTAAGTACACATGTCACAAACAAATAATATATTTAAATTTTTAACATGCACTCTGGAAGAGGAAAATAATTTCACTATTAAACTTTGCTAAATAAACTACTTATAGCTGTCCTTGGTTAGTTATAACTGCCCTCATAATGGTTTTAATAATTGACTCTGACTGACTGAAGTAGTAATTGACTCTGCCCTCTTAAAAGTAATAAGTATTCCCTTTTATAACTTTTTTAATAATCATTACATCATATTGTTCCCTTCCAATTGTTTACGATAATGTTAACATCATCAGAAAAAGATTGTCAATTGCTCCTCCCACTTGCAAACCTACTTAATTATGCAAAAACTTGAGACAGTAAAAAAAATAGAGATGAAAAAAAATTATTTCATCTTTTAAATAAATGGAAAAAAATATTGAACTAATAATTAAATGTTTTTAAAGCAGTAAAATAAAATTGATGACAATTGTTTTAATAAATAAAATATTTTACAGTATTTGTCATTATATAATGCACCTATCCATAATTTATTGATTTATTTAAAATGTAATTAAGTTAGATTTTTAATACTGTTATTGATATAATTAAATATTTGAATGTAATGTGGGGTATTTAATGGTTTTATGAAACATATGAATGAAAAATGAAGTTGGATAATGCATGAATATTCAGTAGTAATAAGCTATAGGTATTACACTGATATGACTGAAATGACAATGTGAATGTTGATGAGTGAAACATATTTTACTGTTTATTCTATAAATTTAAATGTACAAAACAAATGGACTAGAAAATCATTCTAACAAAACTGAACACTGCTTTATGAACAAATAAAACAAGTAAGCAACAACCTAAACTGCACTGACTATGCATATAACAAACTACTCCCCTATTCTACCACTGATTATACCCCAAAACAAGACACTAAACATTTAAGAAATCTTTTTAATTACACCTACACTTACTATTGATTACAGTTTTAAGTCAAAATAAATTTTTTTTTAAAATTTCACATTATTTCATTTTTTTTTAAAGAGGATTATATCAGATATTACTGATATATTACCACACTACTGCAATGACTATTTCTGGTGCCAAACCAGAAGGTCACAATATATAATATATAGATCTAATGTCCCAACTCCTCACTGAAGAGACCCATAGGTCGAAACCATCTGGGGATGGGGACAATCCAAGATAAAAATGATTTGAATGCCTTCTCTTGTAGTAGCATTTATCATAAAAAAAAAAGGTTGTTTAGAGCTATTAGCACCATCTTAATTTTATTTTATATATATATATATATATATATATATATATATATATATTTATATATATATATATATATATATATATATATAATGGAATCTCTTTTATCTATGTCTTTTTCTTTTTACTCTATGTTTAAATTTGTATAGTATATCAAAAATATTTTATTTTTAAAATCCCATTCCATAATTCATTTACATATATTTCAATTTTGGAAAACTAATTACTTTAAAATTTACATAAAATTATATTTCTAAATAAAAGTGTTCTAAATCCAGTCATTTTGTGCATATTAAGAATCGTTCATAGGAGGTATGTAAATCCTCTACGTGATAAGAGTTCTATAAACATCTTATCATATTTAAATGCAACTTAAAGTAGATATAATTAGAGAGGATTTGAACACAAACTTTCAATATTTTTTCAATCACTGACTCTATTGTGTATAATCTATACACATGACCACATACATATGAAAAAGATAAATGATCTCCAATATAAGTATCTAGTGCTGAACCAGCACTCATCAGTCTTGGTTTGTATCAACATCTTCTACAGATACATACAACCAGTGTTCAGGTAACATTAAGATAGCCAATCTTCAAACTTTAAGGATAGGCTACAATCCTCTCCACTCTCTAATTCTTTAGCCAATAATATCATTGAAAATCTGATGGAATGCTCAAAGCTCTTGTTGATATCAATATTATTATCATATGCCTGATGATCTTAAATCACTCTGACCTATCATATGTAGAACTCTTAATATGACCATTAAAGTTTGAAGATTTGTTTTCATAATATAAATTGAGCACTGATTATATATATGTGTGTGTGGGGGAGATGATAATCTGGATCAACTGATGAGTGTTGGTTCAGCACAAAATACATATATTGGAAATCATTTATCTTTTTTACATAAATTTGGTCATGTGTATAGGTTATATAAGATAAAGCGAATGACGAAAGTAAGCTGGAAATTCAGCTTTCAAATTTCCTCCAAACATTTGATAAGTATTTTTTTCTCACATATTTAAATAAGATATTTTATATTAAAGAAATTGTCCTCTGAAATAGTTGAAGTGAAGCAATCAACATTATTTAATTAACCTTATGTTGTTTAACTTTAATTGGTGACCCAGTAACAAATATATTATCCAAAAACTTTAGATAACTATTAGTAATTAATTTTAACATCAATTTTCAAAATATTCTGTTCATAATATGTCAGCAGGCCATTTTAAATAAGCTGTAAAATTGTATAAATATACGCAACTTATAAAAAAGATTGCCATTCATATTTAAAAATTAATATTGATTTTAATGACAATATTTTTTCTATTCCATAAGCTATCAATATCTGTTATTTATATGTTAGTATATTACAAAGTGTAGAGTTAATTTCATTATTTGGTCTTATTATATATTGGTCCTGACTTAATATATATATATATATATATTGTACCGGTCAAGAAGCACAACCGTTTCAATATATATATATATATATTATTCGATGACTATTTCTTTTCAAAGCAATATACGTAATTATATAATTGAATAATTTGTAAATACTATATAATTAAAAATTATATCCATTTAGGAGCGCTTTCGATTATCCCAGTAATTATTCAATTATATATATATATTGAAATAAACATTCCTTTATTCATTTCAATAAAAAAAATAAGAAATTTGTATTTTCTTCTAAGCAAAATAATATGCAAATTTGATTTAAAAAAGAACTAAAACAAAATGTAAGAAAAAAACTAAAATTTGATATGAGAATCAGTTTTTTTTTTACCTTTTAATCAGATTGGGATATTGCTTCGTTCAAATCCCACAGGATATCCAATTATGTTCCCCCTGTTAGCTAAATCTAATCTGGAATATTTTTGAATAATATTTTGAATAACTCTGAATATAATGAAGAAATTGTGTTTTTTGTTTTTTTTTAAAAAAAAAACAGCTAGAAATTACAGTAACTACTTTTAATATTCCTCAGAAAAAGTAAATGGCAGTTATTTTGTTTTTGTGAGGCTTATATTTAAATAATGTTTTATACTTTATTTTAAATAAATTGGATTTGTAAATAATGTTTATTATCCAGATATTATTTTAAAAGAAACTGAGTTTTAAAAAAAAGTATGAAATGTCAAGTTTATAAATTTATACATGCATAGAATTATATTTAAATTTATTTTAGTTGGAGTTAGTGATGTAGTGAATGTGGTATAGTATCTTTCAATATATTGATAATAAGATAAGTGTAATAATGCTCAAGGCTAAATGGGTTGGTAAGTAATTAACAGTTAGATAATCCCAATTCAATAACAATCAATAATTTCAGACTATTGTCAAGGCAACTTTTATTATTAAAAGGAGGTTGCCTTGACAACAGTTTGAAATTGTTGGTTGTTATTGATTAATGATACTATGATGTATAAAGTTTAAAAAAAAATATTGAAGAAATAAATTGCATAACCATTAATGATTATAATTTATAAATACATTACTGTTATGCGATTTTCAAATCCTCATTTATCAGGAGTAACTTGTCAAATTTTTGTTCACTCAGTTTGGGAGCATGAATCTATCTATTATAAATTCCCATTTTTCTAAGTTATCTGAATGGTATGATTGGCAAGACAATGTATTTTTTTCTATATTTTTAATTACATTGTAAAACAAATTAAAACAACACCAAAAATAATAAAGCAAGTTGTGGGAAGAAGATATATAAATATATGTGGTGGTCCAAAGTGTTCCAGGTATGATCTGGCATTGTTGATGGTTTATTTGTCATAATTGTGTTGTACATAATAAGAATGTAGCTTTAAAAATTTTGAGGATTATTAAAATGGAAAATGAAAATAAAAAGAATGAAAAACCGCAGAAAATAATGGAAGCAAATACTGCTGAAATTAGCTGTAAAAAAGATAGCTTACGAACTTTGGATATGGACATTATCTATCCAGATAATGATTCATACAACCAAATAAAGCATAAATACATTAATAAAAAAATAAAAATGCATATCATAGTTAAACATAATTGCAGATGATTAACCCATTATGTAGACAAATGGAATTGAGAATAATAAAGCATAATCAAAAGTAAATGGAGCAAATAATCCAAACTAGGAAAATATGCATTACAATTATAAAAATATGGCTTACAAAATCAATAATTTTTAAATACTACCCAAACCAAAGCATGAACTATATGATTTAAAGCAAATAAATGATGAACTAAAATGAGCAAATATAACTTTCAAAAGAAACAATAGATCAAATAATAGACAATGAACAATTCATAACTATTAGATGAAAGTATACAAAAAGAGCACAAACACATTGAAATGCAAGAACTAATAGCAGAAAGTGAACTCGTTCAACTTACATGTGTAGATGATATTGAACTAAAACTACTAAAAGAACTTAAAAGCAAACAGGAACTGTTAAACCTAAACATCCAAATACATAAGGATAAGTTTGAAAGCTCACAATAAAAGGAAGATAGATCAAAAGTATATATATATATATATATATATATATATATATATATATATATATATATATATATATATATATATATATATATATATATATATATACATTACAACATAAAGCTAAACTAGTCAATATAAAATCAAAACTACCCCAAATCTAAAATTAAACCAGACCAGAATAAAAATAACTATTAAAACACAACCTAAGTTTCACTCTACAAGCAGACTTCTCAAGTGTAAAGAAATAATAAAAAAAACAAAACACAACTTATATATACTATTAAAAACTACCCACAAATCCATTCACTTCCCATCCACCCTTAATATTAAAAGAACTCTTAAATAAGTTAATTGCTTCAGAATCATAAATTTTCAATAATAAAGACTCTTTAATTCTTCTTTTGATTTCATTTCTCTCAAAGAAGACAACCTTAGCTTCATCAAAATCAATAGTGTGGCCTGTATCTTTTTCATGGACATACAAAGCAGAACTAAGATATCTATTTTTAACTCACTTTTATGAACCTTTACTCTTTCATTTAAACTCAAACTACTGTGACCTATGTAAACCTTCTTACAAAATATACACATATACACATATATATATATATATATATATATATATATATATATATATATATATATCAAGTGCTACCTATAATTTCACAATTGGATAAACATATGTATACCATATAAAGTAAATTATCTTCACCTAAATATACACAAAATATCATTCGTTTCTTCTTAATGCATCCTAAATACTTCATTAGTATGTTTACTAAAACAAGACAGAACTTATTTACTCTTTTGTTCTCATCTTTTTTAATTTATTTCCACCAGGTTAGTATGTGTCTCCAATAAATAACAGTCAAAAAATTATGATTAACAAAAAATGGCATATTCAATTTTTATTAACAATGTCTCCTAAAGTACAATTATACATCTTTATTCATCTTATCCTTCATAAACTTTAGTACTTTTAGTTTCTAAAGCTTTATTATAAATTTGAACATAATCCCTTATATCTTTATCTCCTTCAGTAAAGTATTATCAATAATATAACCTGAAATTTAGTGTAACTAGCCATTATTATGTACTATACACAAAAGTTTCTTACATTGAAACTAGCTAACAGATCATTCTTACCATGGTAACACCAAAACACTATTACAGCTTCTTTCATATAATGCATTTCCCACATGTTTTTCAATATAGTATTACTTTTTAGATTACATCCATTATTCAACTTTGATGATAAACGTATGTTCTAGAGGTTTTATTCATAAAGAAAATTATTCAATTCCCCTACTAATATTATTTGAGACCAACTATTAGTAAATAAACCTAATATGTCTTTATCATAATTGCACTAGTATGCAATATTTATATATCTCACCTCTTTAAGTGATTACAAATATTCTGAGCTCCGGGATTACACAACATTGCAATATAATACATAAGAAGCGATGAACCCAAATATTTAATAAATTATTTCCACTCTTACCATATTCCATAATATTATATTCTTAACACAACAGTCTAAAAATAATACTAATATATTACTATTTCATATATGCCTTTTGTTCAACAGGTTATATTTTCATTATATCCAAATTACAAACATAGATCTCATATATTTTCCTTTTTAAACATCTACAGTCATATTATCATCATTAATAAGGGTTCAAATTCAAAAACTAAAGTAATATCTATTATACATAAGCTAAATTATACTCTAAAATTTTTCAATAAGACACATTTGTTTTTTAAGAGTTTGACTTAAAAATATATTAACATAATATTTCTTAATATGGTAACTAGATCATGAGACTTTGAGGATTTAAAGTCATCCAAACTTATAACAATTTTAAACTGCATCTAAGATTTCTCTCTATCCATGTCCTAATAAAATAACAAAGACATTTTACTCTCCATATTATTACCTATCACACGTCACCCTTATTATAAGTTTCTTATGAAATGAAGGCCTTATTTCGTTTCTTAGAAGGATTATTATCTTTTCCCTTTACACCATTACCATATATTTTATCCTTAGAGTGATCAGACTTTTTCAATACAATATATTATATGATTTTATATATTTATGGTACACATCTATAATTTATATTATCACCAAATTTGCTCTCCAAATTTTAAATTCCTTTGGAACTAATGTTATTTTCCAACCATACTTTATTTATAATTTCCTGACTATATTCTTGACTTTGTCATTTTGTGGTAATAATTCAATATTTAGAGACTTATCAAAACTTTTCCATTCTCCTATATATCTTATTTTCACTACATCATCAGAACAATATGTTTCTATCTTTATGAAACTTCTTAACCATAATTACTGTTTCTAGAGGAAACTGTTCGAACTTTTTATGATTTTTTAATTTTTTGCTTTTTTAGATTCTTTATTTTGATTATATAACTTATTACTCATTTTTTTTCTATGAATTTTTTATTTTGCCTACTTTGAACACAAATATATTGTTTAGATCTTATCTTAATTCTTTTCATTCTCTAGTTTGATTTCAAACATATTGATTAATTTCTCTTTTTTGAAACACAAAAATATGAATACCACCTTCAGGTTCTGCTAATTTGAGCCCCACTGGCTTCCATATTTACTTATTTTTATAGAAGTAATATTAACCTCTTTTTAACCAAAACAAATTAAAACACATTAAATCATTTTACTGTTTGATAAAACATATTTGTCCTTTTAACCATTGAACCATCCAGTTATCGATAAAAACCTGTGAGGAAAAAACAATAACAAAGAAATTCATTTTTAAAAAACCTACAAAATTTTTCTTCACCTACTCTTCAAACAAATCCTTTAAATTTTTTTAGAATAAATTATAACTCCCTATAAAATATTATTAGTGAAAACAAGATATAGTTTTATATTTCTCCACAGATATATATGAGACTTTAGCCTCTCTGATTTCTATCTTTGATCGAGCATGGGTTGGTTTCTTCATTTGTAACTGAATACATATGCGGAATATATATATATATATATAAAATTATAATTACACTACTATATATGTGTGTGTGCGCGCGCGCGCGGAATATGCTGTATTATGTATGAATCATAACCTAATTATTAATCATCTTTTGTAACGGAATATAAATAATCAACCATGGAAGAACACCACTAATTTAATAATTCCTATAAATTTTAGCACCATTTGTAATCGAATAAAAATAATAAACTAAATTACAATGAATACGAATCAATCAATAATAATCTCATTAATAAAACAATGATAATAATCCTTGTTATAACCTCATAAATTCCAAACGCATTTACAACGAATAGAAAACAAATAAAACATTACTTCAAATTACCCTAAAAATATAAGCATTATTTGCAATAATTCAAAGATAAATCAATAAATATCAGTGTCTTATAAGTAACACTATGTTCCTATAATATAAATCCTTTATAATAAAAAGAAAATATTGACAAATAATTACGCAGATAAACTTTTATATTGTATCAAGCCACTCTTTATAATAATACAAATTTGTACTGAAAGTCAAACATTATATTTATTTCCATCTGAACAAAAGAATTCATGCATGGATAAAATAATAATTTTAATATGCCCTACAAATTTACGATATCAATGATATCTAATAAAATATACAATTCAATAATATGTTTGCAATTACAACTAAATAAAATAAAAGTACTGCTAACTCGAACTTGTTATTTTACTAATATCATATATTTTTATTAACTAAGTCAATTAAAATAAAATTAAATATTTTATAATAATACAACATCAATTAACAGAACCAATACTTCCATTTTCACCAGCCTAATAACAAACATTCACATTTTTTAGATACAAATAATTTCTTTTCGCTCAAACATAAATAAAACAATTAAGATTACATTCTTTCATACTACAATGGAAATAAACTTTTTATACATGTTTTTCAAATATAATATTATACAAATAAAACACAAATATACTAAAGACATTAAACATATAAGTGTATTATTTGTAATCTACTATGGTGGAATGCAGTAACATATATAATAAAGAATTTTAAAAGTGTAAAGCTAAAATAGTCAATAAATAATCAAAATTACTCCAAATTCATAACTCAACCAGTCTAGCCAAGAAAATAAACTCTAAAACACTACCAATGGATTCACTGCTACAAGCAAACTTCTCAAGTGTAAAAACTTCAAAAATAACAACATATATAAACTAAACATTTCCCACAATTCCATTTATTTTCCATACACCCTTAATATTAAAATTACTTTTAAATAAGTTAATTGTTTCAAAATCCTAAATTTGTAATAATAAATATACATTTTTTTTTTTTATATATATTTCATTTCTTTAAAAAAAAAACAACTTTAGCTTCATCAAAATTAATTGTGTGGCCTAAAAAAAAAATACAGATTACACTACTAATTTTATTAAGCTAAGGTTGTCTTCTTTAAGTGAAATGAAATAAAAGTAAGAATTAAAGAATTTTTATTATTAAAAATTTATGATTCTGAAGCAATTAACTTATTTAAAAATGTGTTTAATATTAATGGTGTTTGGGAAGTGTAACGTTTATTTTAAATATATTATTTTGTAGTTTTTTTTTTATACTTGAGTAATCTGCTTGGAGCAAGGAAAGTATTGGAAGTGGTTTAGAGTTTATTTTCATGGCTAATCTGGTTGAGTTGTAAATTTGGAATAATTTTGGTAATAAAGAAAGTATAACAATTTTATCCTAACTGTATGATTTATTATTCATATATCCATTTTAAAATGAAAAAAGTCTATTTACAATCTTTGACAATACAGTTAATAATAAACAACTCTTTATATCAAAATTACCATTGTCATAGCAACACAGTTCAATGCTTTTATATTCACCATCATAATCACATATAAAAAGAAAAGAAGTGATACATATGACATTTTTCCACATGTTGAAACCCATCTCTAACTTCAGTAGGTACAATATATTGCATTGTATTGCGATGAGATACTGGATAATGTTGACTTATGACTTATAAATCACAAGAACAGGCACACAAATTTATGCATATACATAACATTTGCTTCATATAAAATAACAAGTCATCCAATTGAATTCTCTAATTTTTGTTATTATAAAAAATTAAGTATAATGAAATTTTAATTTTTTTAAAAGTTTAATCAAGGCTGATGCTCCAGATTAGGATCAAAACATATATCACTTTTATAACTATTTTATATGAGATATTCATATTAGTTTCCATATCACCATACTTTAAATAATTACTCAAAAGATCATATTTTATATTTATACAAAACATTTTTATATAAGGTTTGAATTACATTTATTTTTAGTCTTGTGTGCCAATTTACTACAGAAAATACACTTTTCATCAAAATGTTATTTGGCAAAACAATCCCAAATTTTTCTCTGCCAACACATATACATTTTTCTATATTTCTCAAAATCAATGAGGATCGTTAATATATGCATTTGGAATTAGAATGACTTAGACAGCTAAATATTGTTGATAACAAAACTATTTATTTAATATAGCCTTAAATTATATTTTAAATGCACACAAGTTATTCAGATATCATTAATCTTTTAGGATTATTTATATAATTCGATGTCTGTACTTCTTCAAAGCATAATACATAATTATATAATTGAATATTTATAAATGCAGTAATCAGATATATTTTAAAAAAATTTATCCACTTAGTAGCGCTTTCGACTATCCTGGTATTATTTGTCAACTAATACTTTGAAAGGCTGACCTTCCCCCAATTCCATGATCTCAACGTTTGCTGCCTGCCTCTTAATTAAATCATGTTTGTATTTTCGTATTAGCATAGCTTTTTTTATTTCTCTTTTGTTGTTATTTTTTTAATTTGCAATATTTTAACGTTGTTGTAATTGAAATTAAAACTATAAATACTTAATTATTATGGTTTTGGAAAACGGATACTGAAACATTATTATCTACTTTGCAATTTTGATTCAATTTCTGAACTCTTTTTAACAACAACTAACTACAGAACACTTGCTGTTGTTAAAAAGAGTTCAGAAATAGAATCAAAATTGCAAAGTAGATAATAATGTTTCAGCTTCCGTTTTTCACGACCATAATAATTCATGTATTTATGGTTTAACTTCAATTACAACATCGTTAAAATATTGCAAATTGAAAAAAAATAACAACAAAAGAAAAATAAAAGAAGCTATGCTAATATATAAATACAAACATGAGTTTATTCACAGGTAGGCAACAAATGTTAAGTTTATGGAATTGTGGGAAGGTTAGCCTTACAAAATGTTAGTTGACAAAGACTACAAGGATAGTTGAAAGCATTAATAAGTGGATTAAATTTTTAAAATATATCTGATTACTGTATTTATAAATATTCAATTATATAATTACATATATATTTTAAAAACAAATAAAAAATAAATATAGCTGTAATTAATTATTATACTCATCAGTTGGTCCAGATCATCATCTCCCACACACATATAAACTCTGCTTAGTTTATATTAAGATAGCAAATCTTCAAACTTCAATGGCAGGCTTCAATATCCTCCACCATCCAACACTTCCACCTTTTATATCATTGAAAATCTGATGATGATATGGCAAATCGATGCAGATATTTTTGGTATGCCTATGTTGACCATAAATACTTCTGACCCCTCATGTATATGACTTTTTACATTTAAATACATAGAGAAAAGATGGGCATGACAAAAATATTGGCATCCTCAGGAAATTTGGGATTTTCATCATCTGATTTTCAATGATATGGAAGGCTGAAGAGTCGGATGGTGGAGTAGATGAAGCATGCCAATTAAAGTTTGAAGATTTGCTATCTTAACATAAACCAAACTATGATTATATATATTTATATGGATGTGGGAGAAAATAATCTGGATCAACTGATGAGTGCTGGTTTAGCATGGAATATGTATATTGGAAGTCATTTATTTTTATCACATGTGTGTGGTCATGTGTATCAGTTGTGTGTGGTAGTTTTGATAGTAAACATAGCTTAAAATTCTGGATTCAAATCCCCTATATTTACATCTAAACTCCAGTAATATAAAGTAATACATGTACTTAAATATTACAGATTCAGCTTATGTCAATTTTTCATCTGTGCATTTAGATGAACCAGGCCATATACATGAGGAGTCAGAGTGGCTTAATATCAACATGTGCATGGTAAGAGTATTGGCACCATCAAGGGATCTGGGTGATCCATCATCAGATATTTAATTGTATTGAAGGCTAAAGAGTTTGATATTGGAGTAGTCCATTAAAGTTTGACGATTTGCTATTTTAATATAATTCAAGAAACAATTGTATATATATGAGATATGATGATCTGGACCAATTGTTAGCATTAATACAGGATGAAATATGTATATTGAAGATGTTTTTTTACATGTGGGAAAAGGTGTATTGGTTGTATGAGATATATTGGATAGCTGAAAAAATTTTGAAAGGCTGGGTTCAAACCCCATATATATATTGTATCAGACAAAACATGTTTATATAACATGAGCTGGAACTCACAAAATGTATTTCAAACCCAGTCAAGCCCAAGATTTAGGTCAGGGATCAGCCTGTATTTAAACCCACTCTCTAATCCCGAAATTAAACACCTAATGGATAACATAACAATGATGGCACATGAGAATTTATTTTAAATCTGGCCCACTAGCAGAGTGGATAAGACAATGAGACATCTAATAACTACATTGTAATTTAACTAAACTACGCATACACATGGCTGTATGTTTGGAAGTAGAGAAGAAGGAATTTGAACTACTCAAACAAGTTAGACAATAAAAATTAGTTTAATACAATGACAAATTATTTACATACATTTATAAACTAATTGCATACATTAGTATGTGGTGAATGAGCCAGTGGTCTACCAAATGGTAAAAAATTACATAGTGTCATTTACACTATTATTTCTCATATGCTCTTTTATTAGCTAAATATATTATAAATAAACACACAACTTTGGTGGGTCCAATATTAAGATACCAATTATTTATTAAAAATATTACATAATATTGCTATTAATGCTTTGGATTATGGTTCTGAAACATGGTGACTAACATTATTTCGGGGAGCATTCCGAGATTCATTATATATATAATATAAACTATTTTCATGCCATTACTGTTGTGAAAATAAATAAAATACATTTGAAAACATATTTGATTATATGACAAAATACTTAATGAAAATTGTGTTAAATTAGCACTGGTAAGAAGAATACTTTATTTTCCCCTAGGCATATAGATAATCTTAAATATAGTAATAAATTATGACAGTGGGATTGTATAAGATTAAAATAACATTATAAATTAATAAAGTTAATACTATTCAGCATTTATATATATATATATTTTGAGCAGAGTGCAATTCTAATATTATTACAGCACTAAAATTAGATCATAAGCAAAAGAAATAATAATATGAAGTTTGGCAGTACTGACATAATGGTAAATAACTAAAAGGAAAAGTTATGCTTCTGGATGAAAGACGAAGTCTAAGACCCCCTTCTTGGGCAGTGCTTAGAGAAAAGTAGATAAGGCATGCCATATATGTCAATGACTTGCAGGCCTTTTATTGGAAGAAAGTGGATAGGCATAGCAATAATGATAAATGTCACTAATGACATTGAATAAGTTTTACTGCTTTAAAAATAAATGACCCTAGTTTGAATGCCATAATTTATATAAATAATATGCTATGCCACTAGAATATATATAGAGAGATTTAGATTTCATTTAATAAAATATACGTTAAGATTTGATCCCCTCCTTTTCTGCTATTTAAAATAAATAAATCCACCCTTGTTGATTGTATAATAACTGGAATATTTAAGTACTGTATTTGATATTTTAAAAGTATAAACAAAACTATCAATTATATAGAAAACAAATAATAAGTCACCCTTTCAAAATTGAATAAATAATTATAAAATAAATAAGTTTCAGAGTGTTAATTAGCTGAAGTTCTGGATTCTCCCCAAGTAGAAAATCCAGAATTAAACAAATACATTTTTATACTAAAACATAAACAAAATGTTGACTTATAAAAAAAAAACAATCTCGCAAACATATTAATTAATTATGCATTGTTTTAAGGGGATGTTAATAACCTTGATTCATGAAAGTTTACTTAAAAAGAAAGAAAGGATTTTACAAAATTCGATTCATCAGATTGCTTGAGATTGGCATATTAATAACTAAAATTGACATATAAAATCAAGTAATAAATAACTATAAATAAATGACTGCATCAAAATTAAAGAAAGTTAGAGCATATGAGATAGGATTAAATTTATAGAAATGATTTAAGAGCAATTTACATATTTTATTAGACATAAAGTTAAATAATACATTAGGAAAAGATGTCTTGATAATAGAGTTTGAGATTAGTTAAACTAGCTTTACTTGCAGCTTGAAAATTTACCTTGCATCATTTTAAGAGTTTATATTTCAAAGTCTGCTCATGCATGGGAATTGGTTCTTAAATAACAGCAAGCTTTTACTCAGCATTCCACAATTCTCCAGTCAGGCTTCTTACTTCATTTCAGGGCAGCAGTTAGATGGTATGTTAGCAGAAAAAAGACCCAAAAGGGACCAAAAGATTATTGGAATCTACTCTATCATTATCTTATATGTAGCTAACCTGTTATCTCAATAGTAGCTACACTGTTGGTGATTTAAAATCTGGCAACTTTATACAACTACTACCCAGGTATTTCTGGAATGCTTTTAATTACTTAGTTTTAGCTTAAAATCTAATATCTGATCTTAAAATTTCTTACCTTTTCTTTATCGATTGTTTTTGAAGATGCAACAGTAAGATAATGTCCAAAAATAAATTCAAATCTATTTCCAGATTAGAAATAGATTTGACAAAAATGTTTATAACAAAAGAGATTTTTAACCTTAATCATCATTTTATTTTAAGTAAAAACTTTAATTAAAAATACCTTCCCCAGATTAAAACAATAGTGTTTCCAACCTTTAATTAGTTTTGGACAATTAACAGTTGCATCTTCCATCTTTGGGTTTTATAAAATATACATTTTAATAGGAGAAACAATTTAAAAAGAAAAAGTTTTAAAAATGATGTCTAATAAAGTATTTTTTAAAAACTCAATGTTTTGTTTATATGTTTGCCCCTATATATATATATATATATGATAAACAAAAATGCAAGTTAAAAAACTTGCTAACGCTTGTATTTATGTCCACAGATGGCATTCTACCAAAAACACCGATCAAGCGTATGTTTTGTTTACATAAACGTCAGAGCAGCATTCACTATCTCTAACTATAATTCCACTTTCAGATCATGATTTCAAGCTATTTGCTATCATCAGTGAAAGACAGGAATAAAGAAACTAGATCTAAATACAAACTCTGAGCGTTTATGAAACAAAGACAGGAATAAAGAAACTAGATCTAAATACAAACTCTGAGCGTTTATGAAAATAAACGCTCAGAGTTTGTATTTAGATCTAGTTTCTTTATTCCTGTCTTTCACTGATGATAGCAAATAGCTTGAAATCATGATCTGAAAGTGGAATTATAGTTAGAGATAGTGAATGCTGCTCTGACGTTTATGTAAACAAAACATACGCTTGATCGGTGTTTTTGGTAGAACGCCATCTGTGGACATAAATACAAGCGTTATCAAGTTTTTTAACTTGCAATTTTGTTTATCATAAATGTACCTTTGAGGTCTTTCTTGCAATGATATAGATTGCAGAGGCTTCTACTATGTGGTGATGCTGAACTGAGATCAGACCCATATAGCTATCTGGTTTGCTATGCTGAGTTTGAAGACATTATGTGTCTAAAAAATTCACGCTTGCAAGCTGAATAGAAATTGTTTCATAAACGCTCAGAGTTTGTATTTAGATCTAGTTTCTTTATTCCTGTCTTTCACTGATGATAGCAAATAGCTTGAAATCATGATCTGAAAGTGGAATTATAGTTAGAGATAGTGAATGCTGCTCTGACGTTTATGTAAACAAAACATATGCTTGATTGGTGTTTTTGGTAGAATGCCATCTGTGGACATAAATACAAGCGTTAGCAAGTTTTTTAACTTGCATTTTTGTTTATCATAAATGTACCTTTGAGGTCTTTCTTGCAATGATATAGATTGCAGAGGCTTCTACTATGTGGTGATGCAGAACTGAGATCAGACCCATATAGCTATCTGGTTTGCTATGCTGAGTTTGAAGACATTACGTGTCTAAAAAATTCACGCTTGCAAGCTGAATAGAAATTGTTTCATAAATGCTCAGAGTTTGTATTTAGATCTAGTTTCTTTATTTCTGTCTTTCACTGATGATAGCAAATAGCTTGAAATCATGATCTGAAAGTGGAATTATAGTTAGATATAGTGAATGCTGCTCTGATGTTTATGTAAACAAAACATACGCTTGATCAGTGTTTTTGGTAGAACGCCATCTGTGGACATAAATACAAGCGTTAGCAAGTTTTTTAACTTGCATTTTTGTTTATCATACATGTACCTTTGAGGTCTTTCTTGCAATGATATAGATTGCAGAGGCTTCTACTATGTGGTGGTGCTGAACTGAGATCAGTCCCATATAGCTATCTGGTTTGCTATGCTGAGTTTGAAGACATTACGTGTCTAAAAAATTCACGCTTGCAAGCTGAATAGAAATTGTTTCATAAACGCTCAAAGTTTGTATTTAGATCTAGTTTCTTTATTCCTGTCTTTCACTGATGATAACAAATAGCTTGAAATCATGATCTGAAAGTGGAATTATAGTTAGAGATAGTGAATGCTGCTCTGACGTTTATGTAAACAAAACATACGCTTGATCGGTGTTTTTGGTAGAACGCCATCTGTGGACATATATATATATATATTTGAGCCACACCTATGTACTTTAATAAAAAAGAAGTAATAATTAATAAAAAAGAATTAATAATAATTTTAAAAAATGTTATTGAAATGTTAAAATTTTATAACTTAGGTGAACGTCTCAAATATATACATAATATATATATATATACATGACAAAAGGAATGGAATGGAATATAGGGTTTAAACACAGGTTAGTAGATGGAACTGTGAATCTCAATCTTATATATATATATATATATATATATATATATTTACCTATGATATATATATATATATGTAATAAATAAAGTTTGATATCTGTATTCGTTTCACAATATATGTAATATACAAATCAATATATATATCAAAATAAAGTACAATTTATATAAATTATATTCTTTTAGAAGTACTTTCGACTATACACTTTGTAGTCTTTATCAACTATATAACATTGAATAATCAAAACGAGACAACCCTTAACAATACCCATAGTTCAATTCAGATTTCCCACAATTCTGTTATCTTAACATTTGATGACTGCGATTCATTAACATTTGACAATTTCTTGAAATCAACATAGCCTCTTTCATTTTACATTTATTATGACAACGTTCAATTTGAATAATTTTCATATTTTTATAATCAAATTTAAATCCATAATGACAAGATTTATTATGATCAAATATAACAGATGATGAAGGTTTATTTACATCTGTTCCATATTATTCTCTTTTTAAATTCTATTATATAAAAGCATATGTTCTTTTATTCTCTTCTCAAATGTACACTTAGATTCACCAATGTATTGTACGCCACATCCACATATCAATCTATATATAATAGAATTTTGATTAAACTTTGAATTTTGAATTTTAGAATTATTAAGCAATCTATTTATGTTATTTGTAGAGAAAAAAGCAATATGACACAAATAACATAAATAGATTGCTTAATAATTCTAAAATTCAAAATTCAAAGTTTAATCAAAATTTTATTATATATAGATTGATATGTGGATGTTGGGTACAATACATTGGTGAATCTAAGTGTACATTTGAGAAGAGAATAAAAGAACATATGCTTTTATATAATAGAATTCAAAAAGAGAATTAATATGGAACAGATGTAAATAAACCTTCATCATCTGTTATATTTGATCATAATAAATCTTGTCAATATGGATTTAAATTTGATTATAAAAATATGAAAATTATTCAAATTGAACGTTGTCATAATAAATGTAAAATAAAAGAGGCTATGTTGATTTCAAGAAATCGTCAAATGTTAATGAATCGCCAGTCATCAAATGTTAAGATAACAGAATTGTGGGAAATCTGAATTGAACTATGGGTATTGTTAAGGGTTGTCTCGTTTTGATTATTCAACGTTATATAGTTGATAAAGACTACAAAGTGTATAGTCGAAAGTACTTCTAAAAGAATATAATTTATATAAATTGTACTGTATTTTGATATATATATTGATTTGTATATTACATATATATATATATATATATATTGTACCGAGACAAAGTCGGTACAGGTATATACGTACATACACGAGCAATATAAACACTCTATATTTTTTTCTTTTCTTTCACTTTCAACTTGTGATAAAAAAAATAAATGTAGTTTTCTTTCAATGCGTTATAAAATACACTGTAAAATAAAATGTTAATATTTCTGATTAAATAGTTAAGGCTTTCATATAATCTATTATAATAATATTCTCTAAAAAGAAAACAAAAAAAAAGAAAAAATAAAAAAACAAATATAAAGTACTACTAATATGCCATTTTAAATCTCAATAAGTGATTTCTACTTGTATATGCCGCAGGGGTAATTAAAAGGGGTTTGTTTTAGATTATAACTGTAGTGAAAGTTAAAAGCTTATAGAAGTGATTTTGAGACAGATTAAATGCTCGACTTTTAAACTAATGTAAGTTAAATTGTTCTCTTAAAACACGCACACATGTATGCATAAAAGGTGTGAATAAGTATGAAATTTTTCTAACTGAGATTGTAATATGAGATTGCATAAACCTAAGATTGCCTCAAGCATATGGATTGAGTGGAGATTACGTAGGACACGGACCCCAATGACAACTCAAAGAATATTGAACTCTGGGTGGAGATTCGATCCTCAGATAATAACCAACCCATATAAATATGAATCTAAATCTAAAGAAGGAGTCTTTTTACACTTTTTCTTTTTACACCTTTTTCTGCTTATAGTTTTTTTTTAAATTCCTCCGGAAGCTACAACTAGAACTTTTCTTTTTTTGCTATCCGGTTTATCCAATATGATCACTGTGAAATTAACATTTAGAGCATCGATCGTCATGATGGGCTAGAAACCCTTCAGTGATTGACCGACGCTCTGCCGCCAGAACATCTCCACAGCTATGAATGATCAACAACAATACCGTCCGAACATAGTGCTCCAATCAGTCTAAGGACGTTGTTCCGTTTAATATACAAGAATCGTCCAAACATACTACGCTGAACTTATGTGAAATGAATAACCATGTATTATGGAAACCTCATCTATCAGGTTCGAACCCTCACCAAACTAGAAGCAGCAGAAGACTAAGCAAAATCCTAGGTAAACATTTTTTTTTATAACGCTTCCATTCACTCTTTACGTAAACTTAAAAGGCAATCTCATAATTAATTAAATTTGACTTTCATAAATCAAATATAAAATGATCCCTAATCTCTCATATATTAAATCTTATTATTTTAATATCAACTTTCGTAAATAAAAATATCAGATGCTACATAGTCCATCATATTTAAATCTTAGGACTTTTCCAGTTATGAACTTTGACCCTAATTATTATTTTCTTTCGCAGATAAACTATAACACACACCTACTTTCAAAATGTAATAAGAGGAAATATATTTTATCAGCCATGTTTATTATGCATAATATGTTCTTTTCAGTGTGAGTGCGAGAATGCGTGTGTGTGTGTGTGCAAATAAAGCTATTAATCAATGTTTCATTTTTTTATAATCAATAAAATTTTTTTATTTATTTAAACTAGTCGAGCATTCCTCAAATCATTTTTCTATAATTAAATATATTTTCTTTTTTGAAGTTATTATTATTGTTAGCATTTATTCATGCAATTAATTATTTTACTTTTAAATTTGTCTTTCTTATATTTTTTTTGTTGTTTTTTTTATCTCTTTTAAGTTTCATTCATAAACATCGTGCCGTAAGTCACGATGTTTGCTTATTATGTAGTTAACATAGGTTTAAGAGTTGGGAGGGCCTATTATTAATAAATATAAGTAAATGTCAATAGAGCTAGTATAAATAATTCTATTGGATTGTATGATAAAGGGGGGATGATATTATAAGTGTCTATTTGTTTATTCTAATGATGCCTCAACCGAACATTCGTATTACTTATAAATAACCAATGATCCCATCCAATGCTTGGACCGATCTGTTAATCAACCGATCTTCTTATCCATTGGTTAATATTGTGTCATTTGCCAGAATAATAGTCTTGAAGGCAATCACATCGCGACCCTGAGTGACCCCTATTGGTCCATGCTGGGAATTTGAGCTTATGGGCAGGGATTAGACTTCAAAATCGTTTTGATATGACGTAAGGTGATGCGAGAAATTAAATTATGAATCAAATCATCGTATCTGGCGCCCTCTTGTGTTGATAATGAACAACTATTGATATAAGAAAAATAAATAAATCTTTACGCTGTATCATGTTTGTTTTGGAGTTCACAATCCCTTTTAGGAATGGTTTAATAGGGAGCCGGTGCTTAGGGGTTATAAGGGGACGGTAGAATATATATATATTTATATATATATTAAGGGAATAAAATACTAATGATGATAAAGTGTATAAGATTTGCTGAGTAGCCCACATTCGATGCCAAATTGTAATGATACAAAATATTTAAGGTGTTAATGAACAAAATTCATTATAACTTACAAACTTGGCTACATTAGCCAATAGCTATCATAATACATATGATTCTTTCTAAATACATTATAACTTTACAGCATCAAACAAATGGTAATTCAAATGAGAATAGTAATAAGAGACTTTACCAATGTACAAATGTATGCAAATTAAATTATAATTATTAACATAAACATCTTTTCTTAAATGCATGATAAATTTAGGAGCCAAATTGTAATGAAATAAACCTAACTTAAATATTAATTGCCAAACTGGAATTGAATAAAAATGTGAAAAATCAATATTTTAGACCACTCTGCAAATTGAGGTACCAAATTATAATGAGATAAATGTTTACAATGCTAAAATTATAACTAAACAAAGTGTAAAAGATCGACTTATATAATCTACATCACGACATATGTCAATTTATAATCATATTAATTGAAAACCACTACTTCAAATAATCATACAAATTATGGTACTCAATTACCCCTACAAATATGCTTAGTAAATCAAACTATCTTTTCAAATCAATAATACTTAGACATTAAACTATAAATGATGATTATCGTATATGCCTAGAATTAGCAATAATTTATTTTAAACAGATATAAATATTAAAAGAACAATATCTAAATTAAACTATATTCATATGTTTCAGATTTAAACAAACTAACTCCTTCTAATTAATATGATTGAAGTATCAATTTTAATTCGTACAATTACCAATTTTATAACATCATAAAATTATCATCTTTCTACCTAAAATAATAAGTTCTTGTAACACCCAACAAATAAATAGTAGTTTAAAGTAATACAATAAAATCCAATTACATATACCTTTGTTTTCTTTAAACATCTAATAACTGAAATACGGACTTATTATATACCTGTGTCAATATATGTAACATATAGGATATATGAGCACAGACTTTCACACGACCCACCACTCTCCACTCTATCTCATAACACTGAGACACTTGAACAATATATATGTCGAAAAGATAAATAATCACCAATATATGTATTTCATGCTGAACCAGCAATCATCAGTTGGTTTAGATTATCGTCATAAACTGTCAAATTAGTTCTTATATGGGTTTTTATTCAAAATAACTATTATATATAACTATATAGTAATTATAATGATTTTTAATTATTTGCTAAACATTTAATTATAATAAATTAATTAATCTATTATCATTTAAAATGTATACGTAGCTCAAATTATAATAATATATCGAATTTATAAGAATGAATGTAATATATAATAATATATGCACTTATTCATCCAAACATGTGATTTTGAGGACTACTTTTTGATTACTTATTACAAAGTATAAAGTGTATATTAATACATACCCATTATATACTAAAATTTTATTAGCCAATAACATTCCATTACTAATTGAAATAACGACTAAAGCAACTTTATTTGTTTAAATGAGTCAATCATTTTTAAGGTAATAAACAGTTATGCTAATATTTACAGACCAATAATAAAACATAACTAGATATTTATAAATGAGTTAAATAAATAAAAATCTAAACTTATTTGGGGTATCAGTATTTAGTGAAACAATTTCCAATTTTCACTTGAATTTATACTCCTAAATATATTCAATGACTTACTAATCTATTATCAAATTTATATACTTTTATGAGAAATACAGTTTTTATGTTAACTATATTTTAATTGGTGGTCGAGAGGTCAGCGACAGCTGCTTTACAAACAGTTGTCCCGGGAAGCGAGTTCGCTTCCCGGCTGATGCTGTGACACGTGAGAAAAAAAACTATACTTTAATTGCAAAATTTTTAAATTAAGAAGTAGTTAAAATAAAATTATCTAAATATTTGAAAGAAATTTGGAAACTTATTTATTTCTTGTAAAGTTAAAATTTAAACTAGCTTTTACAATTATTAATCTTGCATCCGTACAATGTCTGTACTAATTGTACACAGATAATATTTCATCATCCAGATAAAAAAATCTATGGGAGAAATAAAATGATGAAGCCGGAGAAAAGTATGTTCAAAGATAATTAATTTTTGATTGAAATATTTAAAACTTTCACTTTTTAAAGTAAGGGAAATAAAGTATAAATAGGATTTAGTTATAATTTACTTTTAATATATGTATAAAGTAATTTATTAATTATTATATATAGGCGTTTTTGTACATCCTTTCTACAGGTAGAGCTTTTAGTTTGTCGGATAAAGATCATCTTGCTCAAAAATAGAAGTTATAAAAAAATATTCTACTTTCTAATGATTATAATAGAAACATCATGTGTAAGTCTTTACATAGCATTGATGCTAAAGGGGAAAAAGAGGATAGACTTGACAATTTATCTTATAATAGAGTTGTTTTATCTTATATTAAAGGAGTTACTGATAAAATCAGTAGAATATTATCTAGTTTTAATACAAAGACTATTTTTTTTGCTTACACAAACCTAAAATCAGAGTATTTTGGAACACGAGGAGATTTATGAAATTCCATGTTTGCAGTGCTCAAGAAGATATGTCATAAGTTTCAAAAATTAGATAGAAAAAAGAATAAAGAGCATTATATATTGTGTCAGACAGAGATCATTATCATACATTTTGTGGTCATAAATACAATTTTAATTAAACTTAATGATAAGAATTTAAAACTCATTTTATAATTATGTACAAATTTATACACACATAGTAAATGTTTAGCATATACATGTTTGTGTGCGTAAATTAAATTTACAACATTTGTTTAACATGTCCCTTAACTCTTCACACTATCTCATACCACAAACACACCTGACCGCAAATATGTCTAGTCAAGTGTATCAGTTGTATGTGATAATGTGGAGAGTTGAGTGACGCATGAAAGTTTTCTAAATCACTAGAGCGATTAGACGCAAACCGCTTTACACAGCAGCAAATACTTGGAGTAGGAAAATTATGACACCAAAATTTTTTTTGTTGATTATTCGATCACATGCATGAAGGAAGACAAGGGAAATAGATTTGTCATAATGAATAAAGATGAATATGTTAATAAGATGAAAATACAAATTGAGAAATTGAAATTCGTATACACAGTAAACTTTAATAATAAAATTAATAAGGAGCTGTTTATAACATCGATTCTTCATATACATTGCAATAAAGTTTTTCTAAAGCTGAGTATTATCTAATGTATCCATCTTCTTCCATGCCTCCTTGAATGTTTGCTAGCGCTAAATTACACAAGCCTGACATGCCCCTGAGGTTGATGCTGGACTTTGGAGGCGTGCAATATTTTGAGACTGCTAAGAAGATAAATCATTGGCTAATAGATGACTTAGGATTTGGAGAGTTTACTATTAAATCTTTTTTCGAATTTGTAGAGTGAATCAAGAACACGCTAATAAGGCCCGAGTTTAAAATTGCAGCATTAGATATTTCAGAGTTATACGGGTCTATTAATAGAAAGAAGTCTATCGATATTATACATCAAGAACTCGTAAATAAAAATGTAGCTCAAGCTCACGTTAGTTTTATAACAGAATTTCTGAGATGGTTAGATGTAAATATTATGGTGACATTTGAAGGCAAGTGGTATCACATGAAAGATGGGTGGCCTATGGGATTGCCCATGAGTGTTATCATGTCTAGCATCTATCTGAATTTTTACAAAAAACAAGTATTATCGGAATACAGCATAGTAGATAATAATATAATATACATGAGATATGTGGACGACTTATTTGTTGCTGCTCCAGTAAATATTGTTGAGCACATCAAAGATCGGATACAAGTGAACACAGCATTAAATTTAAATATTACATGGGAAGATATGGGACAAGAGGTAAAATATTTAGATATCAAGGTACACAGAAAAGAAATATGCTTAATTATGCAATGATTATGAATCCACCAGAAGTTTGTGAACAGATTCACCATGAGTCATACACACCTATGACTCACAAGTTTGCTGGATTGACTTCATTTCTTTTCAGAAATTACTATTTGTGCAAGTTTGAGGTAGATAGAAGGTCTAACTTAATTAATTATACTAACAACTTAATCAAATCAGGATACAGGCGCAATATAGTATATAGCAAAATTAGACATTTTGTAAATAATATTGGAAACCACAGAGATGAAGACAACAGGCCTTGGATATTGTTGCCCTACGTGCACTCTTTACATAAAACATTTTATAAGACTTTTTCTAAGGAATTTCATTTGAGTTTCCATACATTTAACTCAACTAATAGGCTTATTAACAACACTAAGGACACTATAGCTTCTGATCAGACCCCATATGCTGTGTACAGAGTGGCATGCCCTCATAATGGATGTAAGGCATCATACTATGGTGAAACGAGAGTCACCATAGCTACTAGGATATCACAACATAGGTATAAATACAATAAGGCAAATACAGATCCAGAATGCACTTCAATTTTTGCTCAGCATCAAAAATTGTCGGGACATGTGTTCGAACCCACATCTGTAAAATTAGTTTGTACTGAGTGACATGATGTTAGGTGAAAAGTAAAAGAATCATACTTTATAGCAGAGGACTCTTTCGCCATTAATCGTAAAGATGCATGTTTTGCGATATCTAAAAGATGGTCTTAGTGACTCATTTGCATATAATTTGCATATCAGATTTATTTATATAATGATTTCAAAGAAAGGATCATAACTGGCTATGAATATGAGAAGTACATCTTCTTGAAAGCGCTTAGCTATTTAATTTAGTTTTTAATTTGTTGTTATAGCTTTACATTGGAAGTGTGAAAGCACGATTTATTATTGTATATTACATTGTTTGTACAGCTATATATATATATATATATATATATATATATATATATATAGTATGTTATATATATATATATATATATATATATAGCCAGTATGTTAGGTATTTAACATTGGTTTAAGGAAGACTATGTTCAATTTGAACATTGGTTTAAGGAAGTCTATGTTCAATTTGAAATCTTAAATAGTGTGTTTTTTTAAAGCTATTTATTGGAGAGAATGCGAGGTAATATGCAGATTTAAATAAGGTTTATTTTCAAAAATTTAAAATTAAAATTTTAATTATCTACTTTGATATATATAGTTTTACAATGTTATTCAATATCTTTTGACTATTATGATGTTACTTTTTTTTTACTTCTTGCAGAAAAAAACATCCTATTACAAAGTAAGTATACGATTTTACAACAATAAGTTTAATGTCTTCTCCAACTAAGATTTTTTGAAGTCTTTTTGATTTGAGAAAGCAGTTTATATTTAGGAATAGTAAAAAAAAATATCATAAAGTTGGGAAAGAATGAACACCAATTAAAGATCATGAAACCAGATAAATTAGGAATTATATTTTTGTATGGGAGTTCTAAAGAATTAATCAAATTATGTGTTTTAGTTAAATTAAAAGCAGTAAAAATTTAAATGTACTGAATTGAAAAACATTTTTATGATATTGTCCCTTAATATATAACTTGAATATAAAGTTGAAAGTAATAATAAACTTGTTTTTGTATAAAGCTATCTGGTTCACATATATAAATAACATAAAAAATAGTTCAAGATTATCAGCATTTGGAATCTTCAATCTTCACATTTTATTCTTAGAGATTGCCGAGAGGTCAGCACAGCTGCCTTGCAAGCAAGCAGTTGGTTGCAGATGGTTGTTGTGGGTTCACCTCCTCGCCGATGCTATGACATATGGAAAGATTGTCTTGACAATAGATTAGAGATCCCTGGTTTTGATAAACTTGTACTATTATCACATGAGTGTGTATATTTGTGCACTATTGTTTGCAAAGTGATATTTTCAGTATTTTGACAATTATAAAAATGAAATACCTAAAAAACATTCGTTAAAGATGTAATTTCTTCAGTATCCTATATTCCACCAGGATTTAATGTAGAAATAAACAGTACTTGCCTTTTATTAGTAACAAATTTACTTTCAACATTAATATGTAATAGATTTATATACACCAAATACATCTTTTATAAGAAATTTCTTTCCATTTTATTATCAATTAGTATTTGATATGTATAGCATATTCCTCTATGTCCAGAGATGTAAATATAAAATATAATTTATCATGCAAAAATTGATTGTCAAATGAAAAAGTATTAGAAATCCTGTTCTAAAGTAAGGAACGGTAGACTTAACTTTTACTTTTGTAATTTCGTCAACTTCAATCTCTGGGCTTTAGCTCTATCCACATGTACTGTGAAATAAATAAATGTTTAAACCGGAAAAAACTCAAATTGTAACACATATTGACTTTTATGTGTCATTGATGCTTACTAAAGATGCAAGATATAAATCTTAAATATAATTTTAAGAAACAACGCACTGATGTTTTATGCATTAAATCAAAATGTTGTTTAATTAATAAAAAACTAGGATAGTAAATGCATGCTAATATTGTTAAATCTACTGTGGGTGCCAGATAAGTAATGCATTCAAGGTTACAAAAATGGTTTTCTATGGATAATATGAGTTATTAATTCATTTTTTCTCTTATAAATATTATTTTTTAAAAGCTAAACAAAAAACAAATTGTAACAATTAAAAATACTAAACAATATTCTCTAGAGTTCAAGAATATAGAAAAAAGTAATAAATAATATGGAGTTTTGTTAATACTATTTTTAAAAATGTTTTTAGAAATTCCGCTTTGCGAAATGTCTCTAATTTTAAATTACGTTTAAAGTTATGTAAATAAATGTAGTTATTTCTAAGGTAAACACCTAAAATACTACGCGCATTAACTCAGGACTTAAATTATTATCAAGGCATGTATCAAGTTCTATTATCGTATTTACACATAAACAATTATTTGAATTAAAAATTATTTTTTAACTTATTTTACATTTAAATACAAGTATATAATTCTAAGCTAGATGTAAGTAGGGGGAATTTGAATCCAGACTTTCAAGCTTACTTTAATCTTCCATTCTATTTATACAACCGATACACACGCGCGCGAAAAAGTTAAATAATCTCCAGTAATCACTATTAACGAGCACTCATCAGTTGGTCCACATTATCATCTCGCACACACATATATAATCAGTCCTCAATCTATATTAAAATAGCGAGTCCTTGAAATTTAATGGACATGTTTCAATATTCTTCACTCTCCAAATCTTCAGTCATCTATATTATCGAAAGTGTGATAGTGGAGAAGATTGAAGCATGCCCACTAAAGTTTGAAAATTTGTTATATTAATATAAACTGAGCACTAATTATATATGTGTGTGGGAGATGACAATCTGGACCAAATCAATGAATGCTAATTCAATATGAAATAGGTATATTGGAGATCCTTTTCGCATGTATATGGTCGTGTGTGTCAGTTGTATAAGATGGAATGGATAACTAAAGTAAGATTAAAAGTCTGGATTCAAAGATCTTCTAATTACATTTAGCTTAAAAGTATGTATAATATACTTGTATTTAAATATTAGATATTCAGCCTGCATTCTATCCATCCCTCATCTGTGCATTTAAATAGGCTTAGGATGCTGAATATGGAGATGAGAATGACATACAGTCAACATGAGTATGACAACAAAATTGTCAAACAAGGTCATTGAACATTCCACTATCAGATTTTCATTGATATGGACAGCTGAAGAATTGGATAGTGAAGAAGACTGAATCATGTCCATTAATGTTTGAAGATTTGCTATCTTAATATAAACCAAGTATTGATTATATATATGGGAGATGATGATCTGGACCAACTGATGAGTGATGCTGATTCAGCATGAAATGCATGTATTGGTGATCCTTTATCTTTTTCCCATGTATGTGATCATGTGTGTCAGTTATATAAGATGGAGTGGATGACAAAGAAAAAAAGGGAGCTTGAAAATCTGGATTCAAATATTCTCTAAATTCATTTGTAGCAAATACACAATATACATGACCTCTTTCTTTTAATATAACTATTAAAATATTATACATGCAAATTCTGTATTGTAACGAAATATAATATCCCGTTACATTATTTTAAAATGAAAATAGAAAGATTGTAAATAAAAATTGATTTATTAAAAAGAAAAAAACTTAAAAACTGAAAATTAAAAGTTGTTGAATTGTCGCACAGATAAAAAACTTAAACTATTTTAAGAAAAAGTATTTGAAAATATTTTTTTTTTTTTTGTAAAAAAAGTAAAAATATAAAGACTGATATTTTAAAAATAGAAATAATGTTGATTTCTATAATATTAGAAAATGGAAATGATTGTTTTATTAATTAAATGATTGTTCGAAAGCAAGCTGGCCCCTTGAGGCATTTAAAATAAATTAAATAGTCAGATAAGAGAGTACAAAGAAATTAAATGACCAATGCAAATACCAGAAATGTCAGCAGGACTGTAATTGAAACACCAGAGGATTAGTGACGTCTTGCCAGTTGAATCCAAAGATTGGATGATAAGAGACTAATAAAAATATAAAAGCAAAATTATTATTATAATGGTTATCTGAGAGCTGACTATGAATATGTCATAATAACTAGCTATATTGCAGATTTTCATGATGTGGAAGTCTGCAATAAATTTAATTTTCAGACAACCAGCTGAGACCTCCCTATGACAGTTAGGGACCAAAAAGGAATGGCAAGTAGTGGCTTCATTTTTAAAAAGGAAGAACAAACAATCTACATAAGTGACCATGAAGATGGACCTCAAAATCTGCAGAATCCATAAGTATAAACTTTTACCAATTGAACTTTCTGTTAAATAATTACCGTATAACATTAATAAGTAATCAATCCAAAAAAAAAAAAAGTAATATAAATGAATGTACTCTTATCCGACCAAGAATAGAACTCTAAATCAATTATAAATATTTGTTTTTATATACATTTGCTATCTTAATCATTTCCATTTTTTTAAATTTATTTATTTATGTTTCTGTTTAACTAGGTTATTTATTTCTATCTGTTAAATAAAATGTATTAAATTAAAGTTGGGTGTAGATAGCTGCCTGGATAAAGATTAATAACTATGTTTAAATTTGTTTATGTTTAATTTAAGAGATTTTAATTTCAGGCTATTTGTTTCGTAGTTAGGGCAATGCTTGTGGAAGGATATATGGGTGTTTATATTAATGTAATGTGAAGCGTGTTTAGCATACAGGGCAACATGCCCAACTGAATGCATGACCCCAAAGAGGCAGTCATATCATTGAAATGGTCTCAGATGTATTTCTTGCACCATTGACCCCTTCTAGCTCTATGGACAGGGATTTATAAGATGGCAGAAAGACTGCTCTCCCCCATACGTAGCACTCTTTAAAAATAACCATACATGATTCCTTAGTCAGACAGATGTACTTTCCTGTTCTGGACACAGATCATTTCCTTCAAATAATATCACGCTGTCAGATGCACATTCCTGTCAGCATGGTTTTATGCTAGCATCTTCATATTACATTGATTGTGACTATATATCTGGAAGCAGGCATTGGGTTGGCTATGAACTTTTAGTCTGAGATTGAATGAATGTTTTCATAAGTTTTTAAGTGGAAAAAATCTATGTAGACTATCTATGCTCGACATGCTAAAGTAAAATATAATTTAAATATCCATCTGTGCGGTCTATTAAAATAGTAATTTAAATTTTAAAAAAATTAATGTTAAAATCTAAGAATAAATTTATTCCTCAAATTTTAAATGTGCATTAATAAAATCTATTTGTGTGTTAATTACTGGCAGTGGCTTCTTTTATTTTATTGTTTTAAATATTAATATATTTTGAGAATCCAAATCTATTAAAACTTATAAAAATGTTTAAATCTCTGCTACTCTATGAGCTAGTGACCTTGGGCAAACGGTCAGAATAATATATATAAGAAAATTTTTTGAATCTTAACTTATGTATCTGCCTACTATATAAATTTTTCTAGGTTCAAATGCCTAGATGGCGCCCATGTAGTGTGGATACATTAAGGCTCATTTTATTGACCGTTAAAGTATATAAAAATTATTAAAGCATGTATAAACTTTACAATTCGGAAACTGATAAAAAAAAGCTAATGTTCTTCATTATTTTTTCCTATAGAATAAAACGAATGGATAGGAAGAGGGGAAATGATTTATTTTTTAATTTATATGTTTAGTCTGTCTTAAAAATGACTAACTTATTGATTAAAGCCAAACCACTAAAACATAATTTTACTTAGTAAAGGAATTTCATTAAATGTAGTTGATTTGATCACAAGAAAAAGATTTCTTTTAAAAATACAAAATGTTAAATATTTTTTGTTTTATTATTCACAAACTTAGTACAGCAAAGTCAAGCCATTGGTGGTCAAGAGGTCAGCACATCTGCCTTACAAGCAGTTGTCTCAGGTTAGCAGGTTCATTTCCTGACCGATGCTATGACACATGAAAAAAAAAGTACAGGAAAGTCTAAAACAGTTTATAATTAACATAATAAGTGTAATAATACTCAAGGCTAACTGTATTTTTAAGTAATCATTTAAAAATAGTCAACACTTAGACAAACCCAATATCAATAACAATGAACAATTTAAAACTGTTGTCAAGGCAACCTCCTTTTAACTATAAAGGTGGATTCCACCTTTACTGTTTAAAGGAGGTTGCTTTGATAACATTTTGAATTTATTGATTGTTATTGAGACTGCTTTTAATGATCACATTAATGTATATTTTATATGTCTTTTACAGATATATGAACACAGATCCCTGTTGAATAGAAATCTATAAATTGTTAAAAAAATATATTCTCTTTAATGACTAAGATTCAGATTTCTTTGTATGATAATAATCACAAACAATATTTTATAAATTTAAGCTGAGTAAAGAAACTATCTATTTGAAAATCTATAACAATTAAAAATTCTACACAGGAATCTCTAATTTACATTTACTTTACTAACTTTCTTATTTCAAAAAATTATCAACATTCTTTTAAAATCTGATTCAATTTTTAATAGAGCTGATAAGTCTATAAATTTTGCAAGCATATGCATTACAATGCAGAGAATCAATACAAACATTGAATAATAAAGTTATAATATTATTTTTAAACATTACAATTAAACAATATATTAATGAATAAACATTATTTAATTTCACAAGAACCACTTCTTCCTCAGAAGAAATGGGGATTAAACAATGTTTAACAGGTTTTTGAAAAACCTAAATCTTTACTATTTAATACCAAATATTAGCAAAAGAAAATAAGTAAGATTCTATTTTCTCTTCAAAAATAGATAACAAATGCCAACTAAATTATAATATGCTTTTAAAAACACAAATAGTCATTGATTAAGTAAATAAAACAAAATTTTATTGATTAAAACAAAATAGTTATTAAAGTTAATATTGAATAGAATATGTATCTTAAATAAGTTTAAAAAAACTTTGTACAACTTTTTTCTATTTTTTCTTCTTATTTGTCATTTATTTTTAAGATATATTTGTTTAATTGCTTGGTATAATTAAATTGTATTTTTGTTCTTGTTTATTTGCAATCTTTATTTTGTATTACTTTTTATATATACATTATAAATTACTTAAAATTAAAATCATTGTTTAACATATTTGTTCTTTTTAAAACTGTTTTTTTTTTTTGTCAATATATAAATTTTCTTTTAAGATTCTTTGCTTATATAATTTAACTGTTTCTAACTTTTTTATATTAAAATTTCTATGTTTAAATTTCTTACTAAGTATATAAATATTTGAATTCTTATCATTTAAAAGTTGTTTCAATCTTGTTTTTAGAGTAAACAGATTCAGACAGCATTTAAATGATAAGAATTCAAATATATATGTGATAATATAAACATTGAAATTTTGACGTAAACATGTTAGAAAAAGTTAAATTATATAAGGAAAGAACATTAAAAGAAAGTTTATATATATATAAAGAAAACCCATTTTTAAATAGAACAAACTGCTAAACAATGATTTTAAATAACAGTAATTTATAGTGGTATATAAATAATAATACATAAACATTTGTTGTTTTTGTAAATGTGTTGTATATTTGTGTAAGTATTTGAAAATAAAAAGTAGGTGTAGGGATTAAGTAATTGTAATAGCAAAATATATGAAATCAAAATATATATATAAAGAAATGTTTATATATATATATATATATATATATATATATATATATATCCTTAATAATGACTACAAGGAGATAGGTAAAATGTTAAATATGTGTTTAATATATTGTTGTATATATAAGTTGATGTGAATAAATAAAAAAGGTAAAAATAAAAAGGAAGAATGTATTTGTCTTGGATGTTTTATATATGAAAGATGTATTTATTTATTAAACAATTTATATTGCTTTGCTAAAAAATATTTTTATTGGAAAATATATTATTTTGATACTTTATTATTAAATTTGCGACCTTGGAGAAATAGGAGACTTCTCACGTCCACAATGACTCTTGGAACAATGATTGGCACTCACAATTGAAAAAAAGTAATCCATTTTTAGAGGTATAAAAATGCATATTTTCTTACATGTGGCATTGGAATGATTGAATTATCAATGGTGCTCACAAATTGAGTAATCTATGAGAGAGGTATCAAAACGTGTCTTTCCTTATTACTTCAATCTTTTGGATTTGTTAACATATCCACATTAGCTTTTTCTGTTCTTTCCATTTTTTTCTGTATTGAGCAAGTTTCCATTTTGGGCACATGTAGAAGACGTTCAAATAACCCGATTTATCACAAAAATGTAATTAATCCATTTTTAAAAAATTTTACCAATAACGGCATGTTTTTTGTTTTTTTTTTAATTTTGTACAATATTTGTTTGAATTTCACAATAATCATCTACTGAATATATATTACAATTATTGTTAAAAATCTTCAAAAATATTGAAATATTAAAACCATCAATGGTGTCACATTTGCTCTATTTTTATAAAAAAATGTGTCATTTTTAAAATTTTTTAGATTTACTGTATCATTTTTAAAAGTTTTAATTTAGTCATATTTTTTTTGTAATTTTTTACAATATGTGTTTGAATTTCACAACAATATTACCTTGATTTCTCAATAATCTACTGAATATATGCTACATTTTTTGTTAAAAATCTTCCAAAATACATTCAAATAACTGGATTTCTCTGTTCAATATTTCATGGTAAGTATCACAAAAATGTAGTTAATCCATTTTTAGAAATTTTTACCAATAATGGCATGGGGTTTTTTTAATGTGTAATTTTAAAAGTTTTTAGATTTACTCATTTTTTTTTTTTTTACTTTTGTACAATATGTTTGAATTTCACTACAATATTACCTTGATTTCTCAATAATCATCTACTGAATATAGACTCTATTTTTTGTTAAAATCTTCCAAAATATTGCAATATTAAAACCATGGTCAATGGTGTTGCATTTGCTTCTTCTTTTTTTTTTTTTTTTTGGAAATGTGTCGTTTTTAAAAGTTTTTAGATTTACTTGTATTTTTTTTTTGTTTAAATTTTGTATGTTTGAATTTCACTACAATATTACTTTGATTTCTCAATAATCATCTACTATATGTATACTCCATTTTTTGTTATAAATCTTAAAAAATATTGCAATATTAAAACTGTCATCAATGGTGTTGCATTTGCTATTTCTTCTTTTTGGAAATACATCATTTTTGAAAGTTTTTACATTTACTCATTTTTTTTTTTTTACATTTTATACTTTTTTGTTTAAATTTTATACAATATTTGTTTGAATTTCACTACAATATTACCTTCATTTCTCAGTAATCATCTACTAAATATATACTAAATGTACTCTATTTTTTGTTAAAAATCTTCCAAAATAATGCAATATTAAAACCATCATCAATGATGTCGCATTTGCTGTTTTTTTTTTTTTTTTGTAAATGCATCATTTTTAAAAGGTTTTACATTTACTCATATTTTTTCTATAATATTACCTTGATTTCATAATAATCATCCACTAAATATACTATTTTTTTTAGAATGTACTCATTTTTAGAGCTGTGACATGGGGCATGTGTTAGACCTGCTCGGTCTGTTGACCTTCATGTCAATCATATCCCAATAACTTTGAATATCTTGCCAAAAGAGTCATGCACATGTCCTTTTTTTGTTTTTTGAGAAAGAATCATGTTTGGTGATGTCACAAAGTCATCAGCAGATTGATACAAATGACAACATGTCCAATAGGTCTAATACATGCTCAGAGCCACAGCTCTAATACAAAAAATACCATTATTGTTTTTTATTTTAAATCCTAAGTATTATATAGTTTTTTCATGCCAGGTAAGGATATATTAGCTCTGAAGATGTTTTTAGGTGAAAGTTCAATGTCAAGACCTTCATAGAATATTTCAAGAGTATCCTTATTGGTGATCCAATTCTGAGGTTTTATCTGTATATTTTATTTAATTCAAATAATTATAAATAAAATATTCATTTTTCAATTTAATGATATATCCTGTCATAATATATTTGAAATTATATTCAACAGATAAAATTATATTCTGATTTTTTAGACATAACCAAACTTAATATGGATTACTAAAAACAATGCTCAAGAAATCTCCCCCCCCCCCTTTCACGCCTATGCATTTTTTTATTTAACTGTTTTTGGCACTTTTATTTAAAGTGTATGATAATTTGCAAATATTTTTATTTGCATTATTGTTTAATGAGGTAAAGAAACAAAATATTTTTTAATGTTACTTCTTTTAAAATTACAGTAAAACAGGCTTATTCACAGCATAATCACTCCTGCTTATTTAAATGATTTATTGTTGTTTATATTGAACAGCTATTCATATATATATATGATCACTAGATGGAGCTTTACCAATCTAGTTTCTGGTTTTCCTACCCTTTACTGACATGAGACAACTACCTTGAAACCATGGTCTAAAGGTTGGAAACAACGAAAGAGATATTGAATTATATCTCTCTCAGCGTTTATGTAAACAAAGCTTGTAAGGAGCTATTGGTAAAGTTCCATCTAGTGATCATAAAATGCAAGCTAAGAGCAAGTTACAAAATTTATAACTTGTGTTGTTTTTCATATATATTCAAAAATTGTCCATAATAGTAATTCTAATTTTTAATTTTTATAACATTTAATCACTATAGTAGTGAAACAGTTGTTTATTTTTTATTTAATATGAATTAAAATTACTATTAAAATAAAATAAATATTAAATGGCTTTATTGCTTATAAATTTATAATAAGTTTGAAGACCAGAAATGTTCTATGGAAATGCCAGTACTAGAATCGTCCAGAGATCCTTAAGTTCTTTAACCTGATTATCTACCACAGTGTATAATTACTATTTTTTTTATTTTTTTTATTATATATATTGTTCTTGTCTAAATAAAAAAAAAAAACAATATGACGTAGTATATGCATGTTAAAGTGAATATATTATAAATAAAAATCAAGAGCAAAAAATATATATTAATTTCAAATTAAGTTGTTTTTATAAAAAAATTGATTTGACTTGTTTAATGCAGGTAGGGGGCAGTAGTAATTTGTGCAAATCAATTATATTTTAGAGATTTAGATGATAATCTAAAGGCAGAAACATAAAGCTCTCTGGCAGTGAGTAAAATGATTCCAGAAATCCAAAATGATAGTGATTTAACCATAAGTTGGCAAAGCCTCAATACCTAGCTACATTTCTATTGAAGGTCAATAAAGACATTTGGGGACTTGTTAAAGGATAAAGTGATAAAAAATAAATGTTTTAATTGTAATAAATTATATTTGTTCACTTTATATTGTTTAGATTATTATATGTAAATTAGTTGTACTAATATTCATTTTTAACTATTTTGTTCTAGTGGTCTATTGAATTTGATTTGTGTGTCTGTTTGAATTCCTATTTCAAAACCACAATTGTGATAGCTTGAGATGTCCAGAAATATAACATATTATAAAATTAAAACAGACAAAGCTCTCCATACAGTAATGCCACTAAGTGCAAGCCATAGTAAACAATGGATGCCAGAAGGCTTGTGCTTTAATTTGTTATCTAGTGCCTATTCATTCAATATCTCCAGACTAGTTTCTGGCTTGTGGCCTTTATCAGTGTGGAGCCTTGGATCTGAGAGCAGTGCTCCTAGATTGTTGGATTTAATGCAACCCACCAACAACCACCTTTTGTCTAGTCTAAAGATATTGGATTAGTAGGCAATACATAGGTATTTTATGCACAACATTTCTAGGATCCATTGATTACTTTGAATTGCACTGAGTGGCACTATTGTATGGAGAGTTTTATCTGTTTTAATAACAGTTATGAGCAAGCATAAGAAAGGTTGATCATGTGAGATTTAGTGATTTAATATTCTAAAATTACCCTAAATGTCTTGTTATAAGTAATAGTGGATCTCATTGCTTCTCACTGACAAGAACCATAGCTTGAAACTGTTCGGGGGATTGTGATAATCTTAGACAAATATGACTTGAATGTTTTCTCTTGTATCATTTATATATATATATATATATATATATATATATATATATATATATATATATATATATATATATATATATATATATATATATATATATATATATATATAAACTTCATGAAACAATATTTTCCAATAAATAAAAAATATCTAATTTATAGAGATGAAAATAAGTGTTATTTATTAGCACTAGAAATAATTCTAGTATTTTATTGTAAATTATATATTTACCCCCTATATAGTATTTAGCTATTTTCTGTTTGAATGGGGTTAAAATTTTGTACCCTGCCAGCTTAATAGATTGGATATTATCAAGAGGTTCAGCTGGAGAGTTTTATTTTTCAAATACTGTTATCAGAAAGTGTTGTTATTCATTAATATTTAACAAGGTATACAAAAACAAGGGTCATATGTGGTTTAGTACAGAATAGAAAGAAAATTTGAGAGTTAATTTTTTGAAAATGTGTTGTGTTAGACTATTTCCATCCTTTATGAATGAATGTTGAATGTATAGAAAATTTAAATTTTATTTAAACTTTCCAAACACAAACAACTTGTTAGTAATAACACACAAATAGACAATACAAGTTAGTAATTACACAATGTTTTGAGTACTATTATTCTCCACTCTTCTTCAGGTATTGGATTATATGCACAGTGACAACATTCACTTAGAAGTTGAACTTGCCCCCTTAGATTCTTGAATATTGAATTTAAGGACAACACTCTACCAACTGAGTTATTCTGTCAAAGGCCACATATAGTAGAAATTTGATATATTTATATATGAGGGTTGGTTCAAATCCTTGCAAGTCCTTCATTTTTTTATTTTTTAGCAAGGCTAATTATTTTTTATTTTTTTCCTAAGAACAAGATTAATTAGAGGCTTCCATACATTGTGTATTTCCATACTAGGTTGAATTACAGTATTATTTACCATTGTCATATGAGCAGCTTCCTTGAATTTTCTTCTATGAATTTTTCCCTCTTTATCCAATATCTTTGTATTTTTCCAATTAAACATATGGTCATTACTACATGCATAATCTGCTATGGTAGACACATCTGTTTTTTTTCTTTTAACCATTAGTTTGTGCTCTTTCAATTGCTGTTCAACAGGGTGACAGGTCTCACCAATGCCTTTCCTTCCACATTCACATGGTATTTCATAGATGCAGATTTTGTTCTTCTGCAATTCCAGTTTAGGATCAGCAGAAGTAAGCATTCCTTGAAGTGTGGTGTGACTTTGGAAAACAGTTCTAATGTTATATTGACTGCAGATTTTCTCTAATTTGTCTGCCATTTTGGTATGTATGGATACACTACCATACCAGTAATTATTTTCACTTTTGGTGTCTCTTTGTGTTGTCTATTGAATGTTCTCCTGATAACTGCTGATGGATAATGATTCTTCATAAGCATTTGTTCCATGTGATTTTTTTCTTTTTCCAAATCACTGGTTTCTGAACAAACCTCCTTTGCTCTGTTCCATAGTGATAGTACAATTTCTTGTTTAGTGCTTCTTGTATGATTGGATGTATATGCTAAGAATTTGGCAGAGTATGTTGGTTTCCTATGTACTGTTTATTTTTCTTTGCCCTGAGGGAATCTGGTCACAAAAACACCCAAGAATGCCAATTTTTGTTCTTGTTCTGATTCCATTATGAATTTAATTGTAGGAGATATGTTGTTAATGTGCATCCAGAATGACTGTAATTTTACCTCTCCATGTGCCATACCACAAATGTGTCAATGACATATTGAAGTGTCACTTTTTGTGGACATGGTGTAGTAATTATGGTTGTGTTTTCAAGTTCTTCCATGTAAATGTTGCTGAGCAAGAGTGACAGTGATGATCCCATGGTTCCTACCTTAATTTTGTTGGAAGAATTCTGAGGTATATTGAAAATATGTTGTTGTTATGCAGAATGTTAATAATTCCATTATACTATCAATAGGTGGAGCTGTTCTAGTTTGTGGGACTATTATTATCATATAACTATTTCTTTACAATGCCTCATCACATGGTACATTTGTAAACAGACTTTCCAAATCAAAGCTTACTAATATGTCAGTTCTTTCCATTTTCATGTTCCTGATTAATACTACAAAGTGCTTAGAATCCTTGATAAAATACTGTGTCATGTATGCCAATGGACTAAGAACTTCAAGAAGACATCTTGACAAATTTTGACATGGCGAATTTTTAGAACTAACAATAGGTCTTAATGGAACATTGTCTTTATGGATTTTTGGCAGTCTATACAGGTGAGGAATCTTGCTGAAATATGAAGTTAATTTTCTTTTTTCTGAATTATTAAAATACCTCTGCAATTATTCCGAAATAATGCTTGTCATTTTACCTCTGTATTTGGAAATGAATTTTTTTGCTACTTTTTTTTGTCCTGCTGTGAGAAGGCCTTGTATTTTGTTATCATAATCAGTTTTATCCATTACAACTGTAGTGTTACCTTTGTCAGCAGCAAAAATGATTATAGATATATCTTGTTTGAGTAATTTAACTGCTTTTCTTTCATCACAAGAAATGTTTGACATCTTCTTGTGCACTTGATGTCTTTCAAATGTCCTTTTTATTCTCCCATGTAAGTCTTCTGCTTTTTTTAGAGTCAGGTTTTGGGTCACTTCCACAGTGGCTGCCATTATATACAATAATGGGACAGTAGATCGTGTAATGATGAAATTCAAACCTTTTTCAAAAACTGATAATTCACAATCAGTAAGGTGTTTAGAACTAAGATTTTTCACTGATGATGAGGATAGGCTAGTTGCAGTATGACTTTTGACTTACCCATGTAGATTTAAAAGCTTCTAAAATTCTTTTATCCTTCCATGTAACTTACAATATGATCTGTTCACTGCTTGAGAAATTCTTGCGAAATCTTCATTTTTAATTTTATTCTGTAGAAATGATTCACATTTCTAATAGAATGCAATGTTTGATACTTGGTAAACCACTGAACCATTATATTTTCTCTCAATAAGGTCCCATTTGCTCTCTGAATAATTTTCTCGGCTCTCTTGGAGAAAATAGGAGGTTTCAACTGTAAACCCTAGGAATACTCCCTTCTGATTTACATTTACATAAGAAAGTTAAATGATTTTTTACTTTATCCAGTTTTAGACATAATTTTTCATAATATCTAAATTTCAACATAACATTGGATCCATACTGAGGACTTAGTATTTGTCTGAAGGTTTGTAATGATGGTACATTATAAGATCCCCGGGTAAATCTTCTTTTCTCTCCCTCCTCAATACCCCCCTTTTTTTTTTGGGGGGTGCCTGGAGGGGTGTGTGTTTGTGGTTTTTTAGTGATATGTTAGACTATTTCCATCATTTATGAGTGAATGTTGAATGTATAGAAAATTTTAAACTGTATTTAAGCTTTTACAAATACAAACAACTTGTTAGTAATAATACACAAATAGACAATACAGTAATTACACAATGTTTTGGGTAGTATTATTCTCCACTCTTCTTCAGATGTTGCTGGGCTATATGCACAGTGACAATATTTACTTAGAAGTTGTTCTCGCACTTTTATATTCTTGAATATTGAATATAAGGCAAATGCTCTACCAACTGAGCTATTCTGTCAAAGGACTCAGGAGGATTGGAACCGACCCTCATATATAAATATATCAACTTTTTAATATATGTTGACTTTGACAGAATAGCTCAGTTGGTAAACTGTTTGCCATAAATTTGATATTCAAGAATCTAAAGGTGTGAGTTCAATTTCTAAGCAAATATTGTCACTATGCATATAGCCAGCAACACCTGATGAAGAGAAAATAATACTACTTGAAATGTTGTGTAGTTACTAACCTGTATTGTCTATTTGTGAGTTATTACTAACAAGTTGTTTGTATTTGGAAAGTTTAAATTAAGTTTAAAAATTTTTATACATTCAACATTCACTCATAGATGATGAAAATAGTCCAATATATCACATCTTTCTTAAAGCACAACCTTTCATTTACCATGCTTGTTTATAATATGATCGCTTAAGAAATTAACCATATCAACTTCTAAAACTTTAACAAAGTTTCAAAACATTTGTGTTCTGCAATCATGGTTGAAATTTTTTTTAATTTACTACAGAATATACCACACACCAAAATATTTTTAATGACCAATTTAAGCTAAATCTTGAACCTACATATCGTTTCTGAAATAAATATCTTGAAGAAATGTTACACCTTTTTCAAATCTGCCCATACTTTTCATCTCTATGCCAATTCATATTTTATAAGTTAACAATAAATCTCAAGTACTTACTAAAATATATATAATATATATTTAACCTTTTAATGCACCTGTAATTATTTATACACTAAAAACTGTAAACTGCATAGCTCTCTCACTGTTCCATAATATTTGATAATAAAAAATATAATGTACTAAAAAAATAAAGAATTGTTTAACCCTTACCTTAACTTCCTCAAATATTTACCAGAAACATCATAACCAAAACATGGCAATCAACAATCTATCTCAGTTTTGATTTATCATAGCTTACACATTCATTTTAATCAACACCCCTCACAAGATTTATCTCTTAAAAATAAATTTCTCGACTATCCATTTAATAGAACATTTCACTCATCAATTTTGGTGAACACGTAATTAGAAATAATAACTAATTTTGTTACCAGTACTATTATGCTTGCATTTTTATCATACTTTGCTTATATGTTAATATGTGTACATAGTTTGTTATTGATGTAGCTTTTCAACAAACAAACAAAAATAATCATTTGTTTTTCAATTGAACATAAACTATAATGACGTAAAGTATGTATATTACGAGATGCATGTATATATGTCACTCTCTTCACAATAATTTAAAACATACTTAAAGTCTGAAGAAATAATGATAACAATATTATGAAGAAATTGTTTAATTTAATTATTTTTCCAAAGGGGGAGGGGGCAAACAACAATTTCATTTATCTAGTAAACAAAACAACAACTTTTTAATTAAATAGAAAAGTCGAATATCTCTATCAGTCAATCACCATGGCGCCAACTTCATTACACTTTAGTCTTTAAATATAATCTTTATGTTTGATGTATATTCCTTTTTTAAGATATATGAGGAAAGATTATTAGACCAATTTTTCTTCATATAGTTGCTCTATCTGTAATGTTCATCAAATGACAAAAAGCTACAAGTCTTAATCCAAAGCATGTCTGTTGGAAATAATTACATTTCTTTGAATATTGATTACTTTTTCTTATTAAAAACAAAATATCTTGTGAGATCGAGGCTATATTTTTTATTGACTCAGTGAAAAAAGATCCTTTTTAATAAATTAATTTTATTATTATTCAATATGCTTTAGTATCTACTTTATCTCATTATATACATATAATAAATCACACTAAGAATTATACATGTAATACTTTCCGTTTGCATTATAGAATAAAATAACCAAAACATAGGGGGAAGCTATCTGCGCACTTAGCTTCGTTTTTACATGAAATGACGAAAGCACCTACTCATCTTACAGCATCTTCTGATGTTGTCTATTAATACATTGTTGTAAAATATACTTCAGTATTTAAAGCATAATATAATTTATAAACTCAATATATTTTTTTAAATATGTGAATAAAAATATATGTAAAAATTAATAATCCAAATCACATTTCTAGCTGAATAACTTTCATAAATAAATCCAGCATGTTAGAACGGTTATTTTAAATTTTAATATTTAAGAATCTAAAGGTCCAGGTTCGATTCCCATGCTTGTATTCTCACTGGTCATGTCAACAACACTTAAAGTAGAAGGAAAATAATAATATTTGAAATGTTGAGCGTTTAATAACTTTTGTGCTATTACTAATAGTTGAATGTATTTGGATGATTTAAATTAAGTTAAATTTTTCTAAAGACATTATATACTTAATATTAAATTTTAAAAATAGGCTAATATATAAATACAACTATATTATGCATTTTATAAATAAGTAAATAATACTTACACTAAAGCAATATAAACATAAAATGATTTTATTAATCTGCTAAGCCAGGTTTTCGATTCAGAATATATTTGTCAAAGTATGCCTGAGATAGAGTTAATAAAATGTATCAGTGGTTCCACACGCGGCATATGTAGATAATAGCACTGGGTGTAAATTTTAATGAGTTACATGATATATGTGATAATTTATGCCCAAAATAATTATCATTATATGCTGGGTGGTATAAACGCTATTATATTTTGCTAACTCTTTCTCCATTGTGTTTTAATAAGGAAAAAGCCTGTCTTAGCAGATTAATAAATTTATTTGATGCTTACTATAATTATTATTTATTTAATTACATATTACATATTGCCTCCAACACTAACATCTTCTATCATTATATATTATGTATTGTATATACCATCCATAATCAGTAAGAAGAGATGTTAATAAAATACTATTCATTTCTGGGATGGAGTTTAGAATTTCACCTTTCAAACTGCTATCACCACTTTTAATTATACTCTCAGTCCAACTACACTTCTATCTTTTAATTTTTAATGATGTCAATAATACCTGTTTCTTCTCTCATCCAAAAAGGAAGTCTCTCTGCATTACTGCTAACATATTCTTACTTCACTTCAGTCTTTTAATTGAATTCTTTTAATGATGTCCATAATAAACTGTTTGTTGTCTCATACAAGTATTTTTTCTCTATTCATTTGTGTTACTGCAAATATTTTCCAATTTCATCAAATAATCTGAAGTCTCTGTATTGTTCTTCTATTAAGGGCCCAAGTCTTAGATTCATAAAACTTTCTTTGTCAAACACATATGTATATTTTGTGTTTCATGAATGTTTGTGGTCATACTATTTTAGTTGCATTTATATGTTATATCATTTCCATCATCTAACATTTCAAATATTGAATGCTTTTAGACATATTTAACATTATTTACATTTTTCAATTACATTCAACTGTTAATAATAACACATATGCAACATTTTGGATGGTTTCACTCCTCTCTCCTTATCAGGTGTTTCTGATCTGAAATAATTACAGTACTAACACTGGAATCAAACCAGGATATTTAATTTCTTAAATATTGAATGTTATGTTATGGTAATGCTTAAACCATATGAGCCACTCTGCCAAACATAACAGTCAGTAGAAATTATATATACTTATCTTTGAAATTTCTTCTGATTTCTCCTTTTTTTTCAAGAGCAATATGCTCACAGTAAATTGATTTATGGAGTTATTTTTCATTATCAAATGAGCAGGTTTTTTGATACTTCTTCTTTGTTAACTTTTCTCTCTATCCAATATTTTGAAATTTTTTCAACAGAATATACTTTCACTGGTATGAACATGGTCTGTTACATTAGACAAATCTATTTTCTCAATTTCAATCATCTCATTTTATCCTTTCAATCACTTTTCAATGATGGGGATAGACTAGAGATAGACATCCTTTCATATTCAGATATTTAATAGATGCAGTTTTTGCTTTTCATTTCAATTTTAGCCTTTGTGGATACTATAAATCTTCATAGAATGGTATGGCTCTTGAATCATGTTTTGTTGTTATATTAATTGCAGATTTTCTTTAGTTTGTCTGCAATTCCTGGCATGAATTCTACAATACTATTGTAAAATTGTTATTTCTCCCAAATCACTCCATTGAAGGTTAATTCTAACGTCAATTTTATCCCTTATGTTTTCATCTATATTAATGATCTGACCAATGTATTTGTACTTATTAATTTCTTCTAGTTCAATATTATCAAACTTTATTTTCCTTTTTTGAAAAAATCTATTAAACATTATTTTTATATTTTAGCATTTATTTTTAGTTGTACTTTCTTACTTTTATCTTATAATTTTTGCAACATTTTCTGAAGTACTGCAACATTATTTTTAAAAACAATAATATCGTCTGTAAAAATCTAAATGACAAATAATCTCTATTTACTTTTTACTCCTTAATCTTTTATTTAAACCCACAATATACTTTTTGCAAAACTGCTTTAAAAAATTTTAGAGATATGAATTCACCTTGATGTTCACTCTTCTGGAATGCTAATATCCTTAATATCATTCTGTAATTTAAAATATTGCTATTGCATTTTGATAAATATTTTTCAAATTATTAAAATAAACAAAGTCCACATTTAATGATACAATGGTTTAATAACTTACAAATGCTTAACAGATCAAATGCTTTTTCATAATAATCTATAAGTACAAAGAATACTAGGAACTTGTATTTATTAGTCTTTATTTCTCTTAATACATTGGTGTGATCCATTCTGCTAAACCTACTTTAAAACATGCTTGTTGTTTTGATTGGTCAGAGTCTAATGTTTGTTACAGACAAGTTGTAATTATTTTGAAGATACTTTTGTATAGAATTGGTACTATTTTAATAGATCTAAAATGTATATATTTTTATCATATATATAAATTAAATTAGTTTTGGGGTAAAATCATGTGTTATTTTTGCTTACTTCCCAATGTTTCAATAAAATAACATCCCAAAAAATAATTTATTTATATCATATAACCTTGAAAACCTTATATATATATATATATATATATATAAGGTTTTCAAGATATTTCTTTACCATGTGGGATATATATATATATATATATATATATCCCACATGGTAAAGAAATTCTGTACCATCCACTGTGAACTAATATAAAAATACATTAGTGTTCTTATTAAAATTAGGATCCTCCTTTGGATTACATGAGTTTGCAGTTTAAATTGACTTTTGGCCTGGGGCAGTTGTTCTAGATTAATTGCATTCTAACAAAGAAATGGATAACACCAACACATTCAAGATTTACACACACACGCATATATATATATATATATATATATATATATATATAGCATGTTTTTACGTATATAAAACGTGTTTTGTTTTTCATATATATATATATATTGCAGGTTCATTCGTGTTAAAAAATTTAAATATTAATATACCTATGTTTTGACTTGATCACACAAGCCATCTACTGGGTGATAAAAGGTAGAAAAACGATTGTAGAGGTGCTACAATTACTGATTTGAAAAAAAAAAAAAACATTAAAGCTCCACCAATGACAAAAATGTTAAATTAAGAATGTTTTTTTTTAAAAAATCCAAATAGGAGGAAGTTTTCATGTATCATCTTGCTTATTGATACAATCTGTAAAAGAAACTACAGACAGTATTGGACATATATTAAAATGCTATAATATAAATACAGCATTTTCTACTTATCAAAAGATTAGCAATATAATAACCATGCCTAATTACTCAATCCCTCTTCAATCTCATGGTGTTTATCAAATCTCATATGAAAATTATAAAGCTTCTAAGATAGGTATGAGTAACCATCACATTAGTGTTAGGAAAGATGAACATGCTAATGAAGTTAAACAACACTCATCAGCAGTAGCACTCTCACTCGATGCTATAGATTCAGGTCATAAAATTGATTTTTCTAGTACCAGGGTCATATCCAGATGTGATAATCTCTACCAATGCAAAATTAGAGAAGCTATTGAGATTTGTAAAAGGGCAGATTGTATTAATAAGCCAGATAATACATGCAAACTTCCTCCTATTTAAAAAGATTTTTTTAAAAAACATTTTCAATTTAACATTTTTGCAATTGGTGGAACTTTAAGGTTTTTTTTTTTCCAAATCAGTCATTGTAGCACCTCTACAACCATCTTTCTATCTTTTATCCCCCAGTTGATGATATGTGTGATCAAGTCCAAATGTTGGTATATTAATATTTGAATTTTTTCACACAGATGAACCCACAAAATATGTCTTTTATATATGCAACCTGTGAAAATCTTCATATCAACATATATATATATATATATATATATATATATATATATATATATATATATATATATATATATATATATATATATATATATATATATATATATATATATATATATATATATATATATATATATATATATCATAGCTTTCTTTTCCTATACAATAGAAAATCTTTTTTTAAATGGAAAGTCTCCTATTAGGGTTCATGTTTATAACAGTTCCTTCTAAATTTTTACTTAAATTATCAAATAAGAATTTTTACAGATAGTTTCATTAAATGTTTTATATTTTTTAGTCTTTAACACACCTTTTAGTGTAGAATATTATGTATCATAATTTAACTCTTATTACAAGTTGTATCCAATTGTCTTTTTTAAATTAGAAATAGCTGTAAAGTAAAGAAACAACAGGCATCTCATAGCCTTTCTATTTTTATTTTAAAAAATTATGAATATTAATCCAGATGTAATGGGAATTTATAAAAAAAAATGTTTTTTTTAGTAATAGTTTTTTTTGCTTCTCAGAGTAAAGACTAAACATTTTTAAGAAGCATTCAGATTTACTATACAAACTATCTAATGAACATTGTAATTACACTCTCTACTTGGCTGACTTTACACTGCAACAAATACTAGGTGAATAAATTTTCTCTAAAATCTGTTTCATTACCAAAAATTAAAATATTTTATTTTAATTAAATTTCTAACGTTAAAAAAAATTAACATTATTTAAAAGTTGTACATGTATTAACACACATACTCGTTTAGATTTAAAATATCTTATTCTATTTTTTTAAAAAATATAAAATTGATTTCTAAAATAGTTTTCTTTTACTGCTTGTTTGTACATATCTATTATCAAATTAATTAAAAGCATGCAAACTTTTTAATTGCATTCCTGTTTTTTTTTTATTTCAATTAAAATCCACTTTTAGTTTGATTTAAAAGTAAAGATTTAATTTTGTGTTGTTGTTTTTTATTAGAAGTTAATCCCTGGTTAGAATTTTTAATTAGGTTTGAGCAGGAGATAAAAATTTGCTGTGGCATGAGGCATAGAATTGAACAACAAGAAGATTTATGTGGGAGATTGGATAGAGTATAAATGACTCCAAAAATTTAGGACAGAGGAGATTATTCTTGGCTTGTTTAAGCTAATTTTGTTTCTCTGTAATTCATTCAGCATCTTATAATTTCACTATTCACCATTATATTAGCTTGTCGAGATTTGTAATGTTGTCAGCTCAGACATTAAATTTATTTTTTAAAAATTTGCTGTCCCACAATTTCAAAATCTTTTGCCATATGTATGATAAAATATAACATGCCTTGCTAATTAAATTAAGAATGGACCTCTAATTACATGCTGCTCTTTTGTCATGCTGTGAACATCTAAAGTAAACAAGATACCAAAACATAACTCTACACTTGCCATCATCAGGAAGAGAAGACACCTGATAATCTGAACTTAAAATAAAAGTGTGCACTCTTTTGAAAAACTATGTGAACATTGCTTTACTGTAAGGTAAATACATTTTTTTATTATTCTTTCCAGGGTAATTTTTTTTAATTAAATCTCTGCTGAATCTAAAATAAGTGTGATGTATAAAGTTTTATTAATTATTTAATCTAATATTTATTATCTGTATTTGCTTTTCCTTGTATTTTATAGTGTGTTTTGGAATCTTAGTTTTAAGATTCCAAGTTTGTTTTCCATTTTATGTATTGGAGAGTGTATTGTGAGATTATGTTTTTATATGCTTAATATGTCTTCCTTTATTTTACTAACTATTGCTAAATGTTTTAGAAGTTTTTCATAATTTTAATTTTCTCACTTATCCCTATTTTATTGTCCAATAATTATTTTAAATTACTGTATTTGCATTTTCTGCAGACCACCAATCTTTTGGCTGGTGGTTTATCGAGTATATTTTTCTGTTATTCAAGAGAAAGATTTTATTTTCTATAGTTTATATTATGCAGTCCATAATCTTCCCATTTCTATTGTGAGACAACCTTGGCTGGTTTAACCATACCTGACCATAAGCATTTTGCAGAATTATGATATTCTTAGTGCAGACGTTACTTTTTCAGACTAAGAAACTTGTCTGTGCTGTTCCATTGCTTCTCCACATGCATCTATTTTTCTAAGTCTCTATAAAAGGAATGGAATTGGTTTAGGTGAATTTCTAGCAGGAAAATGCTCTTAATTCCCATTTAAATGCTAGATGATATAACATTTATTTCTGTTAAAACATTTAATGTTTTTGTATTTCAACTCTTATACACTCTCTGATAAATTAACTTATAAAAATCTAGATCTAACTTTAGTATTTTGTTTGTAAATTTATTTCTAACTCTAATTAATCTACTTTCTTGAAATGCTTGGGCAGACATAACTGCTTTTCAAATTACTTATCTATTTCTTATTGAGACCTTTAATTATTATACTCAGCTTAGTTTTGGCCAATTGTTTGGTTGGTGATTCACCTGTATTATATGTCTGTTTTTCTTAAATTAGAGGTTTAATATTTTATTAATTTTAAATCATTTACATTGAATTCTTTTCTAATTTTACTACTTTATTAAATTGGAGATGTAAGTTTTCTCCCATTTTATAATTTATATTCTGACTTATTCATTTTTTTTTTGTTCTTGCCTTGTAATCAACCTTGGAAATCTTAAATGTGATTTGACCATGCAACAGTCCTATGGGAGTATGACGTCATTAGTCAATAAGCTAGTGAGTGTGCATTCATGCTGATTCAAACTTTCCATTGCTTTTCTTTTCTAAACCTTTGAATGAGGAAATCAGAATTGCTTTGGGTGAATTGTCAGCTAAAAGAAAATCTGTCCCTCCTTTTCTAATTCACTTTTAAGAAGTTAGTCTGTCTACCACATTCTCGACTATTTCTCTCTAGTACACACCTGATATAACCATATTTATTGTGTGCCAATCTTTACTTTATAAATGAAACTTTAAAATTGTTTAAACTTACTTTGGCTGATGTTTGTTTTAGTGCTTTTATTTCTCAATTAAATTAGTTTTATATTTTAATAACTTTAGTATTGCTTTAGGCTTGATCAATCAAAATTTTTTTTGGAACAAAATATTAGACCTTAAATTGTTAGCTTTACCATCAGTTAAATGAATTTAATCATATATCTTTGTTAACTATAGTTTTTAATTGACCCAAACTTATTATTACATAATAAGGCAGTGTGCACTATTAAAGACCAACTCTTTGTCCATTGTAAGAATTATTGGTTTATATGAAAAAATAATTAATAAATATTACTGAATTAATTTAAGAAATATATTGCAAGCTATTTCTACTTGATACATCTGCAATCTAGATTTCAGAACTAAATCATTTTTCCAGTTAACAAACAAGTTTAGAATTTCTTTTTCAGGTAGCCAGTCCATACAACTGTTTAATGATGATCATTTAAATAATTATCTAGCTACCACAAGCTGGATTTTAAATATGTCATGCTAACCTTGTTGTCCAATGACTATTAATATACTGACCATAAAATAAATAAGATGGTTGTAATACAGTCTTGCTGCTATGAGTGGTGAAGCATAGTATAAAATGTATAGTTCCTGTAATGTATATATAAATAGTACAATTCTTTCAAATTGTGAACATTACTTTTGCAAACCTTTTTTGTGATTTTCTTACAGAGTCAAACTACTCTAAATGATTAAATTACCAATCAATGGAAATTATTCAATAATATAAATGGTACTTACATATTAGAACTGCTGTAACATTTCATACATGTATCAGTTCATTGATAAGTTTTTAACTTGTGATGTCATCAAATAATGTGCAGACCATAAGTTCTGACAGACTTAAGTGATAAATTTGTAAAAACAGACTCTGTGTAAACAATACTTCATGACATTTTTACATAGTTGAGAAAGTTATTGGCAGATTGATATGTATGTGAAATGACACAAAAACTCTAATCTGTAACATTAATCGACTATACTAATATGTAAACATTGAGAAGTACACTTTTATAAATATGAATAATACAAATTTGTACTCAAAATAAAAAAAAATGATACTAAATAAAACAAGTAGTTGTGAGTTTTGAAATGGCATTCTTCCATCAGAAACATGGGTAGCAATTCCCAATTATTACTTAAAATTTTAAAAACAATAGTACATATATTAAGTCTGACAGGGGACAATAAAGAAAAATTAATAAATACCACATAAGAAAAAATATATAAGTTTACAGTTGCATTTATTCAGTCACTTAAAATCAAAACATTCTTACTAAGTATATATTATGGGAATTGTCGTGATGAACCTATCATGTGTCTCTCTGCAGAAGGCCTCTGAACATTACTACTTTATTCTATGTGAAGCATCCTCAGGGGCTAGTAGTAATTGAAAAATTTTCATTGTTATACTTACTTATCCAAAATATATATTTTAACTACAAAATAAACAATTAAACAAATAAAAAAAAAAATATTAATGGCAGAAAATTACAAAATGGACATATCAAAAAAAATTATATGTGGGTCAGACATTTCAAAATTGAGATTTAAGCCACACATGTTTATGTGATATAATACCTACATGGGATCTTGATCAAGAAATATATCTATGTTTATTTTGTTTAAAAATTTGGTAAACTTTTATCAAAATGGAATCACTGTGGGGCACTGCTTTTTTGATGCCAGCATGAACTATGGTTGGCACAAAATATTTGTATCTGGTACATGACATTTTTTTAGTTTTATATGTTTTCAAACAATCTGAAGACTTTGTCAAGCCATCTGCCATATTTTTTTAAAATCCTTTCTGAGTTGCTGTTGTTCTATCCTTAACACCCTTGATGAAACTGTCATTGGTTTCTGCCTGTGTTTGTGAAAGAATAATGCTGTATCTTTTTTCAGTGCATTAGGATGGCATTTGCAACCTCAAAATGCCATCCTATAAAGTCACAACTACCTATTTTTATTTAGTGTCATAATATGTACAAATTTATTACTTAATTTTTTTATAATTTTCAGTGTACACATTATTTGATTTTATCTCAAGATTTATTTGAAAGGATCACTAGATTAAAAATTTATCAGTGGAATAATACATATATAAAAAGGCACAGAGGATATAATATGTAACTACAATATAAATTTGTCACTTTCATAGTTTTTTCTAACATAATTTTTTGTGTAATAAACAAATATTCATTTATTTTGTCTAATTTTATTTATGTGTTTTTGCTACAATTAAATATATTAAATCCTTTCTTTTTAAGTGCTTTTATGTAAATTTGCAACTCTGATCTTTTATTTGTTTGCTTAGGAAAAATTTTGAACTTTAGGTTTAACATATTTCTATCAAATGGAATACCTCCAAATTTTGTACATTTAGTAAATAAATGGCAATTCAATATGACAATAAAATATTTCAGATAGATCCTGGTTCCTTAGGGTAGAGGGGATAGTAGATCAAATTAAAATATGTTGATGTCATTTCTGTAAGTTTTCAATGATGCACACTATAGGGTGGTATATGTTCCTAATGCTTTTGTTTTTTAAAAAAAAGATTAATAAAAAATAATTAATGTTCAATTAAAATAGAAATAATAACAAATCGTACATTCAATCGATTGTAAAAGTTGTATTTTTTTAAAACTGGTTGAAATTTTGTTTCCTCTTTATTGTAAGATTGTTTTTTTAAAAAATAATTTTATAGAAGTTGAAAAATTGTTTGTTTATTAATTACTTCACTATAGGGCAGTATAAAATGGTTTTAATTTTTTAAAATTAATATTTAATATATTCAAGTTCAATATAAGGTGTTGAAAATTTGTACATTTGGTTAAAATACCTACGAAAGAAATAGTACACATTATTTTTTAAAATAAGTGACTTAGTTACTTAGATGCATACATAAAAGTAGATGCATTAATTTACTGTAAATCTCATGGTGTTTATGAAATCCCATTTGAAAATTGTAAAGCTTCTTACATAGGTATGAGTAATCATCGCATCAGTGTTAGGAGAGATGAGCATGCTAATGCAGGTAAACAACATTCATCATCATCAGCACTCTCACTCCATACTATAGATTCAGGTCATAAAATTGATTTTTCTAGTACCAGGATCATATCCAGGTGTGATAATCTCTACCAGTGTAAAATCACAGAAGCCATTGAGATACTAAAAAGACAAGATTGTATAATAAGCGAAATGATACCTGCAAACTGTCTCCTATTTGGAAATTTTAAAATATATATATATATATATTCATTTCATATTTTTGCTATTGGTGGAACTTTAACATTATTTTCAAATCAGTGATTGTAGCATCTCTATAACTGTCTTTGTATCTTTTATCACCCAGTAGACAGAGGACTTGTGTGATCAGGTTGAAATGTCATTATATTAATATAAAAAATATCTTAACATGGATGAATCCGCAATATATATATATGGGAGATGGTGAGATCTGGACCATGTGATCAATGCTGGTTTAGCACAGAATTCATATATTGGAGATCATTTATCTTTTGTACATGTATGTGGTCATCTTTATCAGTTGTATAAGATAGTTTGGATAGATGTAGGGAGCTTGGAAGTTCAAGTTCAAGTCCTTTATAATATATGTACATAAACCTTGCAATTGTTTATGCTATTTAATATATAAATGTATATTTGCCATTTGATATGAATCACAATTGTCACCAATATATTAATTACAATATTTTTGTCTAAAAATCTCTCTTAAAACTATTATTTTGCTTCATGGATCCAATTTTGGAATGTGTAAAATCTTTTTTTCCAATTAATCTTCTTTTTTTATATTTTGTTTGCACTTTCAATTTTTGAAACTGGAGAATTATTCTACTGCATATAGATAAACAGCCTTTTGTTTTTATAAAATTACGATACTTTTTATCACATTTTTAAAAAGTAAAATTAATGAGTGAACATTTGACTTGAAAAAAAAAAAAAAGACTTCTAGCAAACTAAAATTAAGATTGCGTAGAAAAATATGTTTAACTTTAAAACAGTAGTTTTATTGTATGCTTGTTATTCATAAATATAAATATTTTATTACATTTCATATTTCATTTTTGGATTCAACACATTTTATTCTAAACATTGATGATATCCCCCCATTCCGTTTTATTTTACTTATAGAAATTTTGAAACTATATATTGAATAACTCAGTTGTTGTTGTTTTTTTTGGGGGGGAATTTAATTGCAGTTGAGGCAAATTTACGAAATTAACCTAAAGTACTTCTGCGGATTTAAGGATTGTTTATAATGATTTGTAAACCTTTAAATTTATTATTTAAATTATAATTACAATTTTGTTTTAATTAACGGACATTATATATATATTCAATCTTTACTGATAGATGATGTAAATAGTTCAACATATTATCACATATATTGAATAAATATGTTGAGGTTTATTAGCATTCCTATGATAGTACTTTGATTATTTAATCAAATAATTATCTAATAATACCAGTTTGACTAAAATATATAAATGATTGACAATATATAATAAATGTGTCATTTTTGAATTCAAGTATCTAACATATAATAGAAGGTACCACACATCTTAAAATATTTATAAAGGTAGAAATTACTTTTGTCATTATGGAGAACTTTATGACAAGAACTATTATTGAACTGTTTTTAAATCTTAGACTTAAAAAGGTATTTGTCTTAAACATTGATACATTTCCAATATTAATAACAATCTTTTTAATTGATTTATTGAGGTACATTGCTCACTTATTTTAGTATCATAACGGTTCCTATTGCCCCAGCAGTGCAAAAAAAATGAATAAAGTAGAGTGATTAATAAAAATATTAAACAAATTGGGCAATGCAATAAAGAAAGATTTGAATTAATAAAATTATATTCAGTATAACTACTATATTCATGTAATTGAAAGGCTTTCTGGCCATACCATAATTTAAAAAAATATACTAAACATTATGTAATATATATTTTCAATTTATATGATGTAAAATATTAAATGCTTAAAATAAATTAACTGTTTGATTCTTGAAGTGCCATGTTGAATTTTTTTAAAAAAAAGACCTGAGATACCATTTTCACAATAACTTCAGTTTTAATAATATTAGAGCAAAGAACTTTACATTGATAGAAAGTAGAAAAATAAAGGAAAACAATAAGTCTGAGACATATAGTATAACCATTTAAAAAATAAGGAAACCAAAAAATTTCATCATCTGATATAATTATTATTTTATTGTTTGCTCATAATTTCTGATAATTAAATTGAAATTACATCTATATTGATAATTTCTTTGTCCTCACAGAACTATCTCTAAAACCATATATAACACTTCTTAACTGAGATAATCTATAGCTTCAGAATCTCCAAAAATATTCACATAACAATTGTTCATTTTTATCTTGTATCCCAAAAGTTGACAAATCTCAAAGGTGTCTATGTGAAAAAGATTCAACCTAATAAAAGATATTAAACAAATCATTTCCAGAAGGTGGATATACATATTTTATTGCAGCAATTAGCTTCTCGTCTATCTAAAATTAGAAATTGTAGACTACTGTCTGTATCACTGATAAAATGAGTTTCATCTTTTGATTTTATATTTTTGTGCACATCAGTGATGTTTATATTCTTTATGCACACCAGTGATGCCATCTTGTTATATTTATTCTCCCATGGAGATATAATTTATTTGCATATAGCTTATTTGCTAGATAGAAACTTGAAAATAATGTGATGCAAGAAGTGGCAAATCTACTGACTCCACAGCATGAATATCAAGGTATAGGCAAGAATCAGAATTTGATTCTTTACCTGTATACAATCCCATATGGTATATGCATAAACCTTTTGGCTACCACTATACACATACCATTTGAAATCTCTCTTTATGGATTTTAAGTGTTTATATTTTTATATGGTGCTATGCCTAGTAAATTTTGTGGTTGCTTTATCAACTGCAACTTTTCTGTACATTATATTATCAGTCTTAAAATTTACATTACACACCTATATCTATATATATGTGAATCATTAGTCAGTATATAAACACAAACATGTAAGTTCAAAGACAAATACAAATATAAGTGCATTAATAAATTATTAAAAGTTTTGAGAATCATTATGTCTATAAAATAAAGTTGCCTCAAATTCGGACCAGAGACCCAAAATTACACTGTACAAAAACCACTTTTGTTATATTTGAATACAAATATATATACTGTATAATAAAGAGCATAAATGATTTAATATTATATAAGGTATATACTATGCACACACCAATACAAACACAAACAAATTAATATACCGTTTATCAAATAATTTTTAAAAATTTAAAATATTAAAGTAATCAAAAAATTAAAATGAATAACTTATGATAATCCACGATTATGGGATTATGTTTATATCATGTTGAAGGCCTTAATGTCAGAATTATCAGCATATTTTTAATCTATTATAGTAGATTATAAGGCTGATAAACATTTTCTGCCTTTATCCATGTAAATTGACCAAAAAATTAAAAAAAAAATTAGTCAAGCATTGATCGTTAAGAGGTCAGTGACATCTGCTTTACAAGCAGTTGTCCCAGGTTGTCAAGTTCACTTCCTGGCTGATGCTATGACACAGGAGAAAAAATAAAAAAAAATTAAATGCACCTGTTAATAAAAATATCTTTTAAAAAATCAAATTTTATCTGATTTTAAATTATAATACATCATTTTAAAGATGGAATCAAGCAACAATAAGTTCTGGGATTTCTGTTGATGACATGCTTATAGTTTTTACACAATTTATCAAAGAAAACAAAATTTCAACCAATAAGCTAAAGTGAGTGGATAACATGCTACAAAGACTCAAGCCATAACAGACTGAAAATATATGAAACCAATTATATTAACTACTAAGCATATAGTTATGTTAATATATGTAAAACATCAGTTATTTTAATTAATAATAAATCAGTTAAAATAAATGGAAAATTATATAATATAAAGGATATCCCCAAAACACTGTTCTTGTTTTTCTGGTGAGCAGATCCATTGTAATATATGCTTCTACAATCTGTCAATCAGCATTAATGAGTGAAGTAGTAATTCCAAATGGTCATTTTATTTCTTAAGTTTGTTCCCACTTATTTGTCAATATTTGTGATAGCCGAAAATTTAGAATAATATAAAATTATGTTTTCTGTTAGAAAAAAATAATAAGAGAAACAGTTGTAATTCTTGAAATAGTCAAACTACTCTGGAAAAATTACAAGTTTACAAGTGGTTTAATGGAAATGTTCAAATTCATCACATCTTACAGAAAGTGATTGATGTCTGATGTTCAAGTCAAGGCTGATTCTTGTTTTTGATTTTAATGGCATTGTTCACTAAGAAGTCACATATTTTTCCTATAAATTCTGACATATTTGTGTGATGTGGGAAAATAAAAATGTTCTGATTTGAATCAAAGTGGGGATTGCAACTTTTACCTCAACAAAGGCCAGACAACAAAACATTGAGGGTGACACAATTTTGAATTGTAAATAGCATGCCCCAGATTATCTATCAGTCACATTCACCTGATCTTGCTCCATGTGACTAATTTTTATTCTCCTGGATGAAAAAAAAATGTGTTTAAAAAAAGGATTTCCAGACTTAGAAGTGGTGAAAAAAAATGACCGAGGCATTAAAAAAAGTCATTTTGAAGAGTCATAGCACACTTTATTAGTTGTAAAACATCATTAGATAGGTACACTGCATCAAATGGATAGTGTTTTACAACACCTAAAAATAAATACATAATTTTTATTACAAAATTCTGTTCTTTTGGGGAGTTGGGGTAGTGCAACCTTTTGTAATCTTTGTATTTTTTCATATATCTTTGATAAATTTTAATTTTGTTTCATTATGATTGAGTTTAATCATAACTTTATAAGTGGTTATGATTAAATTGTATATAAAATAATAGATGTGGCTAAGTTTGGAATGTTATTTGACAATTTAAAATTGGTTATATTTTTATTGAAATTATTTGCTGATAAATGTTTTACTTATTATTTTTATAAATAAATATATAACATTATTACTGTTATATGGTGATATTTATTTTATATTATTTACATAAAATGTATATTAAGTAAATACATTGTTACCAGGTATATACATTATATAGTACATGTAAATACATTTGAATAATTTATTGGATAAAAATCATAAGACGTTTCAGCCCCAAAGTGTTCACCTTTTCTGTGATTTAAGACCCTGAGTTACAGAATCTGTACATATGTATGCATTATGATACCTATAATACAAATTAAAAAATTATAATTATATAAATATGCAATATGTTGTATAGCAAGCAATCACACATATAAAATGTAAATTATATAACTCAGATAAAGTACAAATTATATTAATTATGTAAATATAAAGTACAAAGTGTTTTTAAAACATTTCTTTCAAACATGTTTTACTAATTCTGAATTTTCGTTAAAAACAGTTTATGTAAAAAAATATTTAAATACAACACTGTATTTAAATCTGATAGAAGCAAGATGAGAATTTAAATGGATGATTTCAAGATAATTTTTTTATCTTTTCTAATAATATTTAAAAAATATATATTTGTACATATCAAAATACCAGCAAAAGAAAATTCACAATTATTTTATTTTTAAATGCTTTTATATTATGTTTCACTGTCAGTGCAGTCTGTATGTTCATATGTCCACATTTTTAAAATTTTAACGAAAAAAAATCCATTCCCATTTAGAAACTCACATCTTTATGCTTCCAAAAAAATATTAACAACTGAGCCAGTGGAAATATTACATTTGTAGAAAAAAATTGTTTTAATAATGATTCAACTTATAATTAATTAATTAAATTAATATATATAATAAAAACCATAAAACTATATATATATATATATATATATATATATATATATATATATAGGGTTGTATCATATATATATATATATATATATATGATGAGAAACATTACATTTATAAAATAAAATTTAGTTAATATAGATTTAACAAAACTTAATTAAATTAATTAAAAAGCCAATACATATTTTATATTATAGATAATCACATGATAATTAAATTTAAAACTTGTTTGTTACTTTCAAAATTGAACGTTTATTCACACCCAAAACGGATTTGCAAAATATACATATCAGTTACAAAATTTCAATCATAATACATAGTACAATCATGGAATTACATAGAAGTAACATTGAGTATTTCTATTGCATTACATTTTGAACATTACATTTTTTTCTGTTAATAAACTGTCTAGACTAAATTTTATTATACACAATTCAATTAAATTCTTGTTCATATAATCTCCCTTGCTCTAGATGAAAAAATTTCAATTTATACATAATTTGTTTTAAACTTATCAAAATTGAACTTTTATGTCCACTTATAACATGGCTGTTCAATTCGTCAAGTCTAAATTATAGATGTAACCTATTTGTTTAATCTGAGTAACTTGAAACACATCTCCCAATATTTTATTGATGAAGCACTATAACATCTAAAAGGAAACTACTCTATAATAAAGAGAACAAATCTAATAAATGGTGTAATTTTACAACAAAAGAAAAAAATTTAAACCAAATTTCTTACTTGGTATTCACCAATTGTATATCTTTTCTTGTCTGCGTTTCATTTCCTACTTTTATAGCATCCATCTTCATGTAATAGTTCAGATTCTAGATTAAATAACTTACTTAAGTTTTAAACTATTAAGCATCACATGATCACATTTCCTATACTAGCACATTAATTGTTGATAAACAGAGCAAAACTCTCCATACAGTATTGCCACCTGTGCTAAACAGAGTAATCAATGGATGACAGAAGGCTTGTGCATAAAATTCCTATCTAATGCCTACTCATCCAATATCCCCAGACTAGTTTCTGGCTTGTGGCCTTTGTCAGTGAGGAGCTTTGGATCTGAGAGCACTGCATCTAGATCTTAGGATCTAATGCAACCCTCTAGCAACCACCTTTTATCTCTACTTAACTACAAAACTATGAGAATGAAATTGAAAACATAAAAAATATTTTCAATCTAAGCTCAATAGCTTATATAGTCATATGGGTCTGAACTCATTCAGCACCCATACATTTTGGTGTCTTTGGCTCTTTTACAACCATAGCCACCACTATCCTATTAGGCAGGATTGGTGTTAAACCATTAAGCATCACATGATCACATTTCCTATACTAGCACATTAATTGTTGATAAACAGAGCAAAACTCTCCATACAGTATTGCCACCTGTGCTAAACAGAGTAATCAATGGATGCCAGAAGGCTTGTGCATAAAATCCCTATCTAATGCCTACTCATCCAATATCCCCAGACTAGTTTCTGGCTTGTGGCTGGGGATATTGGATGAGTAGGCATTAGATAGGGATTTTATGCACAAGCCTTCTGGCATCCATTGATTACTCTGTTTAGCACAGGTGGCAATACTGTATGGAGAGTTTTGCTCTGTTTATCAACAATTAATGTGCTAGTATAGGAAATGTGATCATGTGATGCTTAATGGTTTAACACCAATCCTGCCTAATAGGATAGTGGTGGCTATGATTGTAAAAGAGCCAAAGACACCAAAATGTATGGGTGCTGAACTGAGTTCAGACCCATATGACTATATAAGCTATTGAGCTTAGATTGAAAATATTTTTTATGTTTTCAATTTCATTCTCATAGTTTTGTAGTTAAGTAGAGATAAAAGGTGGTTGCTAGAGGGTTGCATTAGATCCTAAGATCTAGATGCAGTGCTCTGAGATCCAAAGCTCCTCACTGATGAAGGCCACAAGCCAGAAACTAGTCTGGGGATATTGGATGAGTAGGCATTAGATAGGGATTTTATGCACAAGCCTTCTGGAATCCATTGATTACTCTGTTTAGCACAGGTGGCAATACTGTATGGAGAGTTTTGCTCTGTTTATCAACAATTAATGTGCTAGTATAGGAAATGTGATCATGTGATGCTTAATGGTTTAACACCAATCCTGCCTAATAGGATAGTGGTGGCTATTGTTGTAAAAGAGCCAAAGACACCAAAATGTATGGGTGCTGAACTGAGTTCAGACCCATATGACTATATAAGCTATTGAGCTTAGATTGAAAATATTTTTTATGTTTTCAATTTCATTCTCATAGTTTTGTAGTTAAGTAGAGATAAAAGGTGGTTTCTAGAGGGTTGCATTAGATCCTAAGATCTAGACGCAGTGCTCTCAGATCCAAAGCTCCTCACTGATGAAGGCCACAAGCCAGAAACTAGTCGGGGGATATTGGATGAGTAGGCATTAGATAGGGATTTTATGCACAAGCCTTCTGGAATCCATTGATTACTATGTTTAGCACAGGTTGCAATACTGTATGGAGAGTTTTGCTCTGTTTACTTAAGTTTTATTACTAAATCCATATTATACTATCTTCATGTGCAGTTTTATTACTTAACTACTTCTGGCATTTATCCTTGACTTAAACTTATTAATGACCACATTTGGTTTGTCAATCATCTCTGGCAGAATTTCTTATCATCAGCTTTGAATTTCTGTAATGATTCCAAAATCATTTTTAATGAATCCATGTCCATACCTTTTTCAAAAAGCAGTCTATTTCTGAAAGTCCAAATAGTAAAGTTAATAAACCAAGCAGGTCCAATCGATTCAAAAACTCCTTTTTTGAAGGCCTTAATTAAACCCACCCAGGCAGTCTCTTTGTTTGCAATGAACAAATTTAAAATGTTGCACAAATTAACCCATGTTTCACATTCTTTCAATATATTAAAACTTGTTTCTTAGAGTGTGTGTTTTTTTATTTTCATGTCTTTTTATAAAATTATACTTTCTGTCAGATTTTTTTGTAGTTTTAACATTTTTTTAAAATAATTTGTAAATATAACTAAAATGTAAAAAAATGATATGCAAAAAAAAATTTTTTTAACTAATGTTTTTATATAAATAGTCAACTAAAATATATAAAAAAGTAATCCACTTCTTGATTAATTTGCCATTCATGTAAAAAAAATCAGAGACATTAATAATCTATATTTGATATAAAACAATTGGATGTTCCAGGAATATTGATTTAACAAAAGCATTTGAGACTCAAATAAATCATATAATTCGAAAAAGCATCAAATAATTTTATGTAATGGCAATCAATATTACTGCAATTTCCATTTGTTTTATTGAAAGTGTAAATTCTTGAAATGTCTGATAATTTTCAAGAATGGCAAATTAACCAAGAGATAGATTACAATGTTATCTTTCTATTTTTTAGTTGGCTATTTAAATAAAATGATTATTTAAAAATATATTTTTATATATTATTTCTTCTTATCATAAAAATTGAAAATGAACAACTTGATTGATATTTATTATTACCTGTACTTTTAATCATATGAAGAGAAAGAACATCCATTTTTATCAGATGGGGTTGACATTTTGCAATTGCATAATTATTACAATATTTAGTAATACATTTAAAAAATATTATTTGCCCATTTTTTCTTTCTATATTTTTTTCACACTTTACAATGATCTTTATTGCAATCTAAAGTAAACATGAATTTAGTTGTCTTATACAATTTCTACAATAATTTCTAATTTATTAGAAAATATTTTTCATGAAATATGACATGCACAACTGTTGATCTGTTTTGAAATCTTACACTGTGTAAGCATTTAGGGCAAAAACGTGAGCACCTATAAAAGTATATATGGAATGACTAACATGTAATTATAAATGTCTTCTGTGAATACCATATATATATATATATATATATTGATCCTCATTGAAATCCGGTTCAATGGTGTTGTTATTAAACAAAAAAAAAAGGAAATTTATTAAGCTTTTAATTTTAATTAAATGTAGAGTTTAAATTTACAATATTATTTAAAAAGAATGCGTGTATCCAAGTATACACATGTTTATATGTAAAACGGATTTTTTAAAAATATTTATCGATTTATTTTAAAATAGTTTTTATATACCACCTGTTTTTAAATCCATTTGATTTAAAAACAAGCTGGCTAGCTAATTGCATTCCTGTTGCTTTTGTTTTAATTATTGTAACCAATTTTGATAGCGGAGATTTGATTTTTATGTTGTTGTTTTCATTTCAATAAACCCTGGGTGGAATTCTTAGATAGATTGAGCAAGAGATTAATATTTGCCCTGCCTCAGGCATAGAAATTGGACAAGTAAAGTGTTTCGTGGGAAATGGAGCATCGTATAAATAGCCCCGAAAATTTGGAGTAGCAGTTAATTCATTGTTCATTGATAGACAAGCTGTTTATCAAGTGAGAATTTATATCAGTACGGACATTTAATTTCTTAAAGGACATCAGCTATGATTAAATACTTTTGCCTACAACAAAATGAAAAATTCTATACTTGTTACCACCACCCGAATGGCTTGCTAACTCCACAAAAGACGGATCCCTGACTTCCAAGTTTGCTCCAGTAATGCCTTGAACACCTAAAAGAAGCCGGAACCTCTCTACATCTACCTTGCTGCCTAAAGAACCTGAAAATGAACTTAAGTAAAAGTGCACACTCTACGTGAACATTGCTTTTACCAAAAGGTAACTATTTTCGTTTTTATTCTTCCCAGGGTAAATTAATTCTCATTAAATCTCCGCTCAATCTAATCATAAATATGTATTCTTAAAGAAATATAGCCTCATATTTAATATTTGCTCTAATTTCCAATATTTTGTAGTGTGTCTTGGAATCTTAGTTTTAAGATTCCAATTTGCTTTCAGTTTTGTTTATTGGAGAGTGACGAATGAGTTTTATATTTTATGCCTCGCTTTTGTAAATGCTTTAGCAGTCTTGTATATATTTTTTTATGCTTACCTGTAATTATTTAGTATTCAATAATTAATTTATACTCTATGTTTGCCCTCTTGTTAAACCTCCAAAAATCTTTTGGCTGACGACTTTATTGTCTAATTTTCCACAGGTGGAGATTTCGTTTCTAATATCTCTAAAAGCGGAAATTAGAATTGTGTTTTTTTTTTGTAATTTTATAAGTCATCAGCAGGAAGATAAATTTTATCCTTTCTTAAATTACAGGTGAGAAATACTTTCATTCTGCTAGAGTATTTAAACTTTTGATATTTCATACTCATGTGCACTCTCCGATAGATTTCTTTTTGTAGTTATTATGTGTGCTTTAAATTTGTCAGAGCATGTACTCAGAATTTGTTTGTAAGTTTATTTTCTTTTCTTTATTTGCTGGGGCAGACGTAACTGTTTTTCTAATCATTTACTTGTCTCTTATTGGGACAATTAATTATTAATTTTGAAGTAATTTTCGCCAATCGTTTGGCTGGGATTCACCAGGTTTAATTGTTTCTTTGTTTCAATGATATTTTTCGATTGTTCTTGAGGTGGATCAATCACCGTTATTTTAAATGTAGTAATTGGTGCAATTCATACGGATATAAGGACATTCAATATCTGACCATGTTTAGATCTAAGGACATTCAATATCTGACCATGCTTAGATCTCGGAAAGCTCATCGGCACTGGGTTCTTTGATCTATTTCAAGGTCATATGGTTTAAATATCTGAAAGTGAAAACCAATGTTTAGGTGAATCCTCTGCTGAATGAAATTTGCTTCCTCCCTTTTAAATTTGTTTATTAGAAGATCAGTCAGTCTGTCATAGCTTTGCCTTTAGTATGTCTGGTACACGCCTGCGTTAACCCCCATCTATTGTGTCATAAACTTATATTTAATAATTTATTTTCTCATAATAAAATTTATGAAATATGTTTAAACTTAATTTGGCTGACGTTTGTCTTTGTGCTTTTGTCTCAATTGTCTAAACAATTTAAAATCTCTTGTTTCTCCCTGAGTCTAATCGGTGCAAACCATCACCATCATCTATTCTGATCACAGTAAACAAATTTTCCAGACACATAGTGGTCTGGTGGCGCCCTCTGTTTCAGAATAGATTGAGTATCTGGTATATAGGATAATAATTTTAGTGCTACCAACGTGAGGCTTCGAGTTTTCAAACTCATGTGAGATTTTGTTCGGACAATTGAGAAAGATTTCAGTGTAAGAGGCAAGATCTAGTAGGTGGAGGTTTGGTTTTGATAATTATTGCATGTATTTTGGAGCAGTTTGGTAGAATGGGGTTTGTCTTTCTTTTTAATGAAATAATTTATCAACTGTAAAAGCATATTTTCAAAAAGTCTATCGGAGTAATTTTAGTTCAGGAGTTAAATATAGTTCGTCTTTGTTTTGAAATAATTTATAGAAAACAGTAAATAGCATTTTATTTGCTATTAGATTTTAGATTTTCTTTTAAGAAGTTAGTATTGTGAATTTAATTTGTGTCGAATATGGAAGTCAATGAAGAAAGCGACAGGGCGGCATTTGTAGAAGAAAGTTCTGTCTCATTTAAAAACCCTCAAATTATAGAAAAAAAAGAAAGTGAGTCACAGATGATGATGAAAATGTTGATAAAGTTGGTAATAGAAATAAAGGAGGAAATTAAGCAGGTCCAACAGGCAAGGAAGAAAGAAGTTAGTGAAGTTAAACAGGGCCAGCAGGCTATAAAGGAAGAAATGATTATGGAAATGAAATAAATGAGATGAGAAATAATGGGAGAAGTAGAGAAAGAATCAAGAAGCTATAAAATTTATAGAAAATGAATTGAGAAATGATAGACAGGGAATGGAAAATGTAAAGGAAGAGATAAAAAAATGAAAAAGCAGCTAGACCAGGATAGCATTAGGTCTGCTAACTTAGAAACGAAAATAGTACTTGTAGAAGAAAAGATAGAGAGAGTATTTCATAATCGAATAGAAAGCCAAGATAATTTGAAAGCTGAGGTTGAACAAATGTGTCTAGATATGACAAAAGGCTGGGAATATAGGTTAGTTGAGATTGAAAATGAGTATAGAAACTCAGGAAGAAAAAGGCAAGAGGAAACCACCAGCAGATTTTGGGAAAAACAATTTTTTATTGAAGTATTTAAAGCAGAGGTGGTAGAAAGCCCCTTGAGGCATCTGGAAAGTCTGGATAGCTTGTTTCGCATTCACGACTGGTATGAAGATGATACAGTTACACTCTTCGGTAGCCATCTGCAGGGAACAGCCTTGGATTGGTGGTGCACATTGTTTACTAAACCCCATACATTTGAGGATTACAGACGTTCCATTTTGAGGACCTTCTGGAGTGAAGCCAGGCAAGATGGGATACTTTATAAGATATCACAAGAGAGATATCCTGTTAACCGTGGTGAAATGCATGCACAGTTGTTCTTTAGGCAGGTGGCAAAATTGAAATCTCTGACAGTGTTTCCTCAATCGGATGATCAGATAATATGGACCATTCATCATAATATGCCACCTACTGTACAGCAAATGATGATGAGTAATGGTAGTCACTCAATTGAGGAAATGGCCGAATTTATAACTCAAATAGGTTACGGAAATATAGTAAGAGAACCCATGGGCAGGTTTATTAGGGTAGACCATCAAGGCAATCAAACATCCCATAAGAGGGAACCACCTGACCGAGTTTAGATTTAAATTAGTCAGTCGTTTTCTTTTGGTTTTAGTAAAAAATAGATTTTGTTAATGAATTATGAGAATGGAGAAAGGTTTTGAGTAAAATGAAATATTGTTTTGTTTTTCATGAGTGCAAGGCAAACGTTCGGCCGAATTTCTAAGAATATTTTAAAGTGTTTATAGTTTAAAAAAAAAAATTACAGGAATTTTTTTTGATCACGTTTTGAGGCAGTTGAACCTGATTGAAATCCGGTTCAATGGTGTTGTTATTAAACAAAAAAAAAAGAAATTTATTAAGCTTTTAATTTTAATTAAATGTAGAGTTTAAATTTGCAATATTATTTAAAAAGAATGCGTGTATCCAAGTATACACACGTTTATATGTAAAATGGATTTTTTAAAAATATTTATCGATTTATTTTAAAATAGTTTTCATATACCACCTGTTTTTAAATCCATTTGATTTAAAAACAAGCTGGCTAGCTAATTGCATTCCTGTTGCTTTTGTTTTAATTATTGTAACCAATTTTGATAGCGGAGATTTGATTTTTATGTTGTTGTTTTCATTTCAATAAACCCTGGGTGGAATTCTTAGATAGATTGAGCGAGAGATTAATATTTGCCCTGCCTCAGGCATAGAAATTGGACAAGTAAAGTGTTTCCTGGGAAATGGAGCATCGTATAAATAGCCCCGAAAATTTGGAGTAGCAGTTAATTCATTGTTTGTTGATAGACAAGCTGTTTATCAAGTGAGAATTTATATCAGTGCAGACATTTAATTTTTTAAAGAACATCAGCTGTGATTAAATACTTTTGCCTACAACAAAATGAAAAACTCTATACTTGTTACCACCACCCGAATGGCTTGCTAACTCCACAAAAGATGGATCCCTGACTTCCAAGTTTGCTCCAGTAATGCCTTGAACACCTAAAAGAAGCCGGAACCTCTCTACATCTACCTTGCTGCCTAAAGAACCTGAAAATGAACTTAAGTAAAAGTGCGCACTCTACGTGAACATTGCTTTTATCGAAAGGTAACTATTTTCATTTTTATTCTTCCCAGGGTAAATTAATTCTCATTAAATCTCCACTCAATCTAATCATAAATATGTATTCTTAAAGCAATATAGCCTCATATTTAATATTTGCTCTAATTTCCAATATTTTGTAGTGTGTCTTGGAATCTTAGTTTTAAGATTTCAATTTGCTTTCAGTTTTGTTTATTGGAGAGTGACGAATGAGTTTTATATTTTATGCCTCGCTTTTGTAAATGCTTTAGCAGTCTTGCATATATTTTTTTATGCTTACCTGTAATTATTTAGTATTCAATAATTAATTTTATACTCTATGTCTGCCCTCTTGTTAAACCTCCAAAAATCTTTTGGCTGATGACTTTATTGTCTAATTTTCCGCAGGTGGAGATTTCATTTCTAATATCTCTAAAAGCAGAAATTAGAATTGTGTTTTTTTTTGTAATTTTATAAGTCATCAGCAGGAAGATAAATTTTATCCTTTCTTAAATTACAGGTGAGCAATACTTTCATTCTGCTAGAGTATTTAAACTTTTGATATTTCGTACTCATGTGCACTCTCCGATAGATTTCTTTTTGTAGTTATTATGTGTGCTTTAAATTTATCAGAGCATGTACCCAGAATTTGTTTGTAAGTTTATTTTCTTTTCTTTATTTGCTGGGGCAGACATAACTGTTTTTCTAATCATTTACTTGTTTCTTATTGGGACCATTAATTATTAATTTTGAAGTAATTTTCGCCAATCATTTGGCTGTGATTCACCAGGTTTAATTGTTTTTTCGTTTCAATAATATTTTTCGATTGTTCTTGAGGTGGATCAATCACCATTATTTTAAATGTAGTAATTGGTGCAGTTCATACCGATATAAGGACATTCGAGATCTGACCATGCTTAGATCTCGGAAAGCTCATCGGTACTGGGTTCTTCGATCTATTTCGAAGGCATATGGTTTAAATATCTGAAAGTGAAAACCAATGTTTAGTTGAATCCTCTGCTGAATGAAATTTACTTCCTCCCTTTTAAATTTGTTTATTAGAAGATCAGTCAGTCTGTCATAGCTTTGCCTTTAGTATGTCTGGTACACACCTGTGTTAACCCCCATCTATTGTGTCATAAACTTATATTTAATAATTTATTTCCTCATAATAAAATTTATGAAATATGTTTAAACTTAATTTGGCTGACATTTGTCTTTGTGCTTTTGTCTCAATTGTCTAAACAATTTAAGATCTCTTGTTTCTCCCTGAGTCTAGTCGGCGCAAATCATCACCATCATCTATTCTGATCACAGTAAACAAATTTTCCAGACACATAGTGGTCTGGTGGCGCCCTCTGTTTCAGAATATATTGAGTATCCAGTATAATATATATATGTATATATATATATATGTATGTGTGTGTGTGTTGCAGAAGTTATCAGATTAATGTAGAAAAGTAGGACTTAAAATAAATGTTAGCAAGAATAAAGTAATGTTCAATGGATTATCTCAAAATATGAAAATAAAGATTGATTATGATGAGTTAGAACAAGTTAACAGTTACAAATACCTTGGTCAGAGTATTAATACAGTTGGAAACATAATGGATGAAATTAATCATAGAATTTAACTTATTTGGAGTGCTTTTGGTAGAAATAACTTAATACTAGAAGAAAATATGCCTATGTGTTTGAAAAGAAAGGTTTTTAATAAACATGTTTTACCAGTTCTTACTTATGGATATGAGACTTAGACATTTAATAGAAGCCCAATACAGAAACTTTAGACCACTCAAAGAAGAATGGAGAGCTGCATGTTAGGAGTAACAAGAAGAGATTGAAGTCACAATATATGGATAAGAGAACAAACAGGTATTACTGAACTCATTAAAAAAATTAAAAGACTGAAGTGGAGTTGGGCTGGACATATTGCTAGAAGATATGATAATAGATGGACAATTGAAATCTTAACTGGATTCCATGAGATTGTAAAAGACCCAGAAATAGACCACATGTGAGATGGATGGATGAAATAAGAAAGTGTGCAAAGATGATGTGGAGAAGAGAAGCTAAAGATCATAGAAGATGGATTGAATTTAGACAGACATTTATCAAGTGGATTGATAATGGTTGATGGTAATATATCTTAAAAATCTGTCAAAACTTGGACAATCTCAGTGTCAATAACAATCAACAATTTCAAACTTTTTTCAAAGCAAGTTTGTTTTAACAATAAAGATGGAAACTCATCTTTATTAATGGTCCAATATACTTATATGGACACTAAAAATTACAACTTGACCACAGAGATTTAAATTATTGATACAAAAAAGTTTAAATAAACTTCATTAAACAGGTAAATATAACCTATTCTGAATGCTGACTAATAAATAATCAATTATAACATTACAAACTGCAATTATAAATTTCAAATTTCTATCAGCAAAATATGCTTATTACAAATTTTAAAGTGCATTGAATCCAGGTTAAAGCCTGGTTAAAATATTTACATATGCTTTCTGTGCGCTCAATAAATTAATTACTACAGGGTTAAAAAAAAGTGAAGGAACATCAAATTTTTGGGATTACCAAGCAGCTACAGGCCATGTATTCGAATCCAGTTCTGCCCAAATAATTTGCACAGAGAAGAATGATGCCAAAGGAAAGGTCAAAGAAGCTTTTTACATAGCAAATGATCTTAGTACCATTAATAAAAAAGAGGCATGCTTTGCTCTCTCCAAACAATGGACTAACTAATTAAAAATTCAAGCTCATTTGCATATATGTACAATAAATTACAACAGTCTTCATTCGTAAAGCTATGAGTATGAGATTAAAATACTAAATCTCAAAAGAGCTAAGCAGGCATATTAAACATTTTAGTATAATTACAGCTTCACTAACGCATGCGAAAAAATTGCATATTTATAATTACTACTCTTGAATAATAAATGTAACAATGTTCACGGCTAAATGGATTTTAATTAATCATTAAAAATCAGTGGACACTTAGACAATCTAAATATCAATAATATTGTATATATTTCAATATCTTTTGTCAAACTGCAATCTTTCATGTCTATATAAGTCTATTGAACCATTAATAAATGTGGGATTCCGTCTATATTGTTAAAGGATGTTGCTTTGACACATGTTTGAAATCGCTGATTCTTATTGATATTGGGATTCTGTAATTATTGATTGGTTTTTAATGATTACTTACAAACCCATTTTGCCTTAATAGAGCCATAGATTGAAAGCTGTCTGAGGATGGGGACAATCATAGATAATGGTTTCATGTGCTTTCTCTTGTAGCACTTATTTAAAAAAAAAAATAAGCTTGTTTAGAACTATTAGCAGCCTCTTTATATATTAGTATTGGTAATGCAAGCTAAATAGGTCCATGTGACATGTGATTGATTTTTACTAATATTATAATTTTGCTATTAGGGCTTTGGCTATATTAAATTGCTAAGCTTACTAATATACGAGATCACATAAGTTAGTTCAGGTCCATATAGTTTCCTTAACTAAAGAGCTGAATTTGAAGACATGTCTGAAGATTTAGATATTTTTCTTAATATTTAAAAATTAGATAAATGCTTGGCTTGAGTTACTATTTTGAATCTAATGTCCAAGCTCCTCACTAAAGAGAGCCACAGCTTGAAACTGGTCTGGGGATGGGGATTATCACGGATAAAGACTTCAGGTACTTTATCTTGTAGCATTTATTATAAAAAATAAATAAGCTTGTTTAAAGATATTAGCAGGCTCTTTATATATTATATAAACACAATAATACGCCCTATTAATTTCCTCTACACTATCTAAAGTATAGCATGTGTATGAATGAAATATAGTTTATAGTCTTAAAACTAATTTATTTCATGTAATCATATACCTTTTCAATAGATATTATTTTAAAAGTTAAAAATGAAATAAAGACTTTAATGAAATTCTAGTAATACTACTATTATTGGCCAGGTGTTCAAATAGTTGAAAGAGTAGAACAATAACAATCAAAATATTGAGTTACCCTTTAACAGCTAAAGTATTTGGTAAAGTATAAATAAAGATTGAAATAATTTAAAAAGCAAGTCATACATAACATGACATTACTTTTAATAAGCTTGTAGTTACAAAAATGCAATACAGAGAGCGTACCAATAGCTCAAACAAGCTTTTAATTAATAAGTGTGGTATGAGAAAATATTTAAAAACTCTATTCAGAACACTTCCATCTCCAGACCAACTGGTTTCTAGCTTATGGCTCACGTCAGTGGAGAGCTACAATATTCGGACGCTATAGTTTCTACTTAAATATACGTATGAAAGAAGTGCTGCTTTTTGAGTTGATATTTTAGCTCTAGTGTCCAGATATTCTAGCCCTCCGCTGATGTGAGCCATAAGCTCGAAACCAGATAAGAGTGTTCTGGATAGAGATATTAAATATTTTCTCATACCGCACTTATTAATTAAGAGCTTGTTTGAGCTATTGATACGCTCTCTGTATTGCATAAAGATTGAAGTTTTGCGAAAGCATTTAACAACTAAATTAGATTATATTAGTTTTTTTTTTTTCATTTAGTTATTCAATTTCTTTAATCATATTAAAAAATTTTAGCAGCCATAGATAACTGTGCTTTCTTTCTTATATAGGTGTATACTAACCATATTCATATATGATACTAGAAAGTATATTATTCAAAAGATTCAATATAATTTTTATATATAAATTAAAATTCTAATATTTAAAATTTTAATTATTTTATCAGAATTTATTTTAATCAAAAGCACTTTTTAAAAAAAAAAAAATTAAAAAAAAGAAAAGATATGAAATGAAACCTTTTAAAGTGCTTTAAAATTAATTAATAAAACAAGACTCTAATTGGTAATCATTTTAATGATCAGAAAATTAAATTAACAAAGAATAAAGTGAAAACATAAAGGTTCTTTATATATACTAATTACAAATGTTAAAAAAACGCAAATAAATAAAGATTTTCCCCGTAAATAAACGGATAATAATTGATTGTTAATATCTATAAACAACTGAATAAAAAAGTATTTTGTTAAAGTAAAATGAAATAAAATAATATTTAAAAAAAAACCCACAATATTGAAGAATGTCTAAGTATCTCTTAAATTGTTTGATAATATTTAAATATTTAAAATAACGCTTTATTTAATGCGCTTATCTTTACAATAGTAATGCAAGAAATTTTAACCCATTTAAAAACAAATTACAAACAATAAAACAAAAAAATAAAAAAATCACCCCATCAGACATTTTTTCAGGCTCTTGGTCATTTGTCCATCAGTGCTTTAGCCTATAGTAAGATGATTTTATGTTTCCTATTTTATTCTAAATGTTTTATATAGGGTATATGAGCACAAACTTTCACACGACCCACCACTCTCCATTCTATCTCATAACACTGATACACTTGAACACATATATGTCGAAAAGATAAATAATCACCAATATACGTATTTCATGCTAAACCAGCAATCATAAGTTGGTCCAGATTACCATCACTACACACATATACCATACGTGCTCAGATATATATTAAGATAGCCAATCTTCGTACTTTAATGGATAGGCTTCAATATACTTCACATCCAACTCTTCAACTGTCCATCCAATTGAAAATCTGATGATGGAATGCTATTGAAATTATGTGTTATTCTTTAATGAGCTGTATTATTATTTTTTTAAAACTAACCACACACACGCACACACACACACACATATATATATATGTTAATTTTAATATTTTCACGGATAAAAGATGTCATATTATTATTACTATTTGCGGGAGATATTCCGTGTAGTGAAAATGCTAAATGCTGACGTTTCAGTACAATATCAAGTACCTTCCTCAGAGCATCCTCTTTCTCAAATCATAAGAATGCATGTGGGATTTAAAATCGTTTTTTATAATTTTTTTTCTCCTCATATTTAAAGTCTATTGGTTGAGAAGTTTTAAAATTTATTTTTTCTTCCAATAGCTTCTTCCAAATGTTGTTAATCTTCTTTAATTCACACCTTTCATTTATGCTCTTGGGCCTTTTAAAAATCTCTATAGCTTCTCTTAGCAATCTCTGACAAAAACTACAAGCATTGTCGAAAGTGCTCCTAAGTGAGGATTATAATTTGTATTCTTCTCAAAATTTTTGATTACTTTATTTACTAATATTTAATTATAAGATTATATGTGCTTGTATTATAGATAAAGACACTGTGGGATGGTGTCGTTTCCACACTAAAACTATAAAATATGAACATTCATGGGCCGTTGACTTTAATAATTTTTCTGTGCTTTTTTGTAATGCGAAAATAAAAACAAAACAAAATCGTTTTTTTTAAATATTATTTTTTATTAATGTATACAATTTAAATGATAATAATAAATGTAAAATAACATCAACAAATTACAATTTGATTCCTGTTTTTTATATCGTATACTTTTTAAATTGTGTTATGGCTTTTTTTAATCAATTTTCTATCGGATATTTTTTTACTTGTGTTACGGCTTTTTTTTTTTTATCAATTTTCTATTGGTTACTTTTTTTACTTGTGTTATGACTTTTTTTGTTGTTGTTTAACTAAAAAATTATAATCGTAATAAAAATAAAAGTTGTTACGGTTAGATTTAGGGTTAGGCTTAGAGTTAGTTTAGGGTTAGTTTTAGTTTTAGGGTTAGTTTAGGGTTAGGTTTAAGCTTAGTTTTAGGGTTAGTGTTCTGTTTGTTTGTAATGCTAAATAAAAAAATTCAAAATCGTAAGCGTACTCAGACAGAAGAAAGAAATTCAAACTTTTTTAAACAACAAACAAATGTCTTCTTTACTTATTAAACATGTTTATAATATTTGCTTTTTATTAAATTTACAAACAAACCTGTACATTTGGACTTTTCTTACTGGATATTTTTCTCATACCACTCTTTTTTACTTCAAAAATATACAAATGGTAGAATCTTCTTTGTCTCGTGAATGTTACTAACAGTACGTTACTTGACACGTTACCTAATTGCAACTCAATAAAAACAGATATTTAACATTTACCCAAATAAAAGTTCAATACAGTATGTTGTAAAAAGTCTTATAATTATTGTTTTAAAACATCTGAACATTTCAATAGTTTAAAATAAAAAAAAATCCAATGAAAACAACATTTCAATACAATTCAAATACAAACTCTCTCATCAAGCCGTAATTATTTTATAAATTGTGCGAATTCATAAAATGTAATTGCTGCTTAGCGACATACATGCTGTACTGCGATGTGACATAGCAGCCTGCATTCTGTAGCACAACAAAAAAGTTGTATTATAGAAAATGCGGGTTCGAATGTGTCGGCCACGGAAACAGCATTTTAATGTGTTTTGGCGCGAAAACCGTGCTATAGCACGGCGTCTTTAGCTATAAGATGAGTACCAGATTATATATATATATTTCTTCTTTTAAACTGATATACCTATAAATATATTTTTGTTGAATAAAATTCCTTCCAAAACTTATTTTATCAATTCATTTTTTTATTAACCCTCGTGTTATTGATGTAAATCATTTTTAATGTCATTTCAAAATCTTGCAAAACATTTGATGATATTTTTGAAACTCATACTTTGTTACAAAACACAATTAACATTTCCCCCCACCATTTCAGTAGCATTTTGTATCCAATTTAAAACAAAATTTAATGTTAGTACATTGTTTAATTGTGTTAAGATAAAATATATTATGGCATTGTTCCAGACATGCTAACACTTTCATACTTTTGTGATGAATAACTAAATCACTTGCTAGTTAACACACATTTTGTTTTTAGAGATGGCACTGCAAACGCTTCCAGAAAGAACTAATCACTATTCAAGATTCTAATGACACACCCTGCATGAAGTTAAAACTTTCATTCCCAAATATACAATTGAAGCATAAAAATTGTCATTTAAAAAATAAATAATATAAAATGCATTTCTGGTGGAACAAGCATTGATCAACTTATCCATATAACAAACTTTCACATGGGGTGTTATTATTTTCAGTATTTTTTAATATCTGATTACTGCAATTTATTCTATGAGCAGATTGTAACAAATATGCTAGTTGAAGAAAATTTTACAATTGTAAATTAAATTGCATCAATATATTTACATTAAATAAAATAAATAACTGTTCTATCAAATATATGTAAACAAACATAGGTAAATATATTCTTAATTTTTTGAAATATTTAGCATTCAATTACTATACTACATAAGCAACTAACCAATTGATTTTCAGAATGTTTGTATTTCAAAAACATCCTCTACAATCATCTACCTAGTGAGGCTCCAATTGTCTACATAAATATAACAACTGTTTTGTTATAATAATAATATTAAAGTAAGTATTTAAAGACATCAATAATTAAATAAGCAGTGTTTAATCTGCTTTATAAATTTTTGTTCAATGAGCATATATGCAATAAGTTACTTTTTATTTTTTAAATATTTATTTAACTGTATGTCTAATGGTGAAAATAAACTTTAATCTTTAAATTTATCTTTCTAATATTGTTTTTTACAAATTTCATTAACACTTCCTGAGCTTTGGATGCTCATCCACATCAATGGCTTTAGGTCGCTTGAAATTGGTCATTTTTTGAGCTACGATGATGATTTTACACTTGTTTGAATGCTTAGAAAAAGTTCTGTAAGATGCTGCCCTCTCTTGAATTATTTTATAAGTAAAAAAAAAACAAAAGGAGGAGGCTGTCTGTTCTCAATGCTGATTGGCTGATGATTATTTGGGCAAAAAAAGACCAGCAATAAATAATTTTCACTGCTGAAAATGAAAATATATGTTTTAGAGTGTTATTATTATTATTTTTGTACAGATTATAAATTATTTTCATAAAATATGCTGTAAATATAGTTATTTTACAAAAGTAGTAAAATTTTATTAAAAAAGTTGTATACTTTTACACGAACATAAATTAAAAAAGAAACCAGTGAATAGCAATGATTTTGATATCTGTCAAAAGTTTAGATTGCCCCAAGCTGTTTATTTGATTTTCTAACAAAAATTAATGTTTGAGAATATTTTTCTGGTATTTATTTATGTATTATAATGTGTTCTGGTAAAATATGCTGAAAATATAATTATTTTTAGAAATATGGTAAGATTTTACTAAAAAATTCTTAACTTTTATAATAACATAAATTGAGGAGAGAAATCAATGATGTTGCATCACCCTGTAATATGCTAAGATTTTTTTTTATTTTTTCCGCTATCGAATATTTTTATAATTATAAATAAAAATTTACTTTTAAAATAACTTATTTACTTTCATAACCTGACAAATTATTAATATACTTTTTACAAATGAAACTAAAATGAATGTAATATTAAAAGATGAATATATTTTTACTGTTGATTCTGTAATTGACCAATAAAAAGTTTAGAGTTTTACCTCATTCAGCCAACTGGAATTTTTATCACAGAAAAGGTTAATAAAACATAAGTTCAATAAATAAAATCAGTCTTATCAAGAAAGAAATTACCAGAAATAAGTTATGAAAACAAAAAAACCCACTTTATTTTAGCTTTTAAGCTACAAATGTACTTTAATAGCAAAAATAATATCTAAAAAATTGTTTACTTAAAACATACTTCATAAGAACTATAATATGCACATTATTCAAAATATTAAAAATCAATGTTTTATTACAAAAAAATAATCCAGGGGTTGTTAACAAAAGATATTTTCATTTTGATGTCAGTAATTTTTTAGTTGACTAATTTTATGCTAAAAGGATAATATATTCAAGTAAAATTTAAGTTCTAATGTCAGATAATTAAAAAGAAATTTAACAATTTACCAAAACTAAATAATGAAAATAATGACTAAACATAAGCTTAAAATTCTTTTTTACATTGGAAACAAATCATTGATGCACATTAAAAATGATATTTTAGCTCTTTCAAATAGGAAATATTCTCAATTTCAAAATATCATTTTAATGTATGATAACTTTTTCCATCACATGATCACCATTTATTATGTTTGCTCATAACTGTTATTAAAACAAGAAAAAATTTATATATAGTATATATTTTATGCACAAGCCTTCTGGGACCCATTGATTATTTTGGATTGCACTGAGTGGCACTACTAGGTGGAGAGGTTTGCTTGTTTATAACTTTTGACATCAAGTTACTTTACTTGAACTAATATTTTACCAATAAAATCATGTGAAGCCATACTTAAATTAAAGTTTGTACCATCAAATAAATGAGTAGTGTATGTGACAATCAATTATGACTCAATTTCAATATGTCTAAACATTTAACAAGGCAGAGTCATATTAAATTTGTTTTTATTAAATAAATCTTAAATAATATATCAGGTACTGACTTAAATAAATAGTGCATTTTAATTATATATAAATAATTTAAAAGTTGTGAACCCTAATTATAGAGCATGAAACTTTCATCGTTTGATTACAATATCATAAATGAAACTGACAAATGTCTTAATATATGCATACATTTTATGATATTCTCAGATTTTAGGTATGTTATATATTACCCATGGATGTATATAACATTTATTTTTGTGATATTACTCTATTTATCACAAATCATCAGACTAAATGGTTATGCATTCTATAGAGTTTGGGAAGTATTATTTAAATGATATAGTGACAGTACATTTTTCCAATCATTTATCCGCATTTGTTTACCCATACACCCGGGTCTCGTTTTATGCAATTTCGAAGTTATGTGATTCATATTTCCTTTTAATATCTTTGTATGCAGTTTTTATGTGGTAAAAATTATTAGATCAGAAGTCAATTTCCGATAATGCGCTATTACTAGAAATATTATAAATTTCATCCACTCACACAAGTAATAGCGCATTATCAGAGTTTGACTTCCATCTAATAATTTCAATATTTTTAAGAACTTTATAATAGTATTGTAATAGATTTTATGCAATAAAAATGTTCATAATTCACTTAAAATCAGGATTTCCCATTTTATATACACACATTTTACAAGATTATAAAGTAAATCTGTTCAAACATTATAGATGCCTATACTATGCATGTTGTTGTTGCATTTTAAATCACATTCTATTTTTGCTTTTTTAAAAAAGAGTACTTAATCAATTAATCATTTAGTGTCCACAAGTAATAAATTTTACAACATTATAATGTAAAACTGTTCAAACATTATAAATATGCATACTATGCATGTTGTTGTTTTTGCATTTTAAATCACATTCTATTTTTGCTTTTTTTAAAAATAAGTATGTAATCAATTAATCATTTAGTGTCCACAAGTTTATTTTTAAATGGTGAGTAATAGTGGTGGGCACAATCAAATTTGATAATTAAAATCTGATTTTTAATTATAATTAACAATGTAAAAATTATGTAACATGATCTGAAATTAATGTGATGTGAAACAATGAAATTTGATTTTTAAATGGAATTGAAAATTAAAAAATTAAAGACAAAAATTATAATTTAATTGTTAGTTTTAATTAAATTTTGCCCAACAGTGGTGAGTAGGTGTCTTTTTATTATCATAAGTCTAAGTTCTTATTTTTAATTTAAACTTTTAGTTTACCCTAATTGAGAGGAAAAAAACACTCAAGAAAATGAATTTCTTTGGAAACAAAAATTTAAATTTTAGATCATTTAGTAAAATGGAAAGGATCAACAGTGATTGGAAAACATTTTAGTTTAGTCGAATGTACTATAAGAGCAATAAAAAAAATTAAATTGTTGCCAGTTGAATTTCCTCTTGTGATGAATCTGATGTCTTAGCAGTTCACAAATGAACTTACATATTGTCAAATAGTGATAATGATTAAAATACTGTATATGTATGAAAAAATGTAAAATACTGTAAATTATGCATTAAAATATATTGTTTTGAATAAAATTAAATACTGTAGTTAATAAAAAAAAAGTAAAAAAAAATTGTCTTGTATCAATTTTTTTCAAATTTGAAATTTTTTTTAGTCCTATTTTATTTTCTTATTTTTTTATGTGAATTTTAAAATAATTTTATATTGTTGCTTTCCTTTTATGCAATTTTTTGAAAATTACAGTATGTATCCCTTATTTTTCAAGGTAAGTTAAGTCTATTTTTGTGTGATTTCTTTTGTGTGCATATTCTGAGAAACCTATCTACTGCATAAAATGAGATCCAGGTGTATTTTAAGTACAATTATTCATTTTATAATAAATATTTGATTTACTATTCAAAGATTAATTAATAAAATGAGTTTAATAAGACATTGTCAAATTTAACTATTGTCATATGAACCAGATTGATTTATAGAAGGCTCATAATTGAATATTGAATGATTAATATTAAGTTGGTTGATTTAATGGTATTATTAAAAGAAGGATTGATATATTTTTAAAAATGATTGTGATAATGTGAAAAGCTTAAACCTTCAAAACCTGCACCTTAAACATGCTAACAGACAGCCAATCAGCAGTTATTATTACATCTGATTGGCTGTACATTAGCATGTTTAAGGTGCAGATTTTGAAGGTTTAAGCCTTTCACGTTATTATAATATTATTTGCTTGTGCTTAATAAATTTGATATATTTATAAATGATTGTGATGAACTAGGCAGCTGTTTATACACTTTCCTCATAAAAATTCGAGTAAGATTTAGAGTGATTTGTCAGTTTTGAATAGTAGCATGATTGAATAATGAATATTTCAAATATTAATTTTATTTAAACACATGCATGTACCATATATATATATATATATATATATATATATATATATATACATATATATATATATATATATATATATATATATATATATATATATACGTACAAAATTAAACTAACCTTAACAGTGCCTATCATGTCTTCTGCCACCAAAATATTAATTACAAATAAATGGAAAATCATTTTTTCATACATTCACTTGCACAATTATATATATGATGTATTGATCTTTTATATTTATGCCTTACACAGAAATTTATAAAAGCTTATAGTCTTCAATCTAATAACATTTGATGAAAAAGGAACTAGCCTTTCGCATGACATATTATTAGATTATATATTTATATGTTTAACTAAGTAGTAGTTACATACTTTAAATGTTTATTGGATGGCAGGGCTACTTAAAAATGAATTGGATTGTGAGCCCTGTCTTTACAGTTACTGTTAAATTAGTACAGCCATAGCAATGATCAAATTATGGCTAAAATTCAAGTTCATACATTAATATACACAATTGACTATTAAAACAGGCAAAACTCTCCAAACAGTAGTGCCACTCAGTGCCAACCAAAGTAATCAATGGATGGCAGAAGGCTTGTACATAAAATCCCTATCTAGTACCTACCCATCCAATATCCCAGACTAGTTTCTGGCTTGTGCTCTTCATCAGTGAGCAGCTTTGGATCTGAGAGCACTGCACCTAGATCTTAGGATCTAATTCAACCATCCAGCAGATACCTTTTATCTCTACTTAACTACAAAACTATGAAAATAAAATTGAAAACATAATATTTTCAATCTAAGCTCAATAGCTTATATAGTCATATGGGTCTGAACACAGTTTGGTACCCATACACTTTCCTGTCTTTGGCTCAACCATAGCCACCATTATCCTATGAGACAGGATTGGTGTTAAACCACTAAACATCACATGATCACTATTTCATATGCTAGAACATTACTGTTATTAAAACAGGCATACCTCTCCATACAGTAGTGCCACTCAGTGTCAAAAAGAGTAATCAACAGATTCCAGAAGGCTTGTATATAAAATCTCTATCTAGCGCCTATTTATCCAATTTACCCAGACTAGTTTCTGGCTTGCCTTCTGGCATCCATTGATTACTCTGGTTGGCAATGAGTGGCTAAACTTAACACACCATAACGGTTTGCTTGCTGGCAGCTGATTCATTGACATTTTGTTTTCTTTTTAAAATTACACAAAAACTATAAGCATGACAGCTACAGAAATCAATGCATTTATTGATGCTTAATTTCCTCTTTACAATAGTGGACTACAATTTGAAATCGGATAAAATTTGAATTTTTTATTAATATTTTTATTAATAAGTGCATTTATTTTTTTTATTTTTGGGTCAGTTTACTAAATTATAATAAAACAAAGAAGACATAATTGCTTTATCATCCAGATTAGTTAGTAAAATGGATTAAAAATACACTATTGACTCATATTTCAACACCTTCAATGCAATAAAAATGTAATTGCAAAATATAGGTTGATCATAAGTATTCAATTTTAATTTTTAAATTATTTGAATATTTAAGTTTTTTTTATTATTTAATAACTGGTACAATTTATTAATGTGTTTGCATATGTATTAGTGTGTCCATGTAGTATATATATATATATATATATATATATACTACATGGACACACTAATACATATATAAATGATTTATATATATATATATATTAAATCATTTATGCTCTTTATTATACAATATATAAATTTGTATTCAAGTATAACAAAAGTGGTTTATGTACAATGGAATGTTGGGTCTTTGATCCAAGTTTGGGGCAAGCTTATTTTATAAACATAATGATTCTCAAAAGATTTAATAATTTATTAATAGGTTTATATTTGTATTAGGGGGCTTGTGTTTGCATTTGCATGTTTGTGTTTGTATAACAAGTAATGATTTGCATATATAGAACAGTGTAATGCAAATTTTGGACTGATTATCAGATGCTCAGAAAGTTTGCAATTGATGAAGCAATCACAAAATTTATTGTGCATAGTACCACATGAAAATGTAAACACTTAAAATGAAGAAAGAGAGGTTTCAAATGGCGGGGGGTGTCTATTGATAACCACAATGATTATGTATATACCACATGATATTGTATGCAGGCAAAGAATCAAATTCAGTAGTTTGCCACATCTTGCATAACATTATTTTCAAGTATATAGCTAGAAAATGAGCTATATGCAAATAAATTATATCTCTGTGGGAGAACAAATATAACAAGATAGCATCACTGGTGTGCATAAAGAATATGTAGATCACTGGTTTGCACAAAAATATAAAATGAAGAGATGAAACTCATTTTATCAGTGATACCGACAGTAGCCTACCATTTCTAGCTTTAGATAGGCAAGAAGCCAATTGCTATGATGACAAATGCTTATTCACCAAATGATTTGTTTTGTATCTTTTATTAGGATGAATATTTTTCTTATAGATGCCTTTGAGATTTGTTAAGTTTTAGGGTACAAGATAAAATGAAGAATTCTTATGTGACTAGTTTTAGAGATTCTGAAGCAATGGATTTTCTTAGATAAGAATTATTATACATGGTTTGAATGATAATTTTATGAGAAATATAAAGAAATTATCAAGGAATATGTAATTTAAACTTAAGTAATGATAATGTAGAAATTATGAACAAACAATAAAATAATACATCAAGCGTTGGTGGTCAGCACAGTCGCCTTACAAGAAGTTGTCCCAGGTTTGCAGGTTCACTTCCCAGTCAATGTTATGACACATGAAAAAAAAACAATAAAATAATAATTATGTTGGATGTGAAAAATCGTTTTTACTTTATTTTTAAATGATAATCACTATTTGTTTTAGCCTTATTGTTTTCCTTAGTTTCTCTAGTTTCTATCAATGTAAAGTTTCTTTGCTCTAATATTATAAAAACTCAAGTTATTGTGAAAATTGTGTCTCAAGTCTGTTTTTTTAAATCAATATGGTGCCAGGACAATCTTAATTAACCCAAAAATAAAAATGGATATTTATTTCATATATTTCAAATTCTCAAGTGAAAATTTTTAAAGGTATATATAAGAATGTGTGAAATGTTTCATTTTGTGTTACAAAAACAGTGGTACATTAGTGAATAATTATGTGTTACAATAGTGAATAATTTTAAAAGTGTCATATTTGTCAAGCAAAAAAGTGTGTTTTGTATCAAAATATTTGTGGATGAAATTCTATGTGATGTGTTTCACTTTCATCATTTGACAGACTAATTGTAGAATAAATATTAAAAAGGAAATACTAATTTTGACAGTTAAAAAAATCTATTTCATCAGTGTCTTATACACCCTTTGAATTATCTAACCATGGCATCAATTTTAATAAAACACATATTCTGACCAAAAATGAACAATATATCACGAGACTGCTAAGGGTAGCTATATATTTTTTTTAAAAAGTCCAAAGTAATAAATGAAAAGTGTGTGTTGAGTAAGATTAACAATATTTAGAAAAATCTATTGGAGGATATTTTATTTTATAATTTCTTAACCAATAGGATTTGGATATAAGGAGGAAATAACAAAAGAAAAAATAATAATTTTAATCTCACCGCACACATTCTTATGATTTGAAAATCAAGAAACTCTGAGGAACTGTTTTTATTATTGTACTGAATATCACAGAATTAGCTATTATATTTTTACTACATAAAACATCTGTAAATAATACTATGAATTTATCATTTATCCTTGACAATATTAGACAATAAATATTATCGATAGATGGATGGATGGATGGATGGATGGATAGATAGATAGATAGATAGATAGATAGATAGATAGATAGATAGATAGATAGATAGATAGATAGATAGATAGATAGATAGATAGATAGATAGATAGATAGATAGATAGATAGATAGATAGATAGATAGATAGATAGATAGATAGATAGATAGATAGATAGATAGATAGACAGACTGAAAGAATGGTGAAAAATTAAATTTAAACCTCATTTAATCTACTTTATAAAATAAAATACATTTTTACATGAGTTATTAACATTTAATTTTTTTACATATGGGTCTTGAACCGTTAATAATATTAGTATCTATAACAAATAAATATTCATTTTCTATTGTTATAAATGCCATTGCAATTAAAAAATATATACTTTCAATATAAATATATGCTTTCAAATTAATTAAAACTTATATTTCTTTTTGACAAGCACTATATGAAGAGTCTCCATTGCTCCATCCCAAAAAAATGAATAAATTAAGATCAAAGTGTATTCTTGATTAAACCTAACATCTATCTACAAAAATAAAAAAAAAAGAAATATGATTTTAATATCTTTATAGAAAAAAGTGTTCATTAGAGAAAAACAGGTTAAATAAGAAATTATTATTAAAGTAATTCTAAACAGAAGATAATCAACTCTTTACAGTATAGTTATATTAAGTCAATGTTGTTTTTTGTTGATTGTGAGGAAACTTTTGATCCAGGGCACAAAATAGAAACTGTGAATAGATAACTGTGATCATCTTATCTTTGTAACTTCTGTTTAGAATTATAATTAAAAAGCTAGACTAGTAAATCTATTAGTTAATTACATTAATTCAAACATATCTGAATATTAATACACAATAAATATTACAATTTTATGAAAAAAGTCTTTAAGGTGAAGAATATAAAATCTTCACATTTTCTTTCCAAGATAATTATGATTGGCCTACATAATTGAATTTATGTACAAAGGTAAAATTACCACTTTTACTTTCTTAAAATCTCAATATTTTGCTAAGAGCTTCCTTACATTCAACAAAAATAAATTTGATTTAATATAGAAGTACAGTGTGTGGGTAAAGGGTTAATTATGTTCTGCTTTACCGTTTTAAACTGCACTATCTAAATCTATTAATCAATTATATTATTAATGTATTATACCACAAGTATGCTGCAATAAATATAATGGAGTCATTAGAACCATTCTGGTATTCAGTTCAACACAGAGAAACAACAATGAAAACTTTAATATTTGAAATAATCCCAAATATGTTAAATTAAGAACTACTTATTTTTATGTAATATTAAATGCCTCATTTTTTATAAATTACTCATTAGCTTTATTCTTACAATTATTTTTCATAATAAAAACAGCATCATCTATAATCTGTATGATCTGATTATGTCCATGAAATTCATGTTTATGTATATGCATTAATGAGAATTATTTAAGGGCAATTAAAATAAACATTGTATTAGGCTGCCCTTACTAATTTGTATACACATGAAATCAGATAAAGGAGAAATATAATAAAAAACATGGAATATATTTTGCAATATTATAAATTCCATTATATAAAAGTAAATAATAGTTTTATAGTCAACTTACAACATGTCTGCCATCTTGACTAGCATGTTAATGAGTCTTCTTTTTTAAAATAATTGTATAATGCTATTCAGTATGACAGACATGGTTGTTATTTAAAACATTGTAGAAATTCTCTCAGAGTGTATATATATAATAATCCCAATGCGTAACGCTATACTGAAATAAATATACAAATATTAAGCATTAAATCACCCTAACATGGTTAAAAAAAATCAGTACCGACCTCTGTGAACTAATATATAAATACATTAGAGTACGTATTTCAAAATAGCCAGCTCAAAACGATACCGCTTTGAACTGTCTGTTATAAGATATTATATATTGAAATACGAACAAACTCAAACAGTTCAAAGCAGTATCGTTTTGAGCAGGCTATTTCAAAATACTACTTTAATGTATTTGAATATTAGTTCACAGAGGGCAGTACTTGATTTTCTTAACCATATGGGGTGATTTAATGCTCAATATTGATATATATGTAGATCAAACAAACTCTAATTTATATACATACTAAATAGAAGCTTTATAATATTGTCGTTACAAACATAAAAAATATCAATAATAGTTATCTATATTTAAATTAAACATGAGTAATACGATTATACAGGTAGTATCTAAAAGATTTTAATTTTGTTTCCTCATCTGAAGGGAAGGTACATTAACTGTTCTCTTTTGTTTTCCATGACTCTATTATTCTCTGGTGTTATTTTACATCAACTTTTTGTTTGGTATTACTATGTACTGTTTATTGCTTTATTTGTAATGATAATAAATGTATAATTTCGTTTTCACTTTCTTTCATAAATGTCAGAAATAATCATGGGATAAGAAGAGTTTAAATTTTATTTATAATATATTTGATGCTATCTCATAGTTTAATAAGATTTTGGGGATGTGTACTGAAAATCTATTGATTTGATTGTTTATACAACCTTCTATTATATATATGTGTATGTGCGTGAGCGTGGTTGTATAGACATATGTTCATGGACGAAGAAATATATAATATAGACAAATGTTAATAGAGAAATTAAAAAAATATATTGATAAAAATATAGATAGCCAGATAGATAGATAGATACATAAATTAATAAATAGATAGATAGATAGATAGATAGATAGATAGATAGATAGATAGATAGATAGATAGATAGATAGATAGATAGATAGATAGATAGATAGATAGATAGATGGATGGATGGATGGATGGATGGATGGACGGACGGACGGACGGACAGACAGACAGACAGACAGACAGACAGACAGACAGACAGACAGACAGATAGATAGATAGATAGATAGATAGATAGATAGATAGATAGATAGATAGATAGATAGATAGATAGATAGATAGATAGATAGATAGATAGATAGATAGATAGATAGATGACTACATAGAAAAATCGATAGCTAGGCAAATAAGTAAATAGAGTGTACTTCTGTCCAATTGTAAGTATAAAAAAATAATAATTGAATTATTATATTACTCTGGGGGGGGGGGCATAAGTTCAAGCACAAATGTACCAGAATTAAAATCAGCCCAAGGATATTTCACTACAGAATTCCTGCACTAAACCTTTAATGGCAATCAAAACGTGATCTTTATAATGCCTTTAATGTTTTGAATGCAACTTATTGAAGATATTGATTTAGTTATAAATGTTCATAACTCAATGTCTTATGGATCGGGATTAAAAAAGACATTCAATAAATATTAATTTGTTATTTATTACTTTAAAGCTATAAATAAATTATACTTAAATTCAACACAGCTTTCAGTAAACATGTGCTTTTTATAGACATTTAAAGTTTAATAAATACTTTAACTAAATTTATTATATATAGAATGTTAATGTAAAATAATTTGATATGACGACCATTATTAAAAAATCTACAAGATGTTTTATATGATTCTGAAAATATTATTAATAATAAATACGTTTTCTACTTGTTAAATATGACAATAATAGAAGTATTGTTACAAAACAAATATAGGGGATTTGAACTCAGACTTTCAAGACATTTCACTATCCATACTATCTCATACTACTGATACACCTGACCTCACACATGTAGAAAAGATAAATAATCACCAATATACATATTTCGTGCTAAACCAGTACTCATCAGTTGGTCCAGATTACCATCTCCCATACATATATATAATCAATTGTCAGTATGTATTAAGATAGCAAATACTTACATTTTAATGTACAGGCTTCAACATACTCCAGCCTCCAACTCTTCAGCCATCCTCACCATTGAAAATTTTATGATAGAATATCCAAATCTCATGCTGATGCCAATATTGTTGTCATACCTATGTTGACCTGAAGTTACTAATATAGGACAGTATTCATTTAAATACATATAGGAATGGCAGGGTGCAGACTTAATATGTAAGATTTGAAATACCAATCACTCTTACACCTGAAGCATAACTGTAAATATAGGTGATTTGAACTCAGATATTCAAGCTTGAAAGTCTGAGATCAAATCTCCTATATTTACAATTACACTCCATGTTTAAGAGTGCCTAGTATTTCAAATGTTACAAAACAAATAACTTTTTTTTTAAAATTGAAGACATCAAATAAATGAAAGGTAATGACTTTTTTAAAAAATTTATAGTGAACATTGGACAATAAATTTTAAAATATTTTATAATGAATATTATGCATGGGTTTTATGGGAAAGAAAAATCTTACTTATATACTAAAGATTGCATATTAATTATTTACATTTGGAAAGACTGTAGCTAAGAATAGAAAACAATAGAGATTGTCATGATGAAAGTGTTGATGCCATAAATAAAGGAAGATAGCTTAATCCTCCATTACCTTGTAATAAAAAAATATAAACACTTCCATCAGAACATATTTGCATTGTGAAAATATGTAAAGTCATGGCAAACTACTTATTTAACTTTGTACTTTATGCATGTTTCTTTTTTTCAGATTTATAAGGGACTTGTCAGCAAGCTATTGAATAGATAATGCATATATTACACACGTACCAAAATTATACAATGTGATACATTATTAAGGTTATTGTGAAACCATAAAATATTTATAATATTTTTATCAAAACTTTTGGACCATATGCAATGATTATATTGGCATAGATACTCTAAGGCAACTGATGAAAAAATTTATGCATGGTATGCCTGTATACTGCATACAATTTTTAAAAATTTTCATATATTTTGGCTGAATAAGTAAAAAAATGTTTCGCATGTTGTATGGATATTAGATTTCAAATTTGTATACATGTAATAAAATGGATTCATCAAGTAAATATATAGTCACTCATATTGATATATAAAAAAAAACATCAACTATTTTATTACTATATAATATGTTTCCTTGATCCAGAATTTTGTCAATTAACCCTGTAGATTAACATTAGTCCCAACTTGTCAATGTGATTGTTGGTTTACTCTGTGCAATAATATGGCAGGCTACATGCCGAGTTATTTACATATTTGTGCACAGTATGATGAACCAACTTTGTTATATATATATTCAATGCCTGTATTTTTTCCAAATTATATATATATAATCTTGTAATTGATATTAGTAAATACAGTAATCTAAATATATATAAAATACAACTTTAAATTTTTTTATCAATTTAGGAGTGCTTTTGACTATCTTCCTTTTCTTTGTCAACTAACACTTTCAAACAATTCCGTGATTTTTACGCTTGCTGTCTATTTATTTATTATGCCTTAAAAACAGATAGACAGTAAACGTAAAAATCACGGAATTGTGGGAAGGTTAGCCATTGAAAGTGTTAGTTGACAAAGACTAAGTAAGAAGATAGTCCAAAGCGCTCCTAAATAGATAAAAAAATTTAAAGATATACTTTATATATATTTAGGTTACTGTATTTATTAATGTTCAATTAGAAGATTACACACACACACATATATATATATATACAAATAAAATGTCCATTAATTAAAACTATTGTAATAACAAAAAAAACAATAAACATAACTATATACAGTCTTTCAATCCAAAGAAGTAATTTTGGTTAATTACTTACTTCTGCTATAGTTGAAAAACTGTATATAATAGTTAATTACCGTTATATTTGTTATTTTTATTGTTATATATATATATAGAATGCTTTGATATATGTTTTGGTTATATTTCTTTTACCTCAGCACGTGTTTAATAATTGCAAAGATATTTGTAATTAGTAATTGTCAGCCATTATAAATTTACGACAGAATGAAAGTGTCTTCAAGTATATACATAAATTTAGTGTGAAATAATTTAATTTTTAATATTTTTTTTAAATTATTAGTAGTAATGTTTTGAATAATGACTTCCTATAATTGCCAGTAATTAAAGACATTTTCTATGCATATTTATTTATTTTAACAGATATTTATTAAAGTAATTAAATAAATTTCTAAGATAATTAGTTGAAATATCTAATTGTTTAAAAAACAAACCTCATTTAAAATAAATTTAATATATGTGGGTAAGCGGATTTCTCCAGGCTTATTTAATTTACAGACAACATATATTATTGAAATGTTAAATATGTTTATAATTAATTAATTTTATTGCACAAAAAAGCTCCAAGTTACTTGATATAATTGAATTAAAATATAAAATAATTGCATAATAATAATCATTGCATAAATAAACAACTAGAATAAAAAAAAGGTAAATAAATGATATAATTTAAAGGGGAGATCACAAGATACTGAAATAGAGGAAGGTTCAGAATTAAGATAGGAATAATGGAATTGTAGTTCGAAAATATGTCTGTCACTCTATCAATATTTCAAATCATGCAGGGTTATAAATATAAACTAATATACACTACAGCTATCCAAAAAGCATAATTTTTGATATCAATTCGTAATCCATATTTATTGGAAATCTTCGACTTTCAGTAGATATGAGATAACAAAAGGTATTTGAAATGATATGGTTGAAATAAGGTAATTTTGTAGATTTGTTAAATTACTTGACTGAATTTCGTATTGTAATGAATTTTAATAGATTGATAAAAAGTAAAAAAAAACAATCACCAAATAGATTTTAAATGATACGGCCATAACAATCTCAACCATCACAAACACCACCACCATCATCATCATCATCATCATCATCATCATCATCATCATCATCATCATTATTATTATTATTATTATTATTATTATTATTATTATTATTATTATTATTATTATTATTATTATTATTATTATTATTATTATTATTATTATTATTATTATTATTATTATTATTATTATTATTATTATTATTATTATTATTATTATTATTATTATTATTATTATTATTATTATTATTATTGGAATTATGTTTTCTTGTAATGGATCTTTTACTCCTCATCTTGAAATGATTGTTGGTAAGGCTTTTAAGGTTATGAGTGCCATTCTTAGACATGGTTATCAGTTCAGTAATGATACTAAACGGAAATTGTTTTTTTCATTGGTTCTTCTTATTATTGAATATGGTTCAATAATTTGGAACCCTATTTCTTTACAAGGATGTAACTTGTTGCAGTCTATTTCAAAGAAGTTTTTCAAATATGTTTTTGGAAGGGTAAAATGATTAATCTTTCATCTAGAGGGAAGTATACGGATTTGAAATATTTTTATAAAATTGTTAATAAACAAGTTATTTTAGCAGATATAGTTTCAACTATCTCAATTAGGTCTTTGAGTTATGATACTAGGTCTACTTGTGTATATCAGATTCAAACATGTCGTTCTAATATTCTTAAATTTTCTCCTTTATTTAGGTTACCCTCTTTATACAATCAGATTGGGAGTAACCTTAATCTGTGTGACATTGATTATAAGAAATTTTGTAATCTTATTAAACTGAAATGTTATGTTTGATTTTGTCTTTTAAATTTTACTTTATTATGTATACATTTATATTTTCATTTTATGCTATTTGTTTTATTTTCACTTTTATTGAATGTGCAAACTGTAATTGGCTTTATGCTGTTGTTTAGCACTTAAATGAATGAATTGAATTGAAGAATTATTATTATTATTATTATTATTATTATTATTATTATTATTATTATTATTATTATTATTATTATTATTATTATTATTATTATTATTATTATTATTATTATTATTATTATTATTATTATTATTATTATTATTATTATTATTATTATTATTATTATTATTATTATTATTATTATTATTATTATTATTATTATTATTATTATTATTATTATTATTATTATTATTATTATTATTATTATTATTATTATTATTACTACTACTACTACTACTACTACTACTACTACTACTACTACTACTACTACTACTACTACTACTACTACTACTACTACTACTACTACTACTACTACTACTATTATTATTATTATTAATATTATTATCTGAAATGATAATTTGTCTTTATTATATTGAAGATCATAATATAAAATTTGTTGATATTCAGAAAGACCTTGGTATTATTTTTGCCAGCAATGGATCATTTCACCATCTTATTGAAAATGTAGTAAATAAGGTGTTTAAAATTATGGGTACAACTTTAAGGCATGGTAGACAATTTACTGGTTTTACAAAGTATAAATTATTCCTCTCTTTGGTTTTGCCTATTTTAGATAATGGATCTGTTGTTTGAAATCCCAGTTTTAAATGAGATATTATTAAAATTCAATTGGTTTATAATAATTTTTTTAAGTACATAAAGTTAAATGACTATTATCTATCCCTATCCTGTTAGAAGAAAAATGAGAGGTCTTAAAATTTTATATAACCTTGTCAATCAGAAAATTATATTAACTAACAAAACTTCAAATATTACATTTAATAATTGTTTACATAAAACACATCATTTATTTTATTTTATATTAAGGTTTGTCACTCTAACATATTAAAATTTTCACCCTTGTTTTGTTTGCCCAATATCTATAATCATGATTTTTCTAATAAAAATATTTTTACTTTAGACTTTAAAAAATTGTTACTTATCTTACAAAAAAATATGGCATATAATCATATTAATAATTTGTCATATCTACTCATTAATATATATTAATATATATAATGGAAGCAAAACATCATACTATGGTGAAACAAGAGCCACCATAGCTACTAGGATATCACAACACAAGTATAGATATAATAAGGCACATATGAATCCAGATTGCACTTCAATTTTTGCTCAACATCAAAAATTGTCAGGACACTTGCTGAAACCCACATCTGCAAAATTAGTTTGAACTGAGAGGCATGATATTAGGTGAAAGGTAAAAGAAGCATACTTTGTAGCAGAGGACTCTTTCACCATTAATCGTAAGGATGCATGTTTTGCGATATCTAAAAGATGGTCTTAGTGACTCATTTGCATATAATTTGCATATAAGATTTATTTATATAATGATTCCAAAGAAAGAATCATAACTGGCTATGAATATGAGAAGTACATCTTCTTGAAAGTGCTCAGCCATTTAATTTAGTTTTCAATTTGTTGTTACAGCCTTACGTTGGAAGTGTGAAAGCACAATTTAGTTTTATTATATTATTTATGTATATTATTGTATTGTTGTTATGGTGCAATTCTGTAATTGGCTTAATGCTGTAGTTTTGTAAGGTAAATAAATTGAATTATAATAATAATAATAATAATAATAATAATAATAATAATAATAATTATTATTATTATTATTATTATTATTATTATTATTATTATTATTATTATTATTATTATTATTATTATCATCATCATCATCATAACAATAATAATAATAATTTATGTATTTATTATTAATCAAACAATACATATAAAAAAGAGAAATATTCCAAACAAGATAAACTTGTGCTAGGAGTCTTTCTTAAATTATTAATTACAAACCAAAAACAAAAACACCAACAAAATAATAATAATAATAATAATAATAATAATAATAATAATAATAATAATAATAATAATAATAATAATAATAATAATAATAATCATCATCATCAAAGTGATATACATATTAAATAAAATATACACAAGTTAATTAATCAATATATTACACATGAGACAATAAGCAAAATTTTAAATATTTTTTAAAAATATAAAAAGATAAATTATCAACATCAATTAAACAATCAGTAACAAAAGAATTAAAGATCCTGAGTCCAATGTAGCTAAATTGCCTACAACTGCTTTCTAAAACAAAATCTGGAACCACCAGTTGAAATTTGTTAGCCAAGTGGGTATCTATAATTGATACTTTACAACACAGAGTAAATGATGACAATATATATCAATGATAATTCTAAACTTCTATAGTTTAGAAACAGATAACACACCACAATTGACTTATATATCTAACACAGAGGTCAATCTAGGTATATCAAAAATAATATGCATTGTATAATTTTGCAAAGTATGTAATTGAGATAGTGAGTAATCAGTAGAGCCACCCCAAATGGAAATATTGTAACATAATATACTCTGATAACAAGCAAAATATGTAGTCATCAAAGTAGATCTAGGTATGAACTTCAACAATTAATAAAATAAATAATTAATGTTACATAATTGAGAACATAAGTAGACAATGTGCTTAGACCAAGATAACCTTGAATCAATGTAGATGCCTAAATAGCAATAGTTATCAACAAAACTAATGTTAAAACATGTACAAATACTTTTTGAATGAACATTATACTAATCACAAATCATAATATTAATTGACTGTGTGCAGCATCTATAAAAGAATGAAATACCTCTGATTTTATTACAATTAACAGTTAAATTTATCATAAGCCAGTTACTTATTAATTCTAGATCTTTATTAATCAATGGCTCCAGCATATAAAGACAAAGCAGTATCATCAGCAAACCCAAAAATCTTTGAATTCAAAGATAAATTAATGATGTCATTTATATAAATTAAAAATAGAATATGGCCAACTATAGAACCTTGTGGAACACCATGATTAATTAATCCAAAATTACCAATAATACCATCTATTTTAGTAGCTTGTCTCCTATCCTTTATGTAACTTAACAACCAAGAAGCAAAATGACCTCTAAAACATATGTACCCAAATGATGTAACAAAACTGTATGAATTAACAGAGGCAAATGCCTTGGACAAATCCAAATAAACAGCTGCTGTCTCGAGACCCTTATCCACTAATAATGTCACATTATGTACATATTATAAATAGAATCTAAAGTATTCTTTCCAACAACAAAGCCAAACTGATACACAAAAATCACTTTATGAACATTCAAAAATGATATCATCTTATCCTTAACTACAATCTGAAATAATTTAGCAACAACAGATATTAGAGAAATAGATCTATAATTGCTAATAATCAATGGATCACCTTTTTTAAAAATGGGTGTAATAACCTCTACTTTCAAACATTCAGGAAATACACCAGAAGATAAAGATAGGTTAAACAAGTAAACTAATACAGGTATAAAAGCTAATTTATTATCTTTCACAATTTGGGATGTTAATTTATCTAATCCAGAAGAGTGAACATTTTTAAATCATGGATTAGATGTGATAACTGAACATCAGAAAGGTCTGAGCAAAAAAAGTATCAGAAACAAGTGTAGAAGTCATATCATTAATAGATGGGTCTATGTGTGGTCTACATACAAAGAAATTGTTAAAAAGATCAGCCATTATAATAATAATAATAATAATAATAATAATAATGACAATGACAATAATAATGATAATGATAATAATAATAATAATAACAACAACAACAACAACAACAATAATAATAATAATAATAATAATAATAATAATAATAATAATAATAATAATAAAGACAATGATAATGATAATGATAATAATATTAATAACAAGAACAACAACAACAATAATAATAGTAATAATAATAATAACAACAACAACAACAACAACAACAATAATAATAATAATAATAATAATAATAATAATAATAATAATAATAATAATAATAATAATAATAATAATAATAATAATAATAATAATAATAATAATAATAATAATAATAATAATAATAATAATAATAATAATAATAATAATAATAATAATAATAATAATAATAATAATAATAATAATAATAATAATTATTCAATTTATTAGTAAACAACAGCTTACAAAACCAAGAAAACGTTTACAATGATTAAAATTAAAATTTACATAACATTTTGATTTAATGAATCTAATATATACTTTTTAAATGTTTTAAAATCTGATGTAAACTATACATCACTAAACATATCATTATATTCATTTTGTAATCTATATACATGTGCATTCTTTAAACATGTATGTTTAATTAATGGTAAATGAAAAAGTTTGTGATTTCTGCTATTGAAAGATGGTATTTTATATAGCACATTTGTTACTGAATTATCAAAAATTATTGTGTCATTTATCATTTTATATAAAAACACATATCAGATAATATTCTCTTAACATGCAATTCATTATTATTACAAGTTGAAGTTTTATACAACTTATTTACAATATTTATCATAAACCTTTTGTATTTTTTTCATAATTGTTTCATTTATATAATTCCATATAATGAATCCATAGTGTAAAATTGACAGTATCAAACTATTAAATATTAATTTATTAGTCTGGAAATCAAAAACAATTTTTGATCTGAGCATCCTGCCAATGAGTTTAAATGCTTTATTAACAGAATATGTTATATGGTTATTAAAAGTAAAATTGCTTGTGAAAATTATATTCAAATCTTTATGATCAGTAATGTTTTTAATTTCAAGATGATCAATATGGTATCTACCCTGTATTAACATTGTTTTTCTTGAATATGTCATAGCATTACATTTATCAATATTTATTTTCATGTTATTTTCTTGGCACCACTTGTAAAATACATCGATATAATTTTGTAAAGTTTTAATATCTTCTTTACTATTAATCTCCAGAAAAATTTTAATATCATCTGCATAGCATAACACGCTCTTACTTGGAATAAGTGTTATCAAATCTTTTATATAATGTAACAGGCAAACACGATGATCGAAGGCTAAACTTCCCTTTTATGTATACATAATGGGGAAATCTATAATTCAAAATCATCCACTTTCCGTTACCGCAAGCAGGGAGAAATACAGAAATAGATGAGTCTATCTCCATATTTGACTGAACCTGTATGCTATATGGATATAGACCCAGGTTATATTTCTCGATCAACTTTCTCCCGACTGCTGTAAGATCTGACAGAGTTACAGCGCTTGGATGATTTATAAATTTAACGGAATCAAACACTGCACCACCAATTTCTACGTGTTAATTCAATAATCAAAAAAATGAATAATAGTTTTCCCACCCTAAGACTAGACTATCCCTTTTTGGATGTGGCGAAGAACAAGACAAGACAGATTTAAATAGAAAAAAATATATATTTAATAGAATAAATCAATCATAAAAAAGATCTATAAAACATATTAACATTAAATAAAACAGATTATGATCTATAGTGTTACAAGGAAAAGAACACATAAAAAAACTCTTATAAATGATGGTACATTTATAAATCGTCACTCTGGGTATTTATCAAAAAAAAAATTCAAGAATGTCTTTATCATTCACAAAAAGCAGGTGGCCATTGTCTAAGTAAACGATGTGCACATTGAAATATATAAAAAAAAAGTATGTATCTTTACCTAGGATTTAGTCTCTGAATTTATCCGACATCCTGCCGACTGCCACGTGGATTTCTCCACTGCTTTAGGAGGGACGGTCGCTCATAGGTTAGGTTTGGTTGTGTATAGCTTCTCAGTGTTAAGGCATCACAGATGAGGCATCAAGGACAAGGCAACTAAATGAGTCCACCGGCAGCCACTACAACAGCGGTTATTACATCTTGACAAAACCATTAGTACAGTAAGTCTGGATTGACCAGCGATCACGGGGACCTTAGCCAGCCTTTCTAGATGAAGCACCGATGTTAAAAGTCATATTTGTTAATTATATCGGTTGATTATCGGAGCTGTGTTTTACCACCCTCTCAACACGAAGTCTTTAGCTCTAATCTCTCTTGAAAACTTTTTTTCCTTTAATTAAGAAATTCCACCAGCCTTTGTCCTTCCGATCCTTTGTTTCACTTTTATTCACACCTTCTTTCTTACTATGCCTTCGGCCATATCTAAATTGGTTTTACCCACTCTCATAGCACTATGTACCTTTATTTATTTCAATATTCTTGATTTTAATTAAACAGATTTTAATACATGTTTTTTTTTTTTTTTTTAAATTTGGACAAGCATTTATTATTTCTGTCTATATCCTGCTTCAAATACACTCCATACACCCATTTCGTTTATCGTCAAATGTGTACTTTAAAACCCAGATCCTTATCTTTTGATCATATCTGACTTTCTCTGTTTTGCGCGCTATTTAAGGTTTTTTATTTTTTTTAAACTTTACTTTCTTTCAAAATCGGATTTTAACTTGCATTTTATTTATATTTCTTTATCACTTTATTTTTTAACATACATTTCCAATATCTCTAATTTTATATTTTAATTTCACCAAAATCCGAACTTTGGAGGGTAAAAGATAAGAACCTTTTGATTCTAATTCCCTCTCTTTTTTTAATTAGTTGAAACATTTTTTTGTTCTGTAAATTTTTCCAAGCTCGCTTTTTTTTTTTTTTTTTTGACTTCCAAACATAATATTTAATATTCTTTGAATGTTTAATATTTATATGTGTGACCACAGTATGTGCGATCATCACATTACATCGTTCCCCTCCTTTAAAATTTTTTTGTAAAAAAAATTTAAGAATGCTAGATACTCCCAACTACTGTTCAACCCTTTTAGATTTACACATTCCTTATATGATTTAGTGATGAGGTTAATCTCTAGAGAGGTGACCAGGTAAATTATATCTCTTTCTTGATGACCCAACCAGCATTGCCAAACCAATTTAATCTTGTCATTAGCATTACATGCATTTTATTCCTGCCTCATACTCGTATATACAGGTTCGGATCCACAGGATATCTATGTGACCCGATTAAACCTATTCATACATCACATCCTGCAAATGATAAACCCCTAAGTGCCAACTCTGGTCACTATTACCGACATGGGTTGGGAGGCTGGCATCTTTTCGTCCAACTCATCCATAAGCTAAGTATATTTTCTGATAGCTCTTAATTTATACAAGGGTTTTTTTCCCCCATAGACTGGTCTCTGAACCATTGACTCGTGATATCTGTCCAATATCTAACTGGAAATCTTAATCCAGTGAGTCATTATGAGAAATGGGATCTCTGTCCCTGTGTTTTCTGTACGATAAGTTTTGGTGCACCACAGAACATACATGAATGAATAATGAAGAAAGCATCATCCAATACTGTTGAGACCTATCTACCAATATCTAAACCTACATGCCTTCAGCCTCTATCTATGACCTCACACCATTATTTATCATATGCTTTCTTATTTTATTATAATGTCCTTCATCCCTTTTTCCACTTATTGGCTCATCATTTTTTATGCTATCAGGATCAATATTACAGTCCATTCTCCATGACTCGTGGTCCATTTCCATTTCCAATCTTGTTATCAATAAATCTTCCTTTATCTGTGATTGCCCTTAAGTCTTATCTGGTGGTTGTTTTTTTCTATTGACATCACCTCTGCCTCCTCTGGGATGCGGGGTTTGCTCCCTAGGCTCATGGCCCTCTGTCCTGTCATATGGATGCTTACATTCCATCTTCCGTCTCTGTCATCCAGTTTCCTGCCTCTTCGGGTTCCATCCAATAGAATATCCCCGGTTTTCTTGCCATCGTCCTTCCCCAGGATCCCATCCATTCTTTACTATCGGCGATTCTTTTAGAGGTGGTCCATATTGCCATCCATCTTCCTTTTGGTTGTCCCTGGTGGTGTCCAATGCACTCAGCAATATGGCCACCTGGTCCACTGTCTTCCTCTCTGTACTGATTAGAGTTTGTTCTATATCCTTTGGAAACCCAGGCCTAATTATCCGGAGTATCTGCATCTCAGATAATGGATTTGCAGTCATCATTTGTAACTTAGCCACTTGACAATGGAAGAATGTTATAAATGATTCCTCCGGTCTCCATTTATCCTGTTTTATCCGATGCAACATATCTTCTTGGGAGTTCCTCACTCCAATAACTGGTCTTCAATGCTTTATGATATCCTGCAAATGTGATGGGTTTCTGGAACAGTGAGTTCCACCAGACTTGAGATTCGTGCTGCAAATGGCTACAGGCAACTGCTATCTTTGCCTCCTCATTCATTCTACTGAATTTGAAGTACCGTTCCAGGCTGTTCAAATGCTCCATCGGTCTTTCTCCAGGGTTTCCAGTGAAGACTTGGATCTTCAGAAATTGGTGGAAGCCCACAGGATAATCCATGCAATTTCCAGATCCCACCATTCTACATTCTCCACTGGTTCTTGGTCCTATGCCCTCTATGTTGGTATTGGTGCTGCTATTGGCCAACCTCCTTATACTCTCTTCAACTTTTGTATTTAACCCTGCTACTACGTTCACCACCTGACTTAAATTCTCCTGTATGCTCATCATCATCATTCTATGATCCTCCACTCTGACTACTTCCACCTCCTCATCTAACTGTCTTATCTCCCTTTCTGGTCACCCTATGTCCTTCTCCCAATTCAATTGTGCTGACTTTCTACCTCTGTCCTCAACTATTTCTGATTCCTCATATGCACATGGCTCCATACTCCTTTGTTCATCCCTCTTAATCTCTTGGTGAAAGCCATTCCATGTGTCCTTAGCCTTTGATTGCTGGATGACCTCATTTCTCATTTCTTCCCTGACTTCAGCCATTCTTTTCCAGTTGTCTGTTTCTACCTTTACCATCCATTTTTCTATCCTTCTCTCTTGTTTATCCACAAATTCTTTCATGAATTGTTCTTGCTCCACCCTCATTTGCTTTAACATATCCATGATATTACCATAGGCTATTGTATCCTTTACTTTCATCTCCTCTTCATTTCCTTCTTTTACTTCCTCTTCTTGACGTTCCATTTTGGCTTGAGCCCTTGTACGCATAAATATGATTTTTATTTAACCCTTCTTTATATCTGGAATGATTATTACTACTATTGACCTCTTCTGACTCGACTTATATCCAACTTCTTTCGACTGACTTTATGTTTTCACTTTGATTAACTTTAGTATCTGTATTATTTATCAATTAGCATTCAGATCGCTAGCCAACCCAAACATCCACACTCTGGTTCATCCTCTTGTTCACCTGCCTTAGATTCGCCCAACTGCCTGTCCACCTTGATGATTGTCCTCTATTTTCCCCACTCATCTACCTCTGACCCCTATACCTCAATTAAATGATGCACTGATATATTCTTTTAAATTTAACTTACTCAAATACTATACTCGTTCCTCTGTTAATGATATACATTATAAATTTCTTTTATTTGACTGTATCTCCAACATTACCCTTCCGATATATATATTTTTCTATTCCTACATTTATAAAATTCGGCCACTTAAGGTTACGGCCGTTTTAAGCAAGATCATACACACATATATTTTTTTCCCCGTACACATGCGACTATTCTAGAATCATATATATATATATATATATATATATTTTCACTTAACTAAAAGATGCGACAATACTTATAGTTTCTTCAATTTAACTTATACACGCAAATTCCTTTTATCATTAAATATTTTATTTTCCACTTAACTAGGACACGTGATTATTAATTCACACATATACCTTTCTTCATCTAACTTAGTTTCAACTATTTTAATCATTTAACCTTTATAACTACAACATTACTGAAACTGTTTCACTCTTTCTAACTTAACTATTTTATGTTTTCGTTAATTAGTTACATCCAGATAATCTATTCTTTAACTTTACTGGGCTATGCGACTATTTTTTTTTCTATTATTTAGCGTAAACTTTCATGAAACCTTGTGTAATTTCCTTTCTTTTTTTTTTTTGAAATGATTTATATTACATTACAGCAATCATTTGATATAATCAGTTCTTTGTTCATTACAACTTGTCTAAATATTCTTGTCTCTGATTATATCCCTCACTGCGCATTTCAAACTTTCATATTAATAACAAAAAAATAATTCCCCCCTCTTTCTATTCTTTGTACGCATTTGACATGAAATGCTCACATAGAGTATCATAAAATAAAACCTATCCCCTTCGTCTTCGCTTCTCGCCACTTTAACTTACAACGCTAATTTTATATATTGAAACACATATATATTTTTTATTTTTTTTAGAAAATATTTACGTTATCTTATGAAATTATTTAACACATGATTATTAATTGCGCAGAAATTTCAGATCCCGGAACTGGCCCCCAAAATATGTAATGGGCAAACATGATGATCGAAGGCTAAACTTCCCTTTAATGTGTACATAATGGATAATTCTATAATTCAAAATCGTCCACTTTCCATTACCGCAAGCAGGAAGAAATACGGAAATAGACGAGTCTATCTCCGTATTTGACTGAACCTGTATGCTATATGGATATAGCCCCAGGTTATATTTACCAATCAACTTTCTCCTGACTGCTGTAAGATCTGACAGAATTACAGCGCTTGGATAATTTATAAATTTAACGGAATCAAACACTGCACCACCAATTTCCACGTGTTAATTCAATAATCAAAAAAATGAATAATAGTTTTTCCACCCTAAGACTAGACTATCCCTTTTTGGACGTGGTGAAGAACAAGACAAGACAGATTTAAATAGAAAAAAATATATATTTAATAGAATAAATCAATCATAAAAAAGATCTATAAAACACATTAACATTAAATAAAACAGATTATGATCTATAGTGTTACAAGGAAAAAAACACATAAAAAAACTCTTATAAATGATGGTACATTTATAAATCGTCACTCTGGGTATTTATCAAAAAAAAATTCAAGAATGTCTTCATCATTCACAAAAAGCAGGTGGCCATTGTCTAAGTAGACGATGTGCACATTGAAATATATAAAAAAAAGTATGTATCTTTACCTAGGTTTTAGTCTCTGAATTTATCTGACGTCCTGCCAACCACCATGTGGATTTCTCCACTTCTTTAGGAAGGATGGTTGCTCATAGGTTAGGTTTGGTTGTGTATAGCTTCTCAGTGTTAAGGCATCATGGACAAGGCATCAAGGACAAGGCATCGAGGACAAGGCAACTAAATGAGTCCACTGGCAGGTGCTATGACAATGGTTATTACATCTTCACAAGAACCATTAGTACAGTAAGTCCGGATTTACCAGCGATCACAATGGCCTTAGCCAGCCATTCTAGATGAAGCACCGATGTTAAAAGTCATATTTGTTAACTATATCGGTTGATTATCGGAGCTGTGTTTTACCACCCTCTCAACACACAGTCTCTAGCTCTAATCTCTCTTGAAAACTTTTTTTTTCCTTTAATTAAAAAATTCCACCAGCCTTTGTCTTTCCGATCCTTTGTTTCACTTTTATTCACACCTTCTTTTTTACTATGCCTTCGGCCATATCTAAATTGGATTTACCCACTCTCGTAGCACTATGTACCTTTAGTTATTTCAATATTCTTGATTTTAATTAAACAGATTTTAATACATGTTTTTCTTTTTTTTTTTTAAATTTGGACAAGCATTTATAATTTCTGTCTATATCCTGCTTCAAATACACTCCATACACGCATTTCGTTTATCGTCAAACGTGTACTTTAAAACCCAGATCCTTATCTTTTGATCGTGTCTAACTTTCTCTGTTTTGCGCGCTATTTAAGGTTTTTTATTTTTTTTAAACTTTACTTTCTTTCAAAATCGGATTTTAACTTGCATTTTATTTATATTTCTTTATCGCTTTATTTTTTAACATACATTTCCAATATCTCTAATTTTATATTTTAATTTCACCAAAACCTGAACTTTGGAGGGTAAAAGATAAGAACCTTTTGATTCTAATTCCCTCTCATTTTTTAATTAGTTGAAACATTTCTTTGTTCTGTAAATTTTTCCAAGCTCGCTTTTTTGTTTTTTTATTTTTTTTCTTCCAAACATAATATTTAATATTCTTTGAATGTTTAATATTTATATGTGTGACCGCAGTATGTGCGATCATCACAATAAATAGCAAAAAATATTGGGCTTAACACACTCCCCTGTGGTAGTCCAAGTCTAGATTTAAAATTATTTGACTGTTTATTATTGTAATAAACATAATTGCTTCTATCAGATAGAAATGACTTGAATAAATTCATTAGATTGATTGAAAAAACAATTTTCTCTATTTTCATAAGAAGTAATCTATGATCAACTCTATCAAAAGCTTTTGTTATATCAAAATATATTACATCCAATTGACTTCTTGCCTCAATAGCTCTACCTATGGCATCAGATATATGGACTAAATTTGTTTCTATTGACCTTCCTGGAAGAAACCCATGTAAAGAATAAGGAAGAATATTTTTTTAAATAATGTATAATTCTGTAATAAATTGATTTTTCAAAAATTCTTGATGGTATAGGTAGTAAAGAAATAGGTCTATAATTTCGGACCTCTGATTTTTTCCCAGATTTGTATATAGGTATTACTTTAGCCATTTTCCAATAGCTAGGAAAAATTGATGTTTTAAGTGACAAATTAAAAATATACAATAAAACTGGAGCCAAAACTTCAATGCATCCTTTATAAATAAAAACTGATATATTATCACAAGAAATACTTTTTTTATTTTTTATTAATTTTGTAGAATGGTATATTTCATCCAAATCAAATTTTAATATGTTTATGGAATCATTATTGAATATGAGATTTTGAATAAATGGTTATTCCAAAATTAAGTTATTATTTAGTTCACATTGAGTTGAAAAATAAGTCATAAAATCATTTGATTCTATATCTACTACACATGTATTTTGTCTAACTGAAGTATAATGAGTCTTTAATACATTCCAAAAATGTGTTGGATCTTTATGTATTTTGTTTTGGGTCAGTTTAATATATTCTTGAAAATCATATTTTTCAAATACTTTTACTATACATCTATAATTCCTATAGTTATTCAAATATAAAAAGCATTTATATTTCTTACAATATCTATGAAAATTTTTTTTTCTCTTTATACATCAAACTAGTTTCACAGAGAACCATTTTGGAAATTTAATACCTCTACTTTGCTTAACTGGAATGAATCTATCAACAGTATCTGACAATATTTGATGATGATGATGATGATGATGATGATGATGATGATGATGATGATGATGATGATGATGATGATGATGATGATGATAATAATAATAATAATAATAATAATAATAATAATAATAATAATAATAATAATAATAATAATAATAATAATAATAATAATAATAATAATAATAATAATAATAATAATAATAATAATAATAATAATAATAATAATAATATATACTTTCAGATTATTTAAATTTACTTAAAACTTAATCACTGTTTTGACCCATATTTCATAATTGGAAAATAGAAAACAGATTCTTATTTTTCAGTTACTTGTGTTTATTTTTATTTATGTTATTAATGTTACCATTTCTTTGCAGATGCAGTTTCCTTTTTTAATTTGTATTTTTTATTTATCATTTCTCTATCTCCTTTTCTCTCTCTTCCTTTCATATATATATATATATCATTAAAAACCAATCAACACTTAGCCAATCCCAATATTAATAACAAACAACAATTTTAAACCGTTGTCAAGGCAAGCTTTTAACATTATATATATATATATATAGAGAGAGAGAGAGCGAGAGAGAAAGAGAGAGGGGACAGAAAGATTGAAAAAAATAAATAATATTTTATTTATCGTTTGAAAGACAATATAAAGGTGTATTCTCTTATGAACAGTATTACAACATTTAAATGTTATTTGGATTTATATTTATTATTGACAAACTTGAAAGAGTTTATAAATTTTGCCTATGGGATGGATTAAAATTTATAATGCAAAAAATAAAACTTAGGAATCGTTAGACTGCATATAAAGCTAATTTGTTTTATTTATTTATTTATTTATTTATTTTAAAATTTATAGTTTCAGCAAAATTTCCCTGTATTAATACATATGCTTAAAACTTTTTAATACAACATATTCTTCAAATATTATTAATGAAATACATTTGAATAAGTAAATAAATTCTAGGTGCGTTTTGGATACCAATATTTTTCAATTGGTCCTGTCATGATCCCTCACATATCTTCATCATTTTTATAAACATGTGTTAGTATATATTTGCATCAAACTTAATTTTAACATTAGATATTTAAAAATAAATCAATTAATCATTATTACTAATTATTTTTTAGTTAAAAATATATATTATTCATAGCATTTATAAAAACTTTAAATTCAGTGAAATTAATATTCTTTTTTAAAAAAATATATAACAAAATGTAATAGCATCCCCCATTTTTCCGTCAGTGGCATATTAGGGCTATGAATAATATTATAATATTTAGTATAAAAATGATTAGAAGTATTATTTTATTTATTTATCTAAAGTAGATAATATTAGAAATATAACTGCAGAAAATTTGATTCTTGTTGATTAAAATTCTATTGTCGTTTATAATATATATTATTAATTTTAATAACTGTATTTATAATCACTATTTATTAAATACATTGAACCAAGATTATAAAATAATAGGTTTGGATTAATAAATTTCATATATACATACTACATTAATAATTCGCAATTTTTAGTTTTTAGACATATTTTAATCAAGTTGCAAAAATTCCTTCTTTCATAACAATCACATTCTTTATCTTTAATAGATTTGCATTGAAATAAGAAGAGACGTTATTTACAAGTTTATTAAAATAGCGTTATTGTTTGACTTCTGAATTATTACTGCAGTATATACATTCATAGTTTATTACTCAGTATATTTATAATTATAAATTTATCTAAACGCACATTACGTAAGTAATATTTACTAAGGCTGTAAACCTTAAGAATATGCGCATGAAAATGCAAAGGTAGGGACCTCTACAGGTCTTAACCACAAGCATAATTTGTTTATTTTACTTTTACAAAATACAACATAAGACACACAAAAAATGGGCTATGATTTATTATGGAAGCTTTATAACATTACAATGTAAGGCTTTTGTATAATACATTGCAAGAAAGTTCGCTCATTAATAAATAGTATTGCAAATATCTGCCATTTCATAAATGTGTCAAATCCAGACTAGAAAAAGATTGATACTTCTAAAGTTTCATTCAGGCTTATGATTTTTCTCAGATATTTTCAGATATTCATCTCTGGTCTCTGGTAATCATAGTTTTTGAATTGAAAGTATGTCATTTAAGTAATAAACCAGTATTGAAATATTAATCTTGAGATATATAAAGTTGTTTTATGTTAAACAGTGTATTGTTTTGATTATTAAATTCTCAACATTTCAATAAAATATTATTTATGATTATCATAAGTTAAAAACTTAATGAAGAATCATTAGACTTTAAATTATAGTAAGATTCAGATTAAGCATGAAGTGAAGAACAATTATTATATATATATATATATGATATATATAATATATATATATATATATATATATATATATGATTATTTAAATCATAGATTATTTCATGGTTCTCAAATCATAATTTTTTAAAATTGCAAGTATTCTAGCATTATCAAAATCAATTATATAACTTTTTTTCTCATATGTCATAGCATCAGCCGGAAAGCAAACCTGCTAACCTGGGACAACTGCTTGTAAAGCAGCTGTCGCTGATCTCTTGACCACCAATGCTTGACAATTATATAACAAATTTCTAAAATAATATGAATTAAAAGGCATTTTATGCTCACTAATTCTCACATTAATTCCTCTATTGGATTGACCTGTGATCTACTTTGCTTCTTGAACATTCAGATCATGGAATTTCACAAACACCTTGATATTTACAAAGGATTCAGTCTTTAGGTTTGTGGAAAAGGTAATATAAATTAAAACAAATCTATAATTAGCTGACTTATCAATTTTATCATCTTTTATTTAGTATTAATGTTGGATAGAACTTTATTTATGTATGAAGTTTTTATTGTACTTATTAGAAAGTAGAATGCCTTCAGTTAATTTTATTCTTGAGGAAGATGATCTTTACATTCTCTCATCAAAAGAATTTTTGTCCCAAAGTATATGAGCAGGGTGATGAAAATTATGATATCTGTTTGTGTAGATGGGTTTTTATAAACAGATATTGACAAAATTGTCTTAAAATTTTTTAACTATTAATGCATCTAGGAATTATTGTTTATAAAATTGTTTAACAGTGATCTAATAATTGCTTTTAATACACAATATTTAAACGACATTATGTATTAGGGTACAAATAAATACAACTGGACTCATCAAATTGCAAGGTAAATCTTTAACTTAAAATACCACAAATTATATTACTTTTTTTTACATTTGGACATTTTACATATTTTACAAGCATGCATATTTATTTTAAAGTAAATTTTACACCCTTGATTATTTATTTGTCAATTTCAACCTAAATATTTTTTTTTTGAATATTAACAAATCATAACATACATATAGTAAATGCAATATGAAACAAATTTCTTTTGTTTTACAAATCTTTAAGTGACCATACATGTTTTTACATCATATGAGTTGAGGGAATTGTTTGAATAAAATACAATTAAGCACATATCAACATCAGTGCAGAATCCTTAATTAAACCAATATGAGAGATTTATCGATGCTAAATTGATTTTTCAAGACTTCATTAGACACCAATATTTATTGAGGATAGATTAAACAAGTAATTATGGTGGTTTTATTCTATGAATTTGACTCTACATGTATTCACAGGTTTTACTTGTTTTTGGCCCATTATAGAGAGAATGTGCTAATCTTAATAAAAATATCATTGCTTGTTATTTTAGAGGTTATAATTAAATAAAAGCATTGGAATAAGATTAGAATTAATATAAAGAAAATGGATAAAAAAATCTCAAAAAAATAATTAATCTTGTCAATTTGATGTTGATAATTGTGTGTTGTGGACAAATATATTCAGTAATCCACAAATGAATGAATACTAAAGGGTTTTTTTTCTTATGTGGTTGTCCACTTAAAATCCTAAATAATCTAGAAAAAAATGCTTTCTTACTAAAAATCAAAAATGGTGTAAAGGGTGCATATGTATATATAATCATTGCTCAGTTTATATTAGGATAGAAAATCTTCAAACTTTAATGATCAAACTCCAATCTTCTTCACAGACCTACTCTTCTTCCATCCATATTATTGAAAATCTGAGGATGAAATGCTGAAATCCTTTTTTAATATTGGTATAACAATTATATTGGTGCCAATAAGGGATTTGATGATTTCATTCTTGGAATTTCAATGATATGGATTATTGAAAAGTTGGAGAATGAAGAGTGGTAAACCATTAAAGTTTGAAGATTTGCTATATTAATATAAACTGAACAGTGATTATATATGTGTGGGAGATAGTGATATGAACCAACTGATGAGTGCTGATTCATCATGAAATACAGATATTGAAGATCCTTGACCTTTTTTCACATGTATGTGGTCATGTGTATCAGTTGTATAAGATGGATTGATAGCTGTGAGGAATTTGAAATCTTGAGTTCAAGTCCCTTATAATTACATTAATTTTAGTATAGATAATGTTTGTATTTTTGCATCAAAACAGTTCCAAACAATGTTATAATTTAGGTAGATTTAAAAAGTTGCAACTTTAAACAACACAACTCCCTCAGTTTGTCTAGTTTATACAATTTATATAATAATGCAATTATCCCAATGTTTCTTAAACACATTAAAGCAGCTGTTCATAATGAGTTGTTTAGCCAAATAAATTGATTTTGTTTACCTTGATATATTATACCAAGTATCATCGCATTTTCTTAGGCATTTTGATAACTTTTGAGATTCAAAACATTTTTAAATTTCGATTTAATTGTGCATTTCTTTTTATGATGATGTTTTCAATTCTATCTTTTTATATAATGCCATAAAAGTGACTTACCTCTCAGGCAAATGTTTTGTAAAATTTTTCTTACCATGGTTTTCATGTGTCATAGCATCGGCTGGGAAGCAAACCCACTAACCCAGGACAACCACTTGTAAGGCAGCTGTGCTGACCTTTCGACCACCAATAACAATACTACATTTTAAACATATGATCTCACAATTCATGCTTATCAAAAACTAAGGTAAAAGTACATGGTTTATTCAGATTAATTTTATTTATAAACTTCTATTAATATCAAATTGATATCACTAATACTTTAGCAATGTAATAAAATTCCCAAATTTACTCTAATATTATTGGCACATACATGTTTTGGCTTGCAATATTTTTTATAAAAAAGTGAATTTGAAAATATACAATGATATTTAATAAATATTTATAATAAAAATATTATTGCATTTCCAAAATTTAAACTCTATAAAATATAAATACTGATATAAATGATAAAGAGCTATTCTAATTTGCTCTAACAAGCTTTAAAAAATTGAGTCATGTGATATATGCCTTTGATTTTTTCTCATATAAATCATGTTTACTTTAATAATATATTGATTTTATCCTCATAATAATCAATTCCTTTATTTTAAAATTAAAATAACTTTGCATTAAAAGTTTTTAAAATAATTCTTTTTTAAATTTAAAATAGACAAAATAAATACAGAGTAAATATACACACACATATACACTCTCAACTATTAAAGTGAAGTTGTATTAATTATTCTAAATTATTTCAGTATTATACATAAACTACATAAATATTAAAAAATAATGAAATGTGCTAATTGCTGTAACAAGCTTTTTGATAAATGCCAGCAAGAGAAAGCATTCAAAAATCTCTATCTAGAAACAACACCCTAACCTCAGACCAATGGTTTCATACTTTGGCACTCCTCTGTGAGGCACTCTATTCACCCACATACTTAAAACATTGCACATTTTTACAGTGAACTTCCTTACACTAAATGAATATTATGTATGTGTGTGTTTAAACAATATCAATATCTTATTGCTTTATAGTAACCTCAGAATTTCATATAAGATTTTCAAAAAAGTTATAATATATGGATGATATATTGAAAATTTGAGAATTGTTCAAATAAGGTATCCATATATAAATAAAAATCTCATCTTTTCAATATGCTAATGAAAATTTTAAATCATGTTTAGAAAGATTATCATAATACATACAATTCATTAATAGCATAGAGTATTATATACTCAACTTCTGTCATCCAATACATAAATTTCATGTAACAATAAAATCTCTCAAGATAAGACTGGCTTTTCATTTAGATTGCCAGGATAACATACTCTGAATAAAAGTTGGACATACACTTTCTTTATCACTGAACTTTACGCACAGCAAATAACCGTTTTAACCGATATATTAGGCCTTAATTTATTATAGACAAGCCATATCACATATTTCACAAAGAATATAAACTTCACTAGCAAGGAGATCGATAGTAGATGTTTTTATTCAATCTGTATATCTTTTATATTAATAAGTTAAACTGAATCCGCATTTTATAATAGATATTATGGAATTTTAAAATGAAGTATTAAGTACGTAGTATTCATTTTTAATTAATTTTAAAAAAACAAGACTGAAAGTACAGACGTTTTATTTTTTTAATTTAAATTCATCACCAGCAGAAAATTCCCGGATTAAAAAAAATCATTTTAATTAAGTGAAATATGTAATTAATACTATAACTACCATATTATAATTTAAAAAAAAAAATTTAGAAAATTATCCTTTTCTTTGTTACATTAAAAATTCAGATTATTATCAAAACCTGAAATAAATTAAATAAAATATTTGTATTAAATAAAAATCTTTTTTTGTGTGTGATTTTAAATAATTTATAGTATTTCAAAAATATCAAAAAATGTTATTTATTTTATCAATATTCAAGCCATTTCATATATATATATATTTGGACTGTGTTCAGTTGTACTTATCTTTTATACTTTTTTTTCATGTGTCATAGCATCGGCCGGGGAACGAACCCGCTAACCCGGGACAACTGCTTGTAAGGCGGCTGTGCTGACCTCTCCACCACCAACGCTTGACATCTTTTATACTTTAAGTATACATGCTACATTTTATCAAGATACAGATTCAGCTTTGTATACCATTAGAACAATCTGTGTCTATATTTATATTTATGTATAAATTTAAATATTTAATGTTAGGCTAGTCATTTATGGAATTATCATTATTTTAATCTATTATCCATATAAGAATTTGAATAGTAAATTAATGTACAATGTTTTTTTTATTATTATGTGATATATTTTGATATGAACAGATATTAAATTAATGTAGACAAAGCGTGATGATTTATTATAGTCAGTGCTATGTACAGTTGTGCAGCATATCTCAGTGAAAAGATGTCAATATCTATTTCCAGTTTAGCTATTCACTACAAACATTTTCAGGCTATAATATATAGGGTCAGAATTATAGGGTATATAATATGATGTTTATGGCTACATACCTTAACTAAAATTGTCATAACACACATCATTGCATTTGTTTTAAACTGAGCAGAAATGCTACTGAAATATTTGAAATTATTTAAATCATGTCTGGCAGTGAATCTATATATCACAATAATATTTTTAAATGTTTTTCCAGATTTTGTGATAATGAGAAAGATTTGAAGATGATCTAAAAAGTTATAAAACACAGTTGTATTATAGCCACAACATAAAATCAAACATAAAATCCAAATGTATTACTGTCCTAATAATTTATAATTAATAGCGAAACTAAGTTACTGGGCAAAACATGCACAGATGTTTTTGAAGGCACCATAATGAGTCAACCAGTTATCTTTTCACTGAAGTGTGATGATATTAGAGAGTAAGGCTTATGTATATCTTATAAGCTACATTAATTGGAGAAGTAGATCAAAAGTTTTTATATCTCACAAAATAAATATACTCATTATTAAGCAGTTTAGAATTAAGAAAAACTGTTGATCACTTTACACCACCCAAGAAATAAGATAAAGATTCAAGAGACCACAGATCATTTTATATCCCACCAAATAATAAATTTTGAAAAAAATATAAGGATTAAAGATATTTCTATCACAGCTGCACTGAGGAAGTATATTTTATATATAACCAAATGTTCAACCACTAAATGTGACTGATGTCATCAAAATGCCAGTATATATATATAGTCTGAAAAATAAGACAGGTTGAGTTTAATAAGTTTTATTGCCTCTTGAAATTCATGCATTATTCTTTTTATATGTTAAAGATTCTACAAATTATGGAGGACTAAAACAACATTTTGTTGAGGGTATTCTTTTGGCTACCCAAAGAACTCTACACACATTGGAAGAGTTTAATCTGAAAAGTGTTTCAAAGCATTCTATGACTGATCTCCAACGTTCAAAGATTTTGAATCCTGCTATTGCTTCACCTATGTTGTTGCTGAATTCCAATTAAACACCAAGTGAAATGCTAGTAAAATATGTCTAGAGCAGAAACTATTCATCTATCTATTAGCATGCCTACAAACAGAAAGAAGGAAGAAATCAAAAACTCATCTCAATAACAAAATAGTGTCCTGTAAAGAAATACAATCTGTGCAACAATATCATCATCATCACAGTAAAATAGAAGGAAGACTTACAAGCCTAATCCTAAAATGTAACTTTTCCAGTAAAACTACTGTAACTGAGATATCTACATGAGTTAGATAATAGTATGTGGGTAAATTCAAAATTTTAAAGTTGAACACGCTGATTTTAAAATGGAATTCATTAAACTCATTGAAACGGTCTTTACAACAGTAATAAAAAAGTGCCTGGTAATATCAATTTTCATTTTATTTTCTCTATGATTATTAACAATTCTCTTTTAAATAAGTTCATTTCTCTCTCTCTCTTTCTCTCTCTCTCTCTCTCTCTCTCTCTCTCTCTCTCTCGCTCGCTCTCTCTCTCTCTCGCTCTCTCGCGCTCTCTCTCTCTCTCAAGTATTAAGATAGGAATCGATTATTAGAAAGGGTTTTTGGATAATGATCAATATTGACTCTACCAATATATTGTGTATTATTGGATTATCACTACATGTAACCATTTATATATGTTTTTTTTTTTTTTTTTTACATAAAATGTTTTCATTATGTATTAATTCAGGTATCATGAAATATATGTTATTCATATCGTATATAAAGGTTAAACATATTAATTAATGAGAAGTAACACACACAATATTATATTTATGTGTGGATAAGTGTCCTGTATAATTGCTTGAATTTTAAAAAGAGAATAAGGGTAGAAATTTAGTTTAAGGAGAAATAGATTTTTAAGCAATTATCAACTTAGAGTAATGACAATTAGGATAAATGACTGGGAATAAATCTTTTTTTAAAATATTATTATCTTTATAATTTAATTAACTCTCTTTCTACCTATTTCTTGATTATTGTTTTTTTTTTTTTTTTAGATTATATGCTTAAATTTTATGTTACATTCAATATGCGAGTATGTGTGTGTATCAGATGTTTATTTTGAAATTGAGATGTCCCTATGATATGAGATTTCTATTCACCCACTAGAGATATAAACATACACCTATTGTACTAAATGCTATTAATGATTGAATTTAGATTTCATTAAGGAGAGGGGGGAGAACTTTTAGTTATTATTATTATTTGAATGTGACTAATTTTATTATTAATTAGGTAAATTTTCTATTTGTATATTGATGCCTACCCAAGAATAAAATTTATTTTTTTATTAAAGGAAGTTTATATCTTTCTTAGAGTTAATTATTGTCTTGTCAATCTACTTTATTCATCATCATCACTGATGGATTTCAATTATAACACATAGTTTAAATATATAACAATATTTTGGTAAATAATTATAGATTTATAAAATATACAATTTCTGTCATAAGTTAGGTGTAAAGCTATGGCTGCAAATATCATTGTCATTATTATCATCATCATCATCATCATCATCATCATTTTATTAATCTACAAATAGTCTAGATAAATATAATAAATGTCCATATATAAATAATAGTTCTCACTTTATTTGTTTGTTATTTGTGAACCATCATAAGAGATATAACTACCATCAAAGAGCTGTAAAGATTTAATAAATTGCCATTGTTTCTATATAGTATTAAATGTGAGTGAGTAAAACTTATGATATTCTATTACTAAATATTTCTATAGATTTATAATGTTGAGTAATCAAATATATTTATATAGAGTGTGTATAAGAATTTGTATACACATCTATAGAATAATGTTAATGATTTAGCATTAATACAAGTGCAAATGATATTGTTATGAAATAAAAAATTCTACATACTGTTATAAATAATGTACCAACTGAGATTCAAACCAGGTACAATCCTAAGTGGGTATGCGATGTAATTTTTTCTAGGTTTAGATAGCCTACAGGAACCAGCTTATATAAGAAAGAAAGGAATACAGTGCAAAACAGTTAGTTGTATAGTGCTTTTTCTAACTGGGATATAAAACTGCTCACATGGTTATTGGTAACTTACCTAAAACAATTGATCCATTTGTGAATGAATTTTCCTATGAAGAGTGGTATGGAAATAGATTTTATCTAGATTACTCTTTCAATTACAAAATGTCAATATTATATTTTCTTTTCCTTATAATGGTCTAGATTTATCAATCCATTAGTAGATAGATAGATAGATAGATAGATAGATAGATAGATAGATAGATAGATAGATAGATAGATAGATAGATAGATAGATAGATAGATAGATAGATAGATAGATAGATAGATAGATAGATAGATAGATAGATAGATAGATAGATAGATAGATAGATAGATAGATAGATAGATAGATAGATAGATAGATAGATAGATAGATAGATAGATAGATAGATAGATAGATAGATAGATAGATAGATAGATAGATAGATAGATAGATAGATAGATAGATAGATAGATAGATAGATAGATAGATAGATAGATAGATAGATAGATAGATAGATAGATAGATAGATAGATAGATAGATAGATAGATAGATAGATAGATAGATAGATAGATAGATCGATAGATAGATAGATAGATAGATAGATAGATAGATAGATAGATAGATAGATAGATAGATAGATAGATAGATAGATAGATAGATAGATAGATAGATAGATAGATAGATAGATAGATAGATAGATAGATAATGCACAAATTATTTTTATATCAAAGCAGAACGTTACAACATGTTACTCATTCACCTTTTGTAATAAGTACTAATTCCAGATTCCATGGTAATGGTATATGTTATATAGATTACTTATATTGGTTCTAGTCTTATAGCTAAAGACACTGCTCGATGATGACATTTTTGTGCTAAAATACTTAAAAATGCCATTTCCGCAGCCGACACATTCAAACTCACATTTTTTATAATACAACTTTTTTGTTATGCTACAGATTGCAGGCCACTATGTCGTATCGCGGTACAGCATGTATGTCGCATTGCAGCAAATGAATTTGGTGAATTCGCCCAGTTTATAAAATTGTTACGGCTTGGTGAGAGGGTGTGTATATTTGAATTGGATGGAAATGTTGTTTTGATTGAATTTTTTTTTTAAAGTATTGAAATGTTCAGATTTTCTAAAGTAATAATTATCAGACTTTTTACACCGTACTGTATTGAAGTTTTAAGTGGAAAAATGTTGACAAGATATATGTGTAAAGTGAGTTGGAATTAGGTAACGCATCAAGTAATGTACTGTTTGTAACATTCCACAAAACAAACAATATTCTACCGTGTGTTTATTTTTGAAGTAAAAAATAGTGGAAACACAAAAATATCCAGTAAGAAAAGTACATTTTTACACTTTTTTTTTAAATTTCATAAAAAGCATATATTATAAACATGGTTAATAAGTAAAGAAGACATTATATATATATATATATATGTGTTGTTGTTTAAAAACTTTTACTTTCTTTTCTCCGACTACTGTTATACTTTGTTGAATATATTTTACGTTTATTGCTATCATTTAATGTATATATGTTAATAAAAAATAAGTATTTGCAAAAAGTACGATTTTGATATTTTTTCTTTTAACATTACAAACAACAGAACCCTAATCCTAAACCTAACCCTAAAACTAACCCTAAACCTAACCCTACTTTTACTTTTTGTTGTCATTCTATTTGAAGTAAAAAATAGTGGTAATATCTGTTTGTCTGTAAAAAATAAAAATGTAAAATGAAGACTAAAAAATTAAAAAAATAGTGGTAACACAATAATATCTGTTTGTCTGTAAAAATTAAAATTTAAAATGAAGACTAAGAAATTTTACTTTTTATTCCGATTATGAGTTTTTAAACAACAACAACAAAAAAAAGCTGTTACCCCACTAAAAAATATCCGATAGAAAATTGTTTTTTCTAATAAAGCAAAATAAAAAACAGGAGTCAAATTGTAATTTGTTGATGTTGTTTTACATTTACTGTTTTTTTTTTTATTTTCGCATTACAAAAAACACATCAAAGTGATTAAAATCAACGGCCTGGAAATGTTCATATTTTATAGTTTTAGCAAGAAAACAGTGCCATCGAACATCGTCTTTATCTATAATACTAGCACCCTTATATTCAATACACCCATGCATTGAGATGTAAATTACTGTAGCAATGTGTACTGGAATATTGATTATTCAAATTACTGTCATGATATGCAGGAGAGAAAGATAGAAAATATTTATTAAATATACTTTCTACATTCAATACTAAATTAAATAATGATGAGCATAAGAAAAGTTAAAATAACATGACTCTTCATATAACTAGGAGTTGTCTACATACGTAACTATATTTACATAAGTATAAAATGGTTTAAAAATATATATTCTGGAATAATAAGATATATGTGATATATTATACACAAATAAAATGATAGAGCACAAAATAAACAAGTAAATGTGTGAATAATAAATAAATAATAAATAATTGGCTATAGAATATATTTGGCTAAGTACTTATGAAGGAATACCTTCATTATCAAAGGCATGTTTGAAGTGAATTGCTGGGTAAAACTATTACTATGATAAATGTAAAGTGTATGCAAATTATGTTTGCCATTTTTTTGGAAATTACATAAGATGTATCTTTTTTGTTCATCAAATTACAGTCCAAGTTAATAAAGTATGACTCTTTGATCTTTCTCTTTAACTCTGGCCAACACTGCACATGACTCAAGGGCTGTCTGGAATGCAAGGGTGGCCCATGGAATAACTGTGCTGCATAAAGACAGAGGTGTGCATAGGATCTGTTTGTGCTTTATAATAAGCATACGTGTGCTGTGAGAGCTTTGTGTGTAATGTTGCCTACGTTTCCCCATAAAATGATGTGAGGCAATTGTTGTCCAGACATGCTAGGTGCTTGGATTGTCATAACTTAAAGAGAAAGATCAAATAGGCACACTTTATCAACTTGGACTGTAATTCAATGAATAAAAGAGATATGTGTTATGCAATTTCCAAAAAATGGCAAACATAATTTGCATACACTTTGCATTTCTCATAGTAACAGTTTTACTCCACAATTCACATCACACACGGCTTTGATAATGAAGGTATTTCTTCGAAAGTACTTTCCCAAATATACTCAATAATCAATTATTTATTATTTATTTATTATTTCACTCATTTACTCGTTTATTTTATGCTCTATCATTTTATTTGTGTGTAATATATCGCATATATTTTATTTATTACAAATATAAACACAAAGCGTTTATTTATCAATATTCTGAAATTAAAGTGATATTTTATTAATTTCCAAAATATATATAAAATAATCAAGTTTCTTAATCTCAAGAGAAAATAAATTAAGCTGACTTTATAAATAATAAATGTGACCAGAATTAATTATTGTCATAAAAAATAAAATAATTAATTGAAATGGGAAACTATATTTAATAAAATCATTTATATTTTTATTAAAATTAAATTCTGAGTTAAAAAAGGGTAACTTTATTAATTTACATAGTTAATCTATTATTTACATTTTATTATTATAAATTACATAAATAGAATAAATATCAAGATGAATCCATTCTCATAAATTTATGTTGGATATTTGGAAAGAGAAAACTATACAAGGATTATCATTGTTAATTCTATAAATTTATTAAATATTACATTAAAAAATTATCATTACAATCAAGTTTTATGAATTAAAACAGGCAAACTCACTATACATATTGCCATACATAGCAAGCTAGAGTAATCAATGGGTGCCAGAAGGCTTGTGCATAAAATCCCCATCTAGTGCCTACTCATCCAATATCCCCAGACTAATTTCTGGCTTGTGGCCTTCGTCAGTGAGGAGCCTTGGATCTGAGGGCACTGCACCTAGATCTTAGGATCTAATGCAACCCTTTAGCAACCACCTTTTATCTCCACTTAACTACAAAACTATGAGTCTTAAACTGAAAACACCTCAATGTTTTCAATCCAAGACCAGTAGCTTATATAGTCATATGAGTCTGAACTCAGTTCAGTACCCATACATTTTGGTGTCTTTGGTTCTTTAATAACCATAGCCACCACTATCTTATTAGGCAGGATTGGTTTTAAGCCAATAAACATCACATGATCACCAGTTCTTATGCTCTCAGATCCAAGGCTCCTCACTGACGAAGGCCACAAGCCAGAAACTAGTCTAGGGATATTGGGTGAGTAGGCACTAGATGGAGATTTTATTCACAAGCCTTCTGGCGTTTATTGATTACTCTAGCTTGCTTTGTGTGGCAATACGTATATTGAGTTTTGCCTGTTTTAAATCAGTTATAACAAGCATAAGAAGTAGTGGTCATGTGATGTTTATTGGCTTAACGTTTTATGAATATTTGATTAACTACTAATATCTACATAAACTGTGTGTAGTTATTGATATATCAGTTCATTTTGGATCTCCTATGGAAAGATGAATTTAATCTAATCTATAGTTATTTTTTATAAATTATGACTCAAAATAAATATTTCAAATATACATATATCTTAAACTATGTAAACATGAACACATCATCTATTTATTCCCAAGCATAAGTATATATTTTAACATTAAATATAATGAAGGAAAATCTATTTTTAAATAAACACTTGCTAAAAATATCTAAATAATGATACTATCCCTAAGGATGATATAGACAAATTCTCTTTATGTAGAAACATCAAACAAAGTTCACGTTATCCTAGAAACACTCTATTTAAATATTCAAATATTATAATCTCAAATAATTTAATAATTTTTTGATCTGATTGTATTTTAAAGATAAACAAAATATAAAGTATACAAGTATCTATAGATCAAAATATATAAAATGCGCTAACACGCACAAGCACACTAAGCTAAAAACAAATAAAGCAAATATATATTATTTTAATATCTATTCATTAAATGGCTAAGCGCTTTCAAGGTTCAAGCCCTCATAATCATAGACGTATTACAAAATATAATAAATTGACTTGGAGTGATGCAAATTTATGCAAATGAAATAATTATGCATTCCATTTCTTGGATATTTTGTAGCAAGAGTCTTTACTATTGATAGCTAACTCATCCACACACTACCTTGTGTATTTGTGTATAAATATATATTTAAGCTAAAAAAATAATTTACCTCCTTATATATAATTTTCTTTGGGGTTTCTAGTATAAATTAAAAAATTGCATGGCAATAGCAAAGGAAAGATATTTAAAATTTTATTAAAAGAGATTCAGTTAAAGAGAGTGATATTTAAAATTTTTGCACATAATTCTTTTATTCTGGTCCCGTTGAAGCAAATAAGAAATTCAGAAAATTATTTCAATTGCAGATGAGTTCTATTAAAATAATTTTTTAACAATACATGAAAAGTTCATTGGTCTTTTATTAACTGAATTGATATTGAACAGTTTTGATAAATGTTTATGCTTGGTTGAATTTTAAAGGTATCAACAATTATTCCTTGAGAATTTCTTCTAATTATAAGAAAATCTTATTATTTTTATAGGTAGAATGATTTTATTTTCTTAAAGATTCTTTTATGGTTTAAATATTGAGACCACTGTTACCCTTGCTGAATATGAATACAGTCTTGGCAAATATATGGGCAATATTTTGGGGAAAAGACAAAAAATACTCTCATACTCTATACATTTCTGTCCAGACATTTTTCTAATATTCAGCCATTTAAAAAGTTTGAACCTAGGAGCAAAAAGACATCAAAACCCTTTCAAAATTTATTTAGAAGTAAGTAAAATTTTACCACAGTGAAATCATTCTAGAATACCTGTACTTATGTCAGCATTGTTATGACAGTTTTAGAATACTTTGCATGTAATGTGACATTTTATTATCTTTTTATATGGTAAATTATATATACATTGACCAAAAATTTAGAATTACTAGGCATTAAATATTTGTTTTTATATATACTGGTACTTACATATTAGTCCTGCAGTATAGAAGAGATGGAAAGCCCTTTCATATTCATGATTAAAGTATAACATTGCAATCACATCAAATAAATATTGCAATCTGATAAGATATCGTCCAATTAATGTGTTTTTTGTGATAATTTTACACTCTGAGTTATTGTCCATATTTCATTCTGACAAGAACGTAAGTGCTATCAATAGCATTTTAAACTATATTCGACTTTATTTGTATTCACAGATTTAATTCAACAATTTTTACTTTTATTTGTATTCATAGTTTTGATTCAACAGTTTTTATCTTGTATTGGAATAAATTCTGTTTTATATTTTCAAGAAAATGTAAAATTGGAGGCCCTAACAAAATTAATGACAACCGTTTCAAAATCAAGCTGACAAATTCCTCTCACACAGTAAATGCTTAGTGACTTGTTCAGGGAGACCGATGAATGTTTTATCATGACAATTAATGATAGAACAATGGAAACTCTTATAAAAGTTATCAAATAAAATATGGAAAAGGGATTGATAATTTATTTTGACAGTTGGAACACCAATAAAAATGCTGGTTATGATTGTATTTTTGTGAACCAAAATACAATCACTTGTTAGGTGAGTATGCATTTTGGGAAAAATAAAAATTTTACTTTTAGTCTTCATTTTGGGTAAAAAATTACATTTTCAAAAAAATGTAAAATTGGAGGCCCTAACAAAATCATCAAAATTAATGACAACCTTTCTAAAACCAAACTGGATAAATTCTTCATGAATAGTGGATGTTTGGTGGCTTGTGCAATGATACTGATGAGTGTTTTGTTACAAAATTAAGATAGAACTATGGAAACCAGAAGACATCAAACAAAATTCAGAAAAAGGATTGATGATTTATAATGACTTTTGGAAGACCTATAAACATGCTGAATTGCAAAGTATCAGTTATAATCATTTTCATGTGAACCACAAATACAATTATGTGTTAAACAAGTGTAAATTTTGGAAAAGTGAAACTTTTAGTCTTCATTTGGTGGGAGGGGGGGTATCTACTTAAAATAAAGTAGAACCAACAAATTGATTGCTTCTTTGTGCTGATTCCATTTATATATTACATGATAAGTATCATATGAGTATATTTTATGGCTTTTTGTAAGATTTTAGGGTGTTTTGTAATTTAGTGATTGTTTTGTTTGTATTTAAAGTTACATTTGTGAATTGCGTAATGATGTGTCATATTAAATAGGCAAAAAATTCACTATACGTATTGCCACTCACCACATATTTTATATTTTTTATGACAAATCAATATTTTTACTATTGCTAAAAATGTACTGTTTGAGAATGATTTTTGGTTGAAATTCATATTTTTAGTATTGTTAGAAATTAATATTTGTACAGCTTTTAGATTTAATCTGATGCAATATCTGTCACATAGTACAAATGCTATGCCTTTTCACATACATATTTAGACTGCTGAGAACTTTATAGATTCTGTGAAAATATCATATATACATGGTCCATTTTGACAAAATTATCATCTTAACTTTGTACAAGATCCATGTATGCATGCTATTTGGCCAGATCACAAGATTAGAAAGTCATCAGCAGATTGGTAAGAATGTGTAAAGGCCTATCAGTTCTAATACATATTGCAGGACTAATATGTAATACAATTGGTTATAGTACAATAACACCCATTTATCACATAAATATTTATTAAACAACTTACAAGTGTAAATAAATAACACCCTTAAATAACTATTATAGATATTTTAGTTTCTGTTCATGATACTCTTGATATTTTATTATTTATTCGACTAATTCACTTGTGATTAAATGTAAAATATCTACATTATTGTATTGACCTTTTAATATATATGAAAATTCCAAAACAAAACAAATCTGTGCAGGAATTAAAATAGAGTCACATTAAAACATTTTTTAATGATGTAAGGTCTAATATAGTATTTTTAATATATATATATATATATATATCGATATATATATATATATATATATATATTATGTAACGATATATATATATATCGTTACAATATATATATATATATATATATATTACAAAATACAGTAATTAAAATTTGTTAAAAAGAACAAAAAATATAAACATCATGTAGAAGCACTTTCAACTATCTTCATAGTCTTTGTCAACTAATACTTTGAAAAGTCAAGTTTCCCATAATTCCATGATCTTAACATTTTCTGCCTGCCTATTGATTAATTCTTGCATCAATTTATATATTAATATAGCATCCTCAATTTTCTGTTTATTATCATTTCTTTCAGTTTGCCATATTTTTACATTATTATAATTGAAATTAAAACAATATATACATGATTTATTATGATCATAAAAAACAGAAGCTGATAAATTATCATTATTTTTAGAATTTTGTTTTGTATTTTGAATTCCTTTTAATAACAAGTGCTCTTTTGTTCTTTTCTCCAATGTTCATCTCGACTCACCTATATATCCACTCCCACATCTACAGATCCATTTATAAATGATTCAATTGTTATTTGTAAATAAGGTTTTATCTTTACAGTTATTTATTAATTTATTTAATGTAGGTGGGGTGCATAAAATGCAATGTCACATATACCTTTATAAAAATTCCTTATGAAACCTGCCTATTGATTCAAAATATATGGTATTGATATCCAAATGTTATTATCAAAAAAATTGACATCATTATTAATCTTATTTTTATTTTTGTATTTGTATTTCGAATTAAAATATGTCCTAAGATCTTTTGAAATATAAAATTGCATAAAGCGGAAGAACCATTATGATTAATGATTGATTTTCGAGGTGTGTTTTATTATGAAACATGTTGATTAATTGAGAAAATGTTACAGGAAATTCTTGGTTCTGGTAAATATTCAATAAATTTAATATTTGATTTTGTTGATAAAATTAATGATGTTGATATTCATGTTTTTTATGTAATGTGTACCTTTGACATTAGTAAAATGTATGGATCAACTGATATAATAGCTTCTATTAAAATAATTACTAATGCATTACAGTAAAAAAAATGTTAATGTTAGAATAAAAAAAAATATTGTTGAAACATTAAACTTTAATGATAAAAATATTTATGCAGTTTTTAAGCATGATTTTTATAAAATGAGTTATGTATGGCTGGCCAATGGGCTTTCCTGGAGTTGCCCAAATATGTAATTTTGTAAACCCTACTAATGTTATCAAAAATATTACTTTATATTATCAATACATTGATGATGTTTTTATATATGGAAAGACAAATACTATTAAAGATTTGTTGGATGAATTAAATAATATAAGAGGCTTAAAATGGATTAAAGCAGATGAAAATTTACTGTATGTTCAATTTCTAGATATTAAGAGAACTAGAAACATAGATAAACTGGATTACTATATAATTATTAAACCAAGTGGCTACATTCTATATAAATCAAGAGTACCAATGTCACATAAAATCACAGGTTTGAAGTCCTTCTTGTTTAGAAATGATAATCTTTGTAAATATTCATTAGATAAATGCAAAAATATTAAAATATATTCTAATGAATTGTTAAATGTTGGATGTAATTATGATCATATTTATTATACTACTAAAAATTTTAATTCGAAATACCAATACAAAAATAAAAATAAGATTAATAATGATGTTAATCCTTCTGATAATAAAATATGGATATTAGTACTATATATATTGAATCAACAGACAGGTTTCATACATTAAATAAATTAATAAATGATTGTAAAGATAAAACCATATTTACAAATAAAAATTTATCATTTATAAATGGATGTGTAGGTGTGTTAGTGAATATATAGGTGAGTCAAGTTGCAACATCACATATACATTTATAAATGTTCCTTATAAAACTTGATCATTTGTAATATATAGTATTGATATCCATAGTTTTTTGTTAAGAAGGTCTTTTAATTGAGAAAATGCTACAAGAAATTCTTTATTTTGGTAAATATACAATATGTTCATCATTTGATTTTGTTAATAAAATCTGAAATATTATGATTGATATTAATGATGTAATATGTATTCTAGATGTAAGTAAAATGTATGGATCATTTGATCAAATAGCATATATTAAAATTATTTCAAACTTAATAATTTTAAAAAAATATTAATGTGAAAATAATAAAATTTATAACTGAAATATTAAGCTTTATCGACAAAAATATTTATGCAGTTTTTAAAAAGGATTTTTATAAAATCACCAATGGTTTGCCAATGGGTTTGCCTTACTGTTGCTCAAATATGTAATTTTGTAATTTCTATATAAGAAGAAAATATTCTAAAAAAGAAACATTATCAAAAGAATATGACTGTATATTATCAATATATTGATGTTGTTTTTGTATGTGGCAGGTCAAATACAATTAAAGAGTTGTTCAATGAATTAAATAATTTAAATGGCTTAAAATGGATAAAAACAGATGAAAATTTAATGTGCATTTAGTTTCTTGATCTTAAAGTAACTAGAAATCAATGTACACTGGATTACTGTATGACCATTAAACTAGTAGTAAAAAATGGTTATATTCCATATAAATCAGGAGTGCCAATGCCACATAAAATGTCAGGTTTGAAGTCTTTTTTATTTATAAATAACAGTTTTTGCAAATATTCATCGGATAAAGGCAAAAATATTGAAATATATTTGAATGAATTGTTAAATTTTGGTTACAATTACAATTGTACATATAATGTTATTAGAGATTTTAATATGAGATATAAGAATAAAAAATAATAATATTGATATTCTTGCTAACAAAAAACTATGGATATCAATACCAAATATTTTGAATGATCAAGTAAATTATATAAGAAAGATTTGTAAAGGTATACGTGATATTGCATTTTACACACCTCCTTCCTTAAACAAATTAATAAATAATTCTAAAAGTAAAACCTCATTTATAAATCAAAAGTATAACATTTATAAATGGATATGTAGGTGTGGCAATGGATATATAGGTGAATCGAGATGTACATTGAAAAAAAAAAAACTAAAGATCACTTGATATTGTTAAAAAGAGTTCAGAAATTGAATCAAAATTGCAAAGTAGATAATGTTTCAGTATTCATTTTTCACAATAATAATAATTCATGTATTTATGATTTTACCTTCAATTATTATAATGTTAAAATATTACAAATTGAAAAAGTAACAACAAAATAAAAATAAAAGAAGCTATGCTAATATACAAATACAAACATGACTTAATTAACAGGCAGGCAGCAAATGTTAAGATCACACTATTGTGAGAATGTTAGCCTTTCAAAGTTCTAGTTGACAAAGACTACAGGGATAGTTGAAAGTGCTCCTAAGCAGATATAATTTTTAAAATATATCTGATTACTCTATTTATAAATATTCAATTACATAATTACTTTTATATATATTATATATATATATATATATATATATATATATATATATATATATATATATATATATATATATATATGTGTGTGTGTGTGTGTGTTATATAGCACTACAAAATGAGCTTTTAACAAGTTTTAAGAAGATCCCCAATCCCAGACTGTTTTCTGCTACTGGCATCATCAATCAGATGCTAGGATATTCAAGCATCAGATTATATAATGCTTGAATATCCTAGAACCTTGCTGACGATGACATTAGCAGAAACTGGTCTGGGGTTGATGATATTCTCAAAGGTTGTTAAGAGCTTATTTTGCAGGCTTATATTTACAAGGCTATATATATATATATATATATATAACATTTGTAAATACAACCTTATTAGTTTAGGTCATGTGACATCTGACTTGATTTTGTGTGTGTGTGTGTTCAACTAATTTTGAATTATCATCAATTTCATGTGAAGCCAATATTGATTTTATTGCAGGATGAAAATTATCACAGGTTTAATCCAATTTTTCTAAATTCTAGTGTTTTTTCCCTACATCACAATATCAAATATTCTGATTTTTTCACTCCATTTCAGACATGGTCTCTTTCTAAATCTTTTACAATTTCTAAAAATACCATTTAACATTTTGACTGTCAATCATCTTTTCTCATAAGTATCCAAACCAGTTCCAGTTTTTGAATTCTTCCAACAATGCCAGTACTATTTGTTTGCACTCTCCCCAGTGTATTTAACTTTCAATCAGTTAATCTTAATTCTAATATACATCACTCATACACAGTTGAAACAGCTGAGCTGTCTGTATCAGATACACAAAAAAAGAACGCTCAAACATTTATTATAAACCTTTTTTAAATGGCATACTATTGTCATTTTTATGCAAAGCACTTCAACCAAGTTGAATTCTATCATTAGTTTCATCTATTATGTTTTCAACTGTATTAATAATTTGATCAAGCTATTTGTAATTATTAATTTCTTCTAATTTATCAATCTTCATTTTCTTCTTTTGAGAAAATCCTTTGAACATTACTTTAGTCTTTTACACATTTATTTTTAGACAGACTTTTTTATTTTTATCTTATAATGCTCGGCAATATTTTCTCAAACTCTGAACAATTATTTGCAAAAACAATTACTCCAAAAATTCAAAATCAAAATGGCTTAAGCGAATATCCATTCATCTTTAATCCCTTAACTTTCAATCCACAAAACACAACTTGCAAAACTTCTGTAAAAAGTTTTGAAAATGTGGAATCCCTCTGTAATAGACCTTTTTCCATGCTATTTTTCTCATGATAAGTTCACAATTTATAATGGCTGTTTTATTTTGAAAAATATTCTTCTGAATATGACAATATCTTGGATCTATACCTTGATTATGGAATGCTATATCTACTTTAGGGATGTTATAAAACCAAATGACTTTTCATAATCCACAAATGCAAACATTATGCAACTTATATTTTTTAATAACTTCTATCAATATTTGGATGTGTTTCATTGTATTAAAATGATATGTAAATCGTGTTTGGTCTGTTAATTGACTAAAATACAAAATTGTTGAAATTATGGAATTGATCTGTAACTTCTAAAATTCTCATATCAAAAATTGTATTGTATTCTTCCAGTCATCTGGTACATATTTTTTTCATTTAAACATACTGTTTATAACTTTGCCAAAATTTTAAAATTTCTTTACATGATTCGGTTAAGATATTGATTATAATTCCACCATTATGATGAGTTTTTTATTATACATTTTATTGCATGTCTCACTATTTCATTTAAAATATTTGCAATTCAAAAACTCTAGCAATTGTAAAAAATATTTTGTTTTCTTGTTTTATTGCTATATAATTCTTTATACCACTATTTTACACATTTCATATATTTTCTGTTTGTTTTATCTTTTTTTTTTATTTTGCAAAAGTAAGTTTTCTATCAATTCCAAACTGTTGTTTAATACCTTTGAGAATTTTATTTTTAATATATTTCTTTGCTAAACCATAATTATATTTTCTTAAATCATTTTCAAATTCTTTTACAAAACAATTTAGAATATATATTAATGCAAAGCTGTATTGCCAATGTAGTTTACTTAAGGCATTTTTTTTGAGCTTTTTATATTTACAGTAATTTAAAAATTTTAGCTTTTCATTTTTAGTTGTTCTAATGTTTCCCCTTTGAATATTTACATTAATAATATTATTTATTCATTCCAAAAATTAATGACTATGTGTATTTTTTATCTGTAGAACAACCATCTGCTTGAAGTTGTTATAGTCAAAATATTTTTCTTCATGAGATGGATAGTATTGATGTTTTTTTATCTGCATTATTATAGTGGCTAGATATTTATTTTGTAGATTTTGATAATTTATTAAGTGAGTACAATATTGGACTAATGGTTGTCATTTCAATTATTATTGCTTCTAGTTTACATTTATGCTTGTATTATTGAATTTATAAACATATCTGTGATAACCAGATCTATGTATAATATAGAAATTTTACTTCTCTCAATGAAATATGGAGAGAGTATAAAGAATACAAATGAGTTGATAAAATAGAATAACATTTTTTAGCATTTGATGTCAAAAAATCATCAATTACAACTAATTCACAATCATTATGTCTAAATTTCATGGCAATATCAAAATGCCGAAAAATGTTATCCCTGTTTGCACGGACATAATAACATAATATCCTCATATATATATATATATATATATATATATATATATATATATATATATATATATATATTGTAATGGTATATAATATGCTGTTACATTATTTTAAATTAAAATAAAAAGATTATAAATAAAAATTGATTTATTAAAAAGAAAAATATCCAAATTAAGAACAGTTCCAGCTTGATTTTTTTGAGAGGGGTGATAATATGCACTTGTAACACTCTCTCACTTATTTCAAATGAAATAATTGTTGAATTATGAATGGTACTATTGCAGACCTTAAATCATATGGGCACTGAAATTAAATAGTACCAGGATGGAACCAGCTAAAGCAGCCTCCGGATTGAGAACTAACAGACCAGTCTTTCATTAATAAAGTCTTCAAAGTCTTCATGGGAATTGGCCCAAAGAATCATGAGTTCTTCTACTGCAAAGTACAAACTATACAATTTTTAAAAAAAATTTTTTTAAAGTAATAAAGAACTTTCATCAAGATTTGACAAGCTAAACCTAATTTTTAAAAGGAACTCTAATCTGACTTAAGATTTCAAAATCAATTATTGATGTTTAATTTTAAATATTTTGAGTTTGCTGACTTAATCATTTCCATGTTTTTAAATATTTATTGACTAAATTATTTAAATGCATTAAATTTAAGTTGGATATAGATGACTGCATTGATTCGTTAACATTTAATTATGTTTGTATTTTTATATTTGATTAAAATATATAGATATTCGGTAAATATGATAACTAATGTTGAGTATCTAAAAATGTATTTATTCGAATGTCTTTTAAGTTATTGCTGTCTATGTGGCATCTTATGATGAATGCCATTAGGTTTCTAGTAAATTTCCCTCTGCAATTCCATCAATGACTTTATATTTTGATTGTTCATGTTTATTTTGAAATGTTTTAACTGAGTAATCTATGTAGCCTATCTATACTCAACATTATAAAACAAACTTTTATAAAATGTCCATCTGTGTGGACTTTCTTAATAATTTAAATTTAAAAATTAATAACCAATCTAAAATAATAAATTTTATTCCTCAAATTTTAAATGTTTATATATGTGTGTTAATAAATGTTTTTTTTGTGTATTATTACTGGCAGTGGCTTTTAATTTTTTAATACTGAAGATATATTTTAAATAAAATTATATATTATAAATCTCTGCTGTTTTCTGAGCTAGTGGCATGGCTGATGGTCAGAATAAACCATATATATGTAAAAGTTAGATCTTAACAGCGCGTATCTGCCTATTCTATAATTTTTTTAGGTTCAAGTAGTCTAGTGGTACCCTGTAGCGCAGATACGGTAAGATTGGAATTTATCCGACCATTATAATATATATATAATAATCCCAGTGCATAATGCTATATTGAAATAAATATATACAAATATTAAGCATTAAATAACCCACATGGTTAAGAAATCCAGTACTGCCCTCTGTGAACTAATATATAAAATACATTAGAGGTCGTATTTTATATATTAGTTCACAGAGGGCAGAATTGGATTTCTTAACCATTTGGGGTGATTTAATGCTTAATATTATTATTTATCGAATGTCTATATATTTTGATCAAATATGAAAACCAAAATATAATTAACCGCAAACGAATCCATGCAAGCGTCTATAAACAACTTAAATTTCATACATTTAAATAATCTTTACAATAAGGAAAAAAAAATGGAAATGATGTTTATCAATCGGGAAACATATAAAATTAAACATTATTAATTTGATTTTAACTTAAAAAAAAAAAAAAAATCAGATGGAAGTTCATAAGCTTGAACGAAAGTTCTTAAATATTTTTAAATTTAGAGTTCATGTCAATATAGCTTATGGTAGAAGAGTCCAGGTTTCTGCTTTTTTAATTCCTGTGACATCTCCATTTGAAGATAATGTTCTGAAGGTAGCATTAGCTGGTTCCATTCTTGTATCACAGTCTTTTCATTTTATATATTTTTTTTAAAACAAACAAAAAAATGAGAGAGAACGGCAAGTGCGTCTTACCGTTCTCATCAAATCAAGTCCAAAAAAAACTGACTGGAACTCAATATTTTTTCTTTTTATAGTCCTCCTATGGATTCCATGAACAAAAACGTCACTGTTCTGTTTTTTCGTTATGGTCCGGGCCTTTATTTGCTTCCATTGGTCAAACTAAAATCTCTTTCTTCTCTTATCTAACTTTTCATCTGACTTTTTAATTAAACAGCTTTTAGATAATTAATAAACAATCATTTCCATTTATAGATTACAGGAATTAATTAATACCTGTTTTTATTTTAACTTACGTTATTTTTTTTATTAAAATATTTTTATATTTCAATCTTGTATTTTTTTATCAAAAAAAAATACGTTCAAATACTTTTTTATTTTTTTATTTATGAAAACAATATTTTTAAAGTTTAGCATCTGTGCGAATATATATATATGTTTAACAAACATTTTAATTTTAGCGTTTAGTTTTTTCTTTTTATTTGCGAACTTTTAAGTTTTTATTTTAAATAAATGTAACGACATATTTATATATCGTTACAATATATATATATGATCACTAGATAGAGCTTTACCAATAGCTCCTAACAAGCTTTTGTTTACATAAACACTGAGAGAGATAGAATTCAATATCTCTTTCCTTGTCTTCAACCTTTAGACCATGGTTTCAAGCTAACTGTCTCATGTCAGTAAAGGATACTGACATGAGCCAATTAAATGCTCAAAACCGTGGTCTAAAGGTTGGAGACAAAGAAAGAGATATTGAATTCTCTCTCTCTTTCAGCATTTATGTAAGCAAAATCTTGTTAGGAGCTATTGGTAAAGCTCCATCTAGTGATCACAAAATGCAACCTAAAAGCAAGTTACGAAATTTATAACTTGTTTTGTTTATCATTCATATATATACACACAACCGTTTTTCTACCTTTTATCACCCAGTGGATGACTTGTGTGATCAAGTCGAAACATTAATATATCAATATTTAAATTTTTTAACATGGATGAACCCACAAAATATGTCATATATATATATTCCATATTATAATATTAATCCATGGAAACATTTAATAGTGAGCATGAATATATTAGGAATCACAAATTTGAAAATGAAATACATGATTAGTAGGAAAAACGGGTATTACTAACATCATTAAAAAATTAAAAGATTGAAATACAGCTGAATTGAACATATTCATAAAAAAGGTGATAATACATGATAAATTGAATCCCAAAAGTTTCTAAAAAATACATGTGTGAAATGAATTGATAATGTTAAACGTTTGCTCATAAGATGTGAAGAAGAGATGCTGAAGATCAGTGGAACTGTATTAAATTTTAAAATACCTTCATCCTATCGTGTATTAACAGCAGAAATGGTGATAATATTGAATTTAAATATAATATTATTAAAGCAGATAAGCATCAAATAAAATATATAAATAGATGCCTAATTAGATTAAAATTATCCGTGTTCAATATATTAATGTAAATAATAAATAAAAACATTACAAAGATAATTTGTCAGAGACATTCATTGCTCTTATTTTTACTCTACTAATTGAATTATGTATAAATAATTTATTTTATGAATGATTCTATTAACTAATTATTTTTTATTGCCGGTCTCTCTCTATATATATATATAATCCAAACTGACAATTCAGCTAAGTCGATTAATATTTTTACCATTTTTCTTTTGTAAACAATGACTGATTATTATTTTAAAAAAAAACAAAAAAACATAAGCTTTATAAATAATCCACAAGTCAGAATTAGCATGAATAAATGTTAGTTAAATTTGAAAAAAAATATTAAGGATTAAAATATTTATACACAAGTCTGACATTAATTTTTAAATTTAATTTATTAAAAAAAGATTAGCATATACGGAAAAGTCATATATATAAAGAATGTGATGTCACGCTTTTTGAAATTAGAATCAAGAGTTTGATTATTTCACATTTACATCTCTTATATATATATAAACATTTAAAATACTTCAAATATGTGTGTAACTAAATGCAACTCAAAGTTAGAGCGTATTAGAGCGAAAATCTCCTTATAAAAAGTCATTTGAATATTTGTATTTTGAAGAAGATAAAATTCTATAAATTAATTGTATTTTGCTTTTGTGTTATTTTGGATAATATTCGTACACATTAATTGAATATTCATTAATACAATGTAAATATGATAATGTAGTAAAAATCTTGCAAGTTCCATAAGCAGTGAATGAATTCAAAGAAATTAAACTTCTAGAAAAAAAATAGAAGATTAAAATCAGCCTTTCCGTTCTATATATGTATATAATATTTGATATATGCAACCATAAAAGACTTGAACACCAGAATTTCAAGATCTTTTTAGCTATTTGCTCTATCCTCGATAAGTAATACATGTGATCACTCATGTGTGAAAAAAATTAAATGAACTCCAGTATATGCATTTTGTGCTGAAGTAGCACCAATTGATCCGGATTACCATCTTCCCTACTCGCATACATAATCAGAGCTCAGTTTATATTAAGATAGAAAAACTTCAAACTTTAATGAACAGTTTTCAATATATCCCACCATGCAACACTTCAGCAATCCAACTGATGAGTGTTGGTTTAGCACAAAGTACCTACATTGGAAATCATTTATCTTTTTCACATGTGTAGGTCACATATATCAGTTGTATGAGATAAAGCAAGAAGATAGCTGAAGAGAGCTTGGAAATCTGTGTTCATGCCCCATATATATATATATATATATATATATATATATTGTAACCTAGTGTTATTGACACTTGGTTTATTTGGCATTGTTTCCACAGGAAAACAATGCAATCCTTTTCTAGGAAATAAAAAAGTAAAATAATAATAATATTAAGTGATTAATAAAATATGCTATTTACTCACTGTAATGTGTTTTAAGCAAATAACTAAAAAAAAATTTGGTAATCCAATGTCATTTTGAAGAAGAGCATGAATAATTTAATTAAAATATTAACAATAAGAGCAATTTAATATAGTATAAAAGCACATATTATAAACAGTAATTGATTTTGGATGGGTAGAGGGAGAGTAGATGAGTATCTTATCATAAAGCACAATAACTTCTGATAATTTATTTTTGTAGAAAATCATATTTAAAAGAAATATACATCACTAATTATTAATTAAGTATATTTATTATTTTTCATTATTTATCAAATTACTTTGTAATCCATTTAAATCATATGGAAAAATATATGACTGTAATAAGTTTTTTTTTTCTTTTCTTTTATTTATGGTATAATTAAATGATTATTTTTCTGTAAGAGGTCGCTAAAAGAAGACCGCCAAATTTGAAGAAAGTTTAGTCTGACATTAGTTTTACAAGGAGGAAGCAGTACTGAAATTCGGTAACAAATTTTTTTATATTTTTTATTGCAGAAATAAATATAAGTCCAGTAAATTTTTAATAATATCATGTGTGGCTAATCCTATTTGATAAGATATTCTGTTTTCTGTTGCCATCTACCTATTTTAAAGCTTTTGATATGCAAAAATGTACTATCTTATGCTAAAGTTCAAAATGACCGTATTAACTACAGCAATCACGGAAAGTGTCATTATATTTAAAATAAGTAATATAAGTAATGTCCAGGAAATAATCAATGATTTGTTAACTTTACCTCATTTAATTATCTTTTCGTGGTATAAAAGAAAAATTATAATTAAAAGACATATTATAAAAGCCAAGGAAAGTTAACTAGAAAATTTCGCGCTCTTTCTAAAAGAAATTGTCTGCTTTGAAAATTAATGTAATTTCCCCACGTTAAAATATGTTTTATTCACTGAAAATTATCTAAAAATAATATTAATGATCAATGATATTTACTTATGCACCTGTATATTTTTAAAAAAGAAAATATAAATTTTCTCAAGGCAAATATCGGAAAATTTGTATGTGTGCATTTTACGGAGAATTCCTTATTAAAGACAAATTACAATTCCTAGAGTAGGAATAAAAACTACAAACATTAGTGACTTAATTATAACCATAATATAATATGTTATATTATACATCAACTGGAGTCGTTAAAACTTTATATCCACGTAAGTCAGCTGCAGTCGTTATAATAATAGTATTTTGGAAAATTCGCGCATTAGTTTTATTCCTAAGCCAGCTAGCTAAAAATGATACGTATCGCCAATAGTAAAAAGAAAAGAATTGTATATGTGATCGTCTATCGTCAAATATTCGTCATGTTAAAATATGTATTGTTTTCTTGGATCCCAAAATTATATCAGTTAATTCAAGGAAGAGTTAACATCCAACGCTGCTATGTTTTCTTTGCCTAATTTATTAATTGCACCAGAATGGAGGCAACTTTTATATAAATGAAATAATAAAATGTGTTTCTTATTTTAAATTTGCTTCGTGAACTACGAATGGATCAAGTTCTTCATCTAGATAAATTGCCCAACGGAAAAACATTTTTCTAGTGAGATAATAAGCACTTGTTAAGTAATGATTTTTTTTTACTAATTTGTAAAATTATGTGTATTTTTTTTTATATCAACAGGTGAAAGGCTGTATAGTCAAGTAATATTTAAATGACCTTGTAATCATAAAGGTATGTTTTCATGTAATTATTCTAGGTTAAATTTATATTTGACATGAAAAGAAAAATTTTTTTTATAAAATGTGTTTACTTATGATATGCAATTATGGGTATAAATTTATATGTTAGATGTGTAAAAGTAGAAAAATTTAGATACTTAATAGGTAAAATATCTAGTTAAAATTATCAGAAGTAATTAAAGAGAAGTGCTATACAGGATATTACTTATTTAAAGTTTGAAACAAATTTATACTATGTTAATTGAGGAACTTATTCCCAATTATTCTTTATTAACGCATTCACTTAATTTAGTTCAAGATACTATACTACCAATTACTTGTTGAATGTTTCTTTGGCAAAGGTGAAAATTATTATGGTTAATTCTGTGATATCCATTGATTTCAGACGTTGATCTAAGTATACCCCGGAACATAAATTTAGTGTAATTAGTGTATTTGCTTGTCTTGCCCCGATATAGCATCGGTATATGCTTAATATTCGCATAAGTAATAATTGTAATGTATCTATTTTGTGGGATGGAAAATGATCTCCCCAAAAGCTTTATTTTCCATGAGGGGAATAGATAAATCTAGTATTCGGGTATGTTTATAACCCAAGTGATCGCTTCTCAGAGTTAGGACGATCAGTAATTTATATCGTATTTAGTGTATTTCATTCGTTAAAATCCCAGGAGAGGATTATATTTGGTGTGTGTTCCTATTATGCCCAAGTAAGAGGCAAGGACCCACCAAACTATTTTAATGTAGTAGTTAACTCTACAGACCTTCGGTGTTATTCCATATTCCTCATGAGAAAATAGAGATAATTCCACCACGGAAGGTGTTGAATATTGTGTTTTGTTTAGAAAGTTATGGCAAGATAACGGGTATATTGGAGGTTAATTCCTCAAGATCCATTTAGTAAAAATAGCGTGCTAGTATATATGATCAATGTCTGGATTGTGCGGCGGAATAGTGCTGGTAATCCACACGTAAGTCAATGGAGAGAGTAAGTTTAAAATTGCGTGATTTAGAAATTTTTATTTGCCAATGGAGGGTTCAAATACTAGGTTTAATTCGGGTTAATGATTAAGTAGCACTCACAATATAACTTATACTGAGAAAAACAGTGTGTATAACAACTTCAGTTGTTATTAAGGTAAACATTAAAATAATAAGTGTAACTTCTGATAAATAACCCATAAATTATAATAAGTTATCTAAATAAAAACTATCATTTAATTAAAGATATGATAATAAAAATCGTTTGTACGCATTGCCTAGAATCAGATTATTTTTGTTTTAAAACAGATCGTTAGTTAATAAAGTTAAGTAGCCGTTCATATAAGATACACTAAATGGATGAGTCGATGTATCGATAATAATATTTATTTTGTTATATTCAATTTGCATAAATGTAAAAAGAAGATGAAGAAGTAGTTCGAATCCAAGTCTAAAAGTATAGACGAATTAATGTTAGTTATATTTTGTTTTATCCATATGGGATCGAATAAATTGTATATGTTTGTTTATTATGTTAATCATAAAGGATAGTTTTGTTAAACTGTAATAATAAATTATAATCTTGTTAAAATTTAATAATAAATTATAGTCTTGTTACAAGTTGTTTTGAGTCATTTTTCTTGTGTGCTAAATAAAAGTGTATTTGCATAATACTTGCAATACTTTTCTTGAGTCCGAAATCATTTATGAAATCTTAAATTCAATACACCAGATAGACAATTGTAAGCAGATCAGAATATTTCAGTATATTTTAATTTAATAAGAATTATTTATGGAATTGAAAACTTCAGACCAAGACATTTTATTTTATATGTGTGTAAAATCACTTTATTCCCAAACTAGTCGCTTTTGGTTGCACATTGTTTCGTACACATTTAAGTGAAGTGTCTAAGTAATAAATCTTAGTTAAATTATTGTGTTGTCATGGATAATGGAAGGACACAAAAGCACCCTTGTCTTTTCATCATTCCGACTGAGATTCTGGATTAAAAGGGCTGTATTATTCAAAATTATGCGTTGTTATTGAATATGGTTATCATCTCGTTAAATATTATAATAGTTGATATGTGGATGAAGACACCTGGAATTTAAATAAGGTAAATGTTTCCTATAGCCGACCAGAATGTCAGTCATATGCGACAACACAATACTGCCGAGCATTTTTCTTTAAAAATAACAGAGAACCCTGAGATTAGTGTCATTATTATAAGTGCTCTTAAATTAAGAATTGATTCATTATGATCAATATTACAAGCGTGGCATGGCTTAAGAGATTGAAACTTCTAATTGTATAATAATAAAATATTGAGATCATATTGGCAAATTAATGAATGTTTTGTTTTAGTCAGTAATATTAACAATGACATGAAATCATCATCATCATTGTCGAACAGTGCAAGTACTTACAGCTCAGAGAATGTGTTTTGGATAGAGAAAGAATGTTAGTTTATTCTAAATTTTCTTTTTAAATTTATTTTATGAATGATAATTTTTTTTAATTCTATCTCTGTCTGAACTGCATATCGCTGTAGCTGAATTATTATAACTAACCAAACGTCGAGCTATATTAGGTAAAAATAATAGGGTTTGCTAATCAATCTTTATTTTATAAGTGCTGAAAGAGAAAGAATTCAAAATCTCTAACAGAAAGTCTTTATTTCCAGAACAATCGTTTTTAAGCTTATGGCTCATCTCAGTGGAGCACTGGGACTCCAGAAACTAGATATAAAATACTAACTCAAAAATCAGCACTTATAAAACATGTTACTATCAATTTGAAAGCCTGAAACTTTCAGACATGTAAATGTCTTCAAATCCAGTCTTACAAACCAGATGACTTTTTTATTAATTATTATAAATGTACCTGTGAAGGCTTTTGTGATGTTATATTGCAGAGGCTATTACTATATGGTGGAGCTGAGCTGAATTGAAACCCATATAGTTATCTGCTTTGTAAGGTTGGATTTGAAGACATTTATGGCTCTGGAAAGTTCAGGCTTTTAATTTGATAGTAATGTGTTTTATAAGTGCTGACTTTTGAGTTGGTATTTTAGATCTAGTTTCTGGAGCCCAGTACTCCACTGAGATGAACAATAAGCTCAAAATTGATTGATCTGGAGATAGGTACTTTCCGATAGAGATTTTTAATTCTTTCTATTTCAGTACTTACAAAATAAAGCTTGATTAGAGCTATTGGTAAGCTCCATCTAGTGATCATTAAATGCAAGCTTAAAAGCAAGTTACAAAATTTATGACTTGTTTTATTATATATATAATATTACAAATCGATGTCTATATTTTTTCAAAATAATATACGTAAATTTATAAATAAATATTAGAAAATACAATACTCAAAAGTTTATAAAATATATTTATAACTGTCACTTAGAAGCACTTTCAACTATGCTTGTAGTTTTTGTCAACTAATACTTTTAAAGTGTCAGTGTTTCCATAATTCCATGACATCAACTTTTCCATAATTCCATGATCTTATTATTTGCTACTTGCCTATTAATTAAATCTTGCTTGTATTTATATATTAACATCACTTCCTTAATTTTTCTTTTATTATTATTTCTTTCAGTTTCCAATATTTTTGCATTACTATAATTAAAATCAAAACCATATATACATGATTTATTATGGTCATAAAAGACAGAAGCTGATAAATTATCATTATTTTTAAATTTTTTTTTGTATTTTGAACACTTTTTAATAATAACAAGTGCTCTTTTGTTCTTTTTTCCAATGTGCATCTTGATTCACCTATATATACACTGCCACACCTACACGTCCATTTGTAAATTGTACAATTTTTATTTGTCAATAAAGTCTTATCTTTTGAATTATTTATTAATTTATTTCATGTAAGTGATGCTTAAAATACAATATCACATATACCTTTATAAATTTTCTTAATGAAACTTGCCTGTTGATTCAAAATATATGGTATTGATATCCAAAAATTTTTATCAGAAAAATTAACATTATTATTAATATTATTTTTATATTTAGAATTAAAATTTTTAACAGTATAATAAACATAATCATAATTATATCTGACATTTAACAATCCATTATAATAAATTTCAATATTTTTGGTTCTATCCAATAAAACCAAAAATTATAAAAATAATGATAATTTATCAGCTTCTGTCTTTTATGAGCATAATAAATCATGTATATATGGTTTTGATTTTAATTATAGTAATGTAAAAATATTGAAAAATGAAAGAAATAATAATAAAAGAAAAATTAAGAAAGCGATGTTTATATATACAACCAAGATTTAATTAATAGGCAATCAGCAAATGTTAAGATCTTGGAATTATGGTAAAGTTGACATCATGGAATTATGGGAAAGCAGACATTTTAAAAGTATTAATTGACAAAAATTACAAGGATAGTTGAAAGCACTTCTATGTTACAATTATAGATATATTTTTAAGTACTGTACTTTTACTATATATATATATATATATATATTGTGCCAAGCGGTTCGACCCGGTACATATATATATATATTATAACATTTTCCTTATTTCTAGGCCTCTATATGCATTATAAATGCGCGAGTTGATCAAGTTATGTAAAAGAAAAATAAATGTTCATTTATTTTATTTAAAAAAAAGAACATTTCATTATTATTCTAAAAACATAACTATCTTTCCTAATCAGCTCGGCCTAGAATTATTCCTGAGTACAATTGTGAGCTGGATCAATTTTTAATTTCTACATGAGGGCGCCAGAGTTGTTAGACCCACTGAGCCTGCGTCGAACATATTGCAACTCGTAAAGTAATAATTATATGATCTGGATTAAAATTCCCATTAAGTAGAAGATATTCCCCTTTGACTTAATTAAGAAAAATAAATCTATTTAGTAAAGGTAATTTGTATACTAATTTGAATTTAAATAACTAAATATAAAACTTAAATATAATAACATTAATTTTATACATGTACAATGAAAGTTAAGCTAATAATAAAGATTTATTCTAGCTCATCAAACATTTAATATTTAAGATTAAGACAAAATTATAATATTGGAAAGTATTGTGCATATGAATTTAATAATTTTATTCAAGTATTGAAGTACTCACTAGTTGGTGTTTTATTTTTCCATGATAGCAGTTTCAGTCACTTCTCAGTTCGCAAATCTTTCGATCAAAAAATTATGGTATAACATTTCATTCAAATCTCTATTTATAAAGCTTTATGTAAAAGTTATGGCTATTAACTTACTGGTAAGTTGATATTTAAGTAGGTCATTGATTTTCCGACATCTAATTCAGTTAGTGGGTAGTCCTCAGTAGTTGTTTTTTTAGTTTTACTTCCAAATCTCTGATCAAATTGAGGTAAAGCCAGACGATGATCTAGGTGACATTTCTCGAGAGAAAGTGTCAGCAAATGATAGAGTTCTACTCACTCATGGTGAGCGATTTCAGTTCGTATCTAAGTGGACACATTTTATTAATATTTTTTTTGTATAAAAAAATACGAGGCACTTCAAATTGCTCAACACTCTCTGGAACAACAAGACAAAAGACACCTTTCAAACCTGTTGGCTCCTTTTATATCCCCCGATTCTTTTTCGAAGTTCTGTGCATATTCCTTTTTACCTTTTGTTCTATTTTATACACTTCTACATTATTTCTCATTTTTTTATTACAAAGTCTCTTTTCTCGTTATGAATTTCTGCCATTTTTAATTACTATCAGAAAGTTGTTTCTGTTAGCAATCTTTTACCTTTGAAATTTTCACTATTTGAATCAATTATTTAATATGCACTTTCCAACATTGAATTTTTTTTAGTTAACTTATATTAAAAAAAGAAAAATTAAACTTTCACTGTACATTTTTTTAAAACATTATATTACAAAAAAAGAATTAAAGATCGGGTTACCTCTTTTTTGATTTAAATGATACACCCAATATTAAATAGTAATTTGTACCATATATATAAATAAATGGTACAATACCACTGGGGCAGGGGAATGAGAATAAAAATAGAGGTTTGAACTAATTTTATTCTTAATAAGTATTTATGGAGTACTTCTAACCCATGTCCTAGTCTTATATGGTTTCAGTGACCTAGCATTATAGGTACCTTTTTCTCCTTCACCATTCTCTAAAGTGAAAGCATTTGGAACATCCTGTCGGCTGATTTGGTAAGGTCCCTCGTACAAATTTTGGAACTTTTTAAAAATATGCTTCCCAGTTTGGCTCACAGGGTTCGTTTTGACCCATACTGTATCCCCTGTTTTAAACTTATCAGTTCAGGCCTTCTTTCCACCAGGTCCGGAGCTTGGCACAGTGTTCCAATTTTTTTCTTGCTTCTTTATGATCTCTCCCTTTATCAATGTTTTCTGGACTAGCGGGTAATGTGGATTTATACAATCGAGGTATCGCTTGTCCAAATTGAAGTCTTACAGGTGCAAATCTGGTAGATTCATTATGAGTCCAATTTATAAAATTTAACACCCTTGGGAGTTGTTTCACCCATCCTTTATGGTTGGCTGCAGTATATACCCTGAAGAGGCATCCTAACTTTCTCATCACCCACTCGCAAGGGTTTGATTGTGGATTTCGTATGGATGACAATGTGTGTTTTACCTACATCCTCTCTATCCACTGTTGACAATCATAAGATGTGAAAGGTGTACCATGGTCTGACAAAATAGTTTTGGTTTGCCTACCCTTTTAAAATATCATACCTCAAGGGCTCATATGGCATTCCTAGTATTGGCCTGGGTCACTGGATATGCCAACATCCATTTTGAAAAAAGGTCATATACTACTAGTAGATATTTCATTTTCCCAAAAGCTGGCAATGATCCATAGAAATCAATAGCCACCAGGTCATTGGGTTCTTTAGGGATGATAGGATTCAATGGACCTTGATATGACTTGTTTGCTGGTTTTGTCTTCTGACACATTTTGCATGAGCTTACTATCCTGGTGACCTGTGCTCTCATATTCGGCCAATATCATTAAAAGTGAATCAAATGTCAACTTAAATTTTAATATAGTAATTATTATGTTAATCATATTGTGGATGAGATTTCTGATGTGTTAATTATTAAATATTCCCATTAGTAAATAAAGCAATAAAGTATATGAAATATATATACATGATGAAAATAAGAAACATTTTTTATCTTCAATTTTTTTATTTAATTTCCAGAATAACAAAATTTTGAAGTTAAAAGATGAAAATTATGATTGTTTATGGATCCAGAAACTTATTAGACTTACAGTTTGAACTGTAAAATATATGAAATATACTACATATGGTTAACAACATTTATCAATCAAATAATGCTGAAGATTTTAAAAGGGGTTGCAACCAAGTTTTTGTTATCTTAGCTTCACAGGAAGGAATGTAAAACAAGAAGTTTATATAGTAATTTTTATTATCATTAATACTCTATGTTTTGTCTTATAATGTTGTATGCATTATTATTACAGATATAAAAACTGGTTTGTGTAAAAAAATTAATTACTGATAAATGTAAATATAATGAAATATTTTTTTTAAAAAAAATGTAATCTTTTTTTTCCATATATCTAATGTGTTGACCGAGATTGGAACCTGGACCAGTTGCTTGAAAGGCAGCTACACTTAACACTATTTGTTGTAAATTTTGGTCATATTTTAAAATATGAACACATGTAAGAAACTATTACAGTTTGTTCTTAATGTTTTCAGTCTAAAATAAAAGCTACAGTTATCAAATAATAATAATAAATGGGGAGTAGATAATTTTAGTTAAATTAAATGCATTAAATACATTATTTTGCTTTATATATAATACTTAACTAATTAAGCCACTTATACTTCAAATGTCAGAAAAATGACTTTTGGCTAATTTACCCCTGGTGAATTTTTCCATAAGTATTATACATTAAAATGCATTAAAATGGTATACTTTATTATAATAAATTTTTTTGATGAAAATTCCACATTAAATGGTGCAAAATTCAAAATTCCCACTCTTACAATAAACATAAGCTCTGCCCTGACATGATCAGCCATTATGTGTTGCCAAGGCTGTAAAATGTTCGGCATTTTACAACATTGAAATTTCCAATGACGCAAAAACATGTTTATTTGCAAATTTATTATGGTTTTAGATATTTTTTAGATATCAAGAAATATAAATTATTAATAACTTATTTTGACTTGAAATATTTTATTTTCAAAAATATAACATTATATTAGCAGCTACCATAAATATGGCCTGAAGCAAATTTGAAGAACAGCTATGATGTAAACCATTTACTTGATATTTACGAGAAAGAAAAAATTGTAAATTTGCAATAAATATTAAAAAAACGTAAACATTTAAAGCATAATTCATTAGATATTAAAGAAATAAATAATTATTCATTAAAGTTTTTAAAAATATTCAGAAATAAAAAAGATTTTGTTGATTTTATAAACTGAAAATAATATTTCTACAAATGATGATGTCTAACATCATTGTTTTGATTAGAGTTTCATTTTTTTAATATTTACAGTAACAAAATGTGAACATTTAAAATTTATTTCAGTAGTAAATAAAAAAAACAACAAATAAAGACAAATTTATTATTTTATGATATGTAATAATCATTTTATCATATATTTTACATTGATGTGTGAGACAGAAAAACATCAGAATAGTGAAGTAGGAAATGGTTAATAGCTAATAACAGCTAAGGCTATAGGTCATTCTTGAATTGATAATGATAGTTATAAATTTTATTTGTCAAATAATAATACATTCTTTTTTTTACTAGTGCCATTACATATTTGTGGTAAGAAATATTGGTAATAAATTTATTTGTTATCATGTTAAATGGTTATAATGATAAGTGTATAATATTTTGGAGTATGTGATAGATCCATGTTGAATCTCATCAGGTGAAGTTATTCTTTTTCCATGAGTTCCGATATAAATGACCATTGTGGGTAAATCATAAATAATGACTATCAAACTTTGAGCAGATTAAGGTCATATTTTTGTAGTATATTGGTCTAGTTATTAAATAAAGAATTAACAACCCTTTTCTTTTTCTCATATCCCTAAAGGTGATCCAGAAGTGACCCTGGGATTTTAAAGCCTTAGTTGGTATAATTATTTATTCAAGGGATTGATTGTCCTTTCCTTTTATATCCCAAATGATGTTCCAGAAGAGATACCAGAATTATAGACAAATATGAAGTTATGAGAAGACTGTGGTCTAGGTTATTGTTTGTTATCTTTGACCTTAGCTCAACACCACTATATCTTTGGATGTATCATATGATTTATTATATTCCTAAGTTCTAATGGTTTGATATCAATAATAGCATAATCAATCCTGAAATATAATATTTGAGACTATAGATTGCACTTAGCACTGAGCAAAATGATGATAAAAGATAATAATTAAAAGATATTTTATAATAGATTGTTCCTTAATGCCTATCTATTCAAAATGATCCCATGTTTACCATTAAGCTATCTTGTTTATCATTTAAACCAAATTTGTTTTAAACTGCTGATATTTTTCCTTAATGTTAAAATTTTCATGTAATATTTTTCTTTAATCTTAGAAGAGTCCTAAAAGGTAAAACAAATAACTAAAGGGTAGAAAATGAACTCTTAAAGCAGTATCGGTTGTTTAATAGCCTAAGTGGAATAAATAAAGAGGTTTATAGTTTCTAGTAATATATAGTAGCTTAAATAATTGTGTCTTAAGTATATTCACTGTAATATGATGTGTAATAGTATTGGTAACTTATTAACTATTGAATAGAAATTTTGAAATACCTTGTCTGTGCTTATTTGAAGTAAGTTCTTAAAATTATGCTAATAGTACATAGGTAAAATATAAAAATATAATAAGTCAAAAGAAAATTCAATGTATGTAATAAATTTGAGTAAAAATAAATTAAAAGGTAATAATTTAAAATATAAAATGCATAGTAGGTCAAATGGACTCAATGTGAGTAATAAATTTGAGTAATAATAAATTAATGGGATAATAATTTATCAAAGAATTAAATGGATCCTAAGAGATATTACCTTAATCATAAAATGTTGTAATTAAATCTTGTTATATGTAAATTTCTGTCAAAATTGTTCAAGATTATGTATGTTTTTTTTATATGTCAAATGTGTTGACTGGGAAGCGAAAACGGGCCAGCTGCTTGCAAGGCAGCTTTGCTAACCGCTAAGCCATCAATGCTTGACAAGATTATGTATGGTTTTTTTTGTTGTTATTAGTAAGTATATTTACTCAATTTGTAAATAATGTAAATAAATTTTGTTTGACATTATATTTAGTTGTCTGTGACCTTATTGCTAATCACCATCCATAATTTTATTGTCATTGCTATCAACATAAAATTTTTATTGTTGTCATAAAAATCATCATCTGTCAATACTGTAGATATCATTGTGCATCAGCATTTTGCTAAGCTCATAGATTTAGAGTACATAAAGCTTTATCACTCATTGATTATAACACTGTTGACCTTAAGCACGTGTATTATTTTAAATAATGATTTAAATAGTAAATATTCAATTTTGGAATATCCTGTTTATCTACATCATCAGATGCATCATTCATTGATCTTACTCATATTGCATATGGTTATTAAAAAAGACGATTTATAAATTATTTTAATTGATTTATTAAGAAATTCTCAATATTTCATAAAATTTAAAGTTCATTTTATTGTTGTTGTTTTAAAATATATTTATTAAACATAGTAATATACAGTTAAACTTTATAAAAATTTACATAGCATTCAGAATGAAACTTGAAAAAGTCAACGAAAAGAAAAGGGTATCTTAATAAGATTAAGAGGAAAATAAAACTTTCACCCAAGTATCATCATGAAGACTCACAGGCGAAAGCAGAGAGTCTCGCTGCTTGACTTGATCAAGAAGCTTAATAAAGACACTTAGAGCCGAGTCCTGAGAATGACCAAAGATGAGCCTGCAACGTGTCAATCATAAAGAAAATGTTATAAAGATAGATCATCTTATTGCTGCAAATGATCATTTTATTGTTGGTATTGAAATTGTCAAATGTTCTTTACTAATTCTATTTTTGTTTCATGAGCTGTCTTTAAGCCAATAAACATCACTTGAACACCATTATGTATGGATAGTTTTGCCTGTTTTAATGAGCTGTCTTTGTTTGTTATATTTGGGTAGTGGTAAAATCCCTCTCACTGATCCAAATATATCTTTTAAAATAATAATATTTAAGTTAATTTAAGATGTAGAAAAGTAAATTATAAATGTAATAAACCCGTCATTTGTCTTTTATTATATCTTTATTTAAGTGAATTTAAAAAAAAATGGGGAAGTATGGAAGTGTTTATTATATTTATAAGATATTACACATGGGAAAGAGAAAGGTTAGAGATAGTGACCTGGGCTAACTGATGAGTGCTTGTTCAGCACAAAATGATATTGGGGGTCATTTGTCTTTTATTATATATTTATTTATATGAGTTTAAAAAGAATAGAGAAGTATGGATGTGTTTATTATATCTATAAAGATATTACATACGGGACAGAGAAAGGTGAATAACTCCGTATGTGTAAATTTAAAATATCAGATATATTAATCTTTAACTAAGATTTAAAGTTTATATCTGTGCTAGAGATAATCTCTAGTTTCGCAAATGATTAATAATAATCACTATTGTATGTATCTGAAATAGATGGTGTCAAAGTTGTGAGTCGAGGGAGTTTGGCAATGGTTAATGAAAATGTAACAAGTTAATAACTCCGTGTGTACGTAAAATAAAAAAAATCAGATATATTAATCTTTAACTGAGGTTTTAAGTTTATATCTGTGATAATCTCTACTTTCGAAAATGATTAACAATAATCATTATTGTGTTTATCTGAAATGGATGGCGTCAATTTTAATTTACCATCATTTTTCATTTGTTATTTGTTTGGCCTTGATCTCTTTTGTTTATTCTTATTGTTTATTTTATTTAATAGAAATTTTAAAATGTAAATTTCTTTTCCAGTTTAAAACTTATAATTTAGTTGTTAAATATTTTGCTTTAGTCAAGCTTAGAATCCTTTGTTTTATTTCATTATTGTCTTGTTTTTATATGATACCATGTTAGTTTTTATAAGTCTGGATCTTATTCTTCATCATCAATATTTTTATCATAGCTCATCCATATTTTCCTTTATTTCATTTTTCATCCTCATTTCATCTTAAGTCATCATCAAGATTCATTGATCCTTCATTTGATTCCAATTCTACCACCACCTTAATCATTCATTCCTCTAACATAGTTCTCTTTTCTTTTCCTCACTCTTAAATTCATTTATTTCCATTAGTTAATCATTATTTGGTGCTACATCATCCATTTAATAATCTACATCTTAATTAATTTATCACCCAATTCATAATACTAACTCCATATTCATTACAGATTGCAAATTGAATTTATTTTGAAATATTTTTGCATAGAATTTTAAAATTTATTTAATGTATAATATTGGAATTTATTATCGTCATATACACTTTATGCCCTCTATTTAAAGTTGTTAATGTATACACTAGCCAAACTTGTTTCTAATATTCTGTTTTGCAATTATGACTTATAATCCATGAAAGATAAAAAAGGCTGATATAATATAAGATAGTATAAGTATTGATAGTGCCTTTTAGCCTCTATTTATGGTTTATTCATGCTATCCAAGTCACTTTGTTCCAATATTTAATAAGTTATTTATTATTATATTAATTGCTAGCCATGTCGGTTTCTAATAAATTTTTATTTTTATTTGTTGATGTTTAAGACTGATATAACATAGTATAAGTTAAGATCAGCAGTGAATAGTGTTTAGTGTTCTTTCATTTAGACTCATGTTCATGCTAGGCAAGTCTACTCCTTTAGATCAGTTCATGTCAGAGCCAAGTCAGTTTTGATATTTTATATTTATTGTTGGAGATGGCTACAAAAAATAAATTACAATATAAACTTTAATCAATAGCAGTACTTTTAATTATATCCATAATTATTTTCAACCAAATGTTATATAGAGTAAAACAGCATGAACCAAAAACCCATGTCAAATTTACATATCCCATAATTCACTAATCTTAATTTTCACTGATTGTTAGTTTATTGTCATATTTTTATAGTGATTAATAAAAATTGTCTGTATAACTTTTCTTTCTTGATTTAAAATCTTATTTTTTTTCATATCAAAATCAAATTTACATTTACAACTTCTATCATGATCATAAAACACTGATTCTGTAAATGAATCGTCTTTATTCATTCTTATCTTTTTGAATATTTGTAACAGTGGACATCTAATGTGCATATATTTATATATATATATATATATATATGCACATATATATATATATATATATATATATATATATATATATATATATATATATATATATATTAAACCTACATTGTATCTAATGTAGAGTATTTTAGAAAAAATCTCAAAGCTGCATATTTCACTTTCTATTAACCTTTTATAAATATATTTATTTGTTTAAGTTGTCTTGTGACTGGTATCAATTTGATAGTGTATTATACAAGTTTATAATGGAAGAAACATTAGTTGTCAAATCACAATCTTACTTAGTAACAAAGAATGACAAAATTGTGAGTTAAATAATAAATATTTTTTTAAATTAGTGTCATATCTCACCTTGCCTCCAGAAGTGGACTAGTCCATGTTCCTTCCTTATCTGATTGAATTGAACATTCAGTGCCACTAGCCAATGTGTAAACAGATATATAAAACAGTCAAAGGTTAATACAACTAACAGTCAATGATGATCACTTTATCCGATTGCTGTGAAGAGAGATGTGGCAATAAATATTTAGTCTTTTTGGAGGTAAGTCAGATAATGTCTGTCTAACCTAAGGAACAGTCCATATTCTCCATTGACATTCCTACAAACAGTGAGTGTTTTCATTATAGTCATTATGCTATAGGTTGATGCAGTGAGGCAAGTTCACAATAGACTGGAAGCTGCTAAGGCCCAAGTAGACATAAGATATGCTGTCTTGTACAGCCAGAAGAGTTATTGGACAAACTCACCAAGCAGGCCATTATGTAGACTGTCAAGGTTGAATCAATTGGCATGGCAAGCCCAGAACTAATTGGGACTATATACATGGAAGTATATTTCTTGTTACTGTATATTATGCAAATAGATTTAATCCTAATAAATTTTATTAATTGCATTTCTGGCATTTAATTTTTTACTACTGCCAGTTTGAGTCTGCAATCCAGACCACACACAACAGAATTGGTTCAGTCAAATAAAATAGTTTTTCCTCCCTGGTTAAGCCAACATAATTGGTACACTCAAAGAAAATAATATAAGTAGTCATGAAATTTTTTAATGTCATTAATCAAAGCAAGAGCCTCTATCAACTCGAGCTCAGTTTTTCTCAGCATTTGAAATAATCTTTAATGCAAAGGAAATAGGGCTGTATGTACCATCAATATTTCTATGGCACAGAAGAACTCCTGTTCTAACTGGTGATGCATCATATGTTAGTAGCAGCACTTTTTCAGGATTGAAATATGCCAATACAATTGTTTCTGATATTAGATGGTGGAAAAAATATAAACACACCAGAATTGGAACAGTCAAACAAAAAAAAAATTTTCCTCCACAGCTCAAAAAAAAATTTAAGCCAACAGAATTAGTGCTGTCAGAAAATTGTTTTTCTTCCCATGTCTGGAAATAAATTTAAGCCAATTAAATTGTGCAGTCTGCCAAAAAAACTTTTTTTCCCACAGCTGGAAAAAAAGTGTATAAGTAAGCTGCAAGAGTGTAAATTAATATGACTCATCATATTTTCAAAATGGTGATAAAGTTAAATCACTATTCTGCCTGAATAAAAAACAGATTCAGTAGATTAAAAAAATGACCACAAATATTATAGGTATGTCAATTGAAATCTTAAACCAATGAAGTGTGCTTTACTTATAATTAAGCATTAGTAGCTTGCCTTAGTGGATTGTTATATATGTGGTTATTGTTTTCAGAAAGTTACAAACTGTAGGTGTCAAATTAACATTACGAGTGACAACTCATAAAAAATTACAGAATAAATCATTTGTATTTGTTTCTCTAACAAGACAAAGAAGAAAATTTATCAATTGGCTAATGTTGTTGTCTCCATCCAGTGCACCACTGAGGGCTGGTCAACCTATAATAAGGAAATTCATTTTTAGCTGCAGCATAACCAGATCAAAAAGCCTGAAGTAAAATTACCAGATAATAATAAGACCTCAAACATATGAGTTTCTAAAATCCCAATCTACATCAGAAAAGCCTTCTGACCAACATTGACAAAATGTTTGCAATACTCACAGTTTATTTTTCAAAACTTTAACAATAATGCAGAGATATTATTTAAACTCTGCATACAAAGGGAAAGGAAAAAGTCTGAGAGTTCAGAACAGGAATGCAGACATTGTAATTAAAGGGCAATTTCAAACATTTCCTGAACGAAGCACTTCATGATTGATTTATTGGTAAGATAAGTGATCACACAAGACAAACTACTAATGATGCTAGATTTAGACTTTCATTCAGCTTTTCCCCAAGCAATAGTAGAAGAATCATTATCTAGTCAAGCAAAGCCAGTAAAAAAATAATTACAATGTTAAAAAAAATCAAGCAAAATGCTCACTTGGTCAAATAACCAGCCAGCTCAGTTAATCCAACAATGTGTATAAAGCATTGTTATAGATGCAATGAACAGATACACACATACAGAATGCTAACACTGCTACAGTGTATGTACATTTTGAAATCTTCTCAGGCATATAAGAGCTGCTTGCCTGAAAATGAAGAGGTAAATAGCAAATATGAGAATGGAAAAACCCATTGCAAATTTAGGAATAGAAAACCAAATTCCAAAAAATAACAAAGGCAATAATAAAAAAGATAAACAAGTTGCCTGTATACATCATATAAAACACAATCAGTCTAGATTTAAACACCAGTATGGATTTAAACACAGGTTTATGATTAATAATATACCAGTTATAATTAACACAGGGTTTGCAGTGTCCATTGTTTCAAAAAAAATCCCAGATCTCATTAGTAAAAAATAATGAATATAAGCAGCAAGTCAATAACAGACTATCAGGCAATTAAATAAAACTGATGGGTCATGCAACAGTTAAAATTATGCTGCCTAATAAGACTACATACCTGTGAATGGTGATGGCATCAGATAATCATAGTAACATATTAGGCCATGATTGATTCAGTCATTTAGTTGGCAGTGACAAAAGTGAACCAGGTCACAACTTTAAGCAAATTAAAATCTGATTACTCATACATATTCAATGGATATTTGCAAATCTACCTTTCAGCCCTGAAACCTGATCCAAACATTGGGGAAAAATGGCAATATAAAAAGTACAAAATAAGCAATCAAGTGCTATTCAGAATGTACAAATGATCCACAAAATGGCTCCCAGTGGGGGTGACACAACTGAAAGAACATTACGCAGTAGTATTATTGCCACCTAAACCAACTGAAGACAATAGCAAACCAAGCAATCAATCATGGACAAATACATCAATAAAAGATGATGACAACTAAATGGAAGACAGCAGCAAAACAAACAAACATCCAAGGACAAAAACATCAAGCTTTGTTGATAAAGAAAAAGCCAAAAACAGCAGCAGACCAAGGGAAACAAAGTGGATAAGACATCATCAGGTACACCTGTATGACTACATTTCTTTAGAGATAAATTTTCATCAGGAGGAGGGATGTCATATCTCAGCTCACCTCCAGAGGTGGACTAGTCTAGATTCCTTCCTTATCTGATTGGATTGAGCATTTGCTGATGCTAACCAATGTGTAAACAGATAGATAAAATACAGCCAATAGTTAGTGTGACCAATAAAAAATGATGCCCTCTGAAATCCGATTGCTGCCAGTAAGGTTAGGGATATGGCAGTAAAGAGGCCACCTATTTGGAGGTAAGGCAGAAAATGTCTGTCTAACCTAAATTATAGTAAGCATTCTACAAACAGTGAGTGTTTCCATTATAGTCATTATTCAAAAGGCCTATGCAGTAAGGCAAGTCAATAATAGGACTAGACTCTGGTAATACCTGAGCTGACTTGACCTAAGCTGTCTGATATAGCTGTAGAGTCATTGGACAAACTCATGATCCATACTGTTATGGATGACTAGATGTTAGTTGATTCAATCAGGCATGACCAGACTACCATTAAATTGAGATGATATATGTGGATGTATATTTACTATTCATGTTTATTATGTAAATAAATTTAATCCTAATAAATTGTATTAATTGAAATTCTGGTGTTAATATATTTTAATACTGTTGGTTTGAGTTTGCAATCAATACCAAAACACAAGTAGAGTAATATAATTATTGATAACCATAGTAAAGTTTTTCCCCACCTCTGAAATATTTATTAATAAAAATAAAATCAAAAAATTATAAGTACATTACACATAATCATAAAATACTTAAAACCTATTTACCTGACTAAATTTTTACTTTGCCAACATGCAATAGAGTAAACTATTAATTTGATTTCAAATGTATTATTTGGAATTAAAATGTGTACTCATATAGGTATTTACATCATAATTAAACATTGTTACTAGTCATGTAGTATATTTGATATTAATTCATTTATATACTATTTATCTAATCTATATAATAAATACCAGAATAATATATCACATGATCACTACTGTATGGATAGTTTTGCCTGTTTTAATATTGGAATAATATAAATGTAGTGTCTCTTAGAATTATAATATTATACAATATTAAATATGTTGAATAGTCATGGGCAAGTGTTTAATTTAGTTACAAGATTTCAATTTAATGTTATTTTACATAAACTAATGAGTATTTTATTTTTAACTATAATTATGAAATCTGTAATAGCAATATTCTGTAAAGCAGCTACAACATATTATTATGGTGACATTTTCATCAATAATATTTATATGAAATTTATGTTTGTAAATGCCATGGCAACCAAATCCTGGCACAACTAATCCATGTCAAGCATTCACATAAATGGAAGTGACCCAGTTGAAACATGTGCTGGCTTACGAGATTTTGTGATGTTACTGTGACATTTTTTCATATGCAATAAAAATGTATCACATGATTTGTAAGTAATACTGTTTTTTTTTAATTGAAAAATATATTTTAAAGTAAAATTTGTTATATTTGTCAAAATAAGAGTCATAGATCACATGACCCTATTATCTTAAACTTGTAAGTTATAAACAATGAGGACTGCCAATTCCTCAACAAGCTTCGTGATAAATGCTTAGCCAGAGAAAGCATTTAAAATATCTCTGTCAGGAACCCCTCCCCAAACCCCTGACCATGGTTTCGTGCTTTGGCACTCCTTAGAGAGGTGTCAGGGTAGGTTCAGACACTAGATCTAAAAATACCAACCCAAAGCCAGCATTTAACTGAAAGTTATCTATTGAGTGGATAATCTGAAATTTTCAGACACCTACATGTCTTCAAACCCAGCTGTCCAACTCAAATATCTATATGGGGCTGAGAGATCTTCAGCCATACCATGTATATGTCATATTTGTTATGTTTGTCTTTTCTTTTCTTTTTTTTTTGCTAAATATTTATGTACATTTAAAAATTAAAATTTTATATTTGCGTTTTTTGTTTTTTTTTTAATTTTTTTTTAAATATACGGTTAAAGTTATGTTTTGTCATTTTTAGATAAACATGCAAATTTATCATACAATAAGCCTTTTTTTTTCTTGAGAGTGAAAAAATAATAGAAATCTAAATGTTTCAAAGTTATTATTAATATTTCTCCCTTTTTCCATAATAAAAATATCTCTCCATCATTGAAAGTTACAAGTTTTTTTTTTTAATTTTAACTTTGATGATGCAAAATTATATGCTATACAAGGAAGTGGAAGAATGGCTTTGATGACATAAAGTGTCAAATAAAATGTGCAACTCACAATTACCTGTTTCATTTAATATCCTAAACTCTTTTTATTTTTTCCATAATGAATATATGTCACCATTATTTTTTTAGATTTTAACATTCACATTACTTGTGTTTATAATGTATTACTTATGGTGACATATTATTCTAAGTTTGCAATATGTTTAAAATAACCTCTTAATGGGATTTGTTGACAAATTTTATCGATTAAGTTTGTCTGTACATTCCTTGGAAATGTTATTTTAAACATATAGCAAACTTCGAATAATACACCATCAGATTAATACATTATATCAATAATAATATCAAAGTACCATTATTTCTTATATAAATAAATATAACCTGAAATATCTCAACATTCATCTATCATAAACTATATATTATATGTTTCCATTAAAACATCCGAAGAAAGCTTTGTTCCCTTTTAATAATCAATTCTGATAGGTCTTTAAAATAAATAAAAATATTTTTTATCTTTCGATTTTTATTATCTGATACTTATAAAAAAATAATAAACACATATAGTTAAGGATTTCCTCCTTATTCAAAATTTTATGATGTCTTTAATTTCTTTATTAATTATAAATTTTAAGATAAACATTTTTATTTAAAATATTAAAATATAGCTCGTAATAATTATTGCTTTTTACTAAAAATTATTTGGTTATTCTATTTATTTAACAAGTCTAAATATTTTATTACAGGTTGGTTAGTTTTCTCTTTCACATAGGTAGATTATTTTACCTTTAACTTCATTAATAATGTTATTCAAATATTCATAATATATTTTAAATGGCTAAATCAATTTTATTGACAAACTTGTCTGTTTGTTTTGTTTAATTACATAATTTAAAATATATTTTTCAGTTAAAATAAGACAGGAAAGCAGTGATTTTTTTATTTATTTATATGAAAAGTCAACTAATTATCTATATAACTATATTGAAATAAACGCGAAAAAACTACAAAAAAAAGTAATAGGTTTGAAAGAAAATAGTTACATAAACAAGTAAGCAACATGTTCTACCTCATAACAAAATATATAACACTAAAGTTAATTCCCTTTTGGACTATAAAAAATGATTTAAATAATAAATAAATAACATTTAAATGTAAATAATACAATTATATATATATATATATAAAGTAGATTGATCATTAGGTTAAAGAAAATTCAAAATAAGTGAAATCTTCTTCAGCAAATGTTCTTATGAGAAAATCAGACAGAAACATTATTGTCGAAAAATAGTTGTGAATTTAGATAATTGTTTCAAGTATTTACTTGATTATTTTACAATCTCTGGAAACTTGTTCAATTATCAAAGACAGTGCTAATCAACACTATACGTAATTGAATAATACTGATAGATTTTAAAGTCATGTTCGCATTACTTGACAAAATAAATAAATAAAAATATATTTTATAATATTTGCAAATAATTGTGCAGATTTCTTCTTAATTCAAATTTTGTCTTTAATTGTAGCAAAAATATTTCATTTACCATAATTGTTGTGATTTTAATTTTTGCTATTAATAGCTAATCCATTTATGGTAGTTTCTCATTTACATTATTTAAAAATTAAATCTTTAAATTGCTTTACCATTTAAACTATTATTTATTTTTATAGGTGATGATGACTTAAATACTCAACAAGTCAAGAGAAGAATGATACAATTGATTTCAGTTTAGAATTGGTATTGTTACAAGTTTATAACCCATCTCTATTATCTTTTTAATATCAACTCTTTAGAGAAAAAAAAACTATATTTTTGTTGCTTAAAAAACACTGACAATCAGTTCTAAAACCTGCATCTATCTATCTATCTATCTATCTATCTATCTATCTATCTATCTATCTATCTATCTATCTATCTGTCTGTCTGTCTGTCTGTCTGTCTGTCTATCTATCTATCTATCTATCTATCTATCTATCTATCTATCTATCTATCTGTCCATTCATCCATCCATCCATCCATCTATCTATCTATCTATCTATCTATCTATCTATCTATCTATCTATCTATCTATCTATCTATCTATCTATCTATCTATCTATCTATCTATCTATCTATCTATCTATCTATCTATAAAACTTGTGAATGTTTGTCTATAAGGCTGTCACATGTTCCTGTGTTAGTGTTTGTCAGCAAGGCTGATACACAATCCATGTAAATGTATGTCTACCGTCATATATCAAACTCACAACCAATTAAAAAAAAATATGTTTGTCCATAACGTCCATAACACTGTTAAATTCACAATTAAAAAAGAAATAAATTTGTTTTTATAAATAAATAACTACACCTAATAAAATCATTAATTTATATTACGAGCGTTTGAGACAAATAAAGTAACTCTACGATCTATATTTAATAATTCATAACATTTATTATTTTATGAGAAGGAATTAATTCCATCATTACAAAAGCATGATTTTAAGCAGTTGTCCATAATGCTTTCAAATTCACATATTAAATATAAAAGATATATTTAAAATTTAATTAGCTTTATTAATACATTGCTAGATACATTCTGAAGTGTACCAAAAAACTGAGTTGTTCGAAACGTATTGTTTTCAATTATTCAATTGTCAATTTGTCACATTTATTTATATAATGTTAAAATATTTTGTTTAATTTACATTAAATCCTTGATACATTGTACAGGCTTAAACCTGCATTTATATATGTAATATATGCAGTGTTCGAACTCAGACTTTCACACGACCCACCACTCTCAGTGACATCTCATATTGCTGACCCACCTGTGTATGATCAGGTGGGTCAGCAATATGAGATGGCACTGAGAGTGGTGGGTCATGTGAAAGTCTGAGTTTGAACCCTGCATTAAATCTTTGAAAAAAATCGTTAAAGCAACCAATTAAAAAAAACATTGTCATTATAGACTGGCTATATGTAGTTCTATAATAATTATGAAACTTTAAAAAAATTGTATTTATTCCCCTCTGTCTTTTTGTGTTTTTCAATGAAGGAAAAAACAATAAATATTTTAAATATTCTATTGGCCATATGCAGTATACATGACCCAAAAATCATATAAGTTTTTTTTTTTTTTTACTTTAATGCCATTCACTGTAAGATTTTAAAAAACCATTGATTAATAGATAGTCTTAATGCTTTTTATTCCTCATCATGAGATTGATTTGTGGTCTTTGTCTTTAAATATAAGACTTGGAATTCAAAGCTGAAAGTGATGCAGCTATGCATCCACCATCACTTCATTGTTACTGTTATGTAATGATCTGTTATCCAAATCAGCCAGGAGTTTTAATGCACATTAATATTCTTGAATAATCAAATAGATTAGATCCCAGTTTATTGCCTATACATTTTACTACCCTCAATATTATATTAACATTAGGCACATTAAGTTGATAGTTACTTAAATAAATAGATACATAAGTAAATACTGAACTGAATTCAGAACTTTATTTCTATTCATGACTGAGATGAAATGAAATCATTAGGATGATTTGAAATTCAAATTGTGTTTTTAATAAAAGTATGGATTTAAAGATAGATTTTCTCAAAAGATGAAAATAAAGATTGATTATGATGTGTTAGAAGAAGTTAACATCTACAAATACCTTGGTCAGATTATTACTACAGTTGGAAACATAAGGGATGAAATTAATGATAGAATTAAAATTGGTTGGAGTGCTTTTGGTAGAAATAATTTAATATTAAAAGGAAATATGATCATGTGTGTATAAAGTAAGGCTTTTAAATAAATGTTTTTACCAGTTCTTGCCTATGTTCTTGAGATAATGACACTTAATAAAAGAGCAATATAGATTCAGATCACTCAAAAAAGTATAGAGAGGCATGTTAGGAGTAACAAAAAATGAAAATGAAATGCATTGGTAAGAGAACAAATAGGAGATACTATCCTCATTGAAAGAATTAAAAGACTGAAGCAGAAGCAGACGGGTGTGTTGCTAGAAGAGATAATAATAGATGGAAAATTGAAATCTTTAACTGGATTTCAAAAGGTAGAAGATGTGGAAAGTGATTACAAGAGAGATGGTGGACCAAATAAGAAAGTGTGCGGGTGTGGTGTGGAAAAGGGAGACTAGGGATTGAAGAATATGGAATGAACTTGGTGAGACCTTGATCCACTAGTTGATTGATAATAGCTGTTGATGATGATGAATAGATGCATAACATCTAATTTTAAATATCAAAACTTCCTGATAATATTCAAAAACCAGAAACTGGTTTAGGAATAGGTATTTAAAATATAGTAAAAATTTTCTCAAGATTATAATAGATGGGACTAGAATAATGGACTTCAATTGTTTTGATATATATGATTTGAAAAGTCAGGAATTTTGTTATTTAAAAAACTCCCAACAAAATGTAAGAAAGCAATTTTAAGTAATTATATTTTAAAATACAATATAACAATGCCTCAATTGCTAAAACAGAGAATCATTAATATAAATAAAATATCTATTGCCAAGTACATTCAACTCCTATGAGTCCTCATCAAGGCAGTAAAAAATGCTTATTTTCTCCCAAGCACTAAATTCAATATTTTATTGCATTGTCCAGGAACATCTAATCGGAAAACTGGTTAATTTTGAATTCATAGCACAAGATGAATTTTGTATAAGATATGATTCTTTAATCTTGAGTTCTTTTATTGTGTGTTTCATGCATTAATATGGCAAAATCCTTTGGACTACATATATGGCTTGTACTGCTTTAGTGAACATAAAAAGCCAAATAAACGGTACCATCTTCACTTGCTCTAATATATGTATATTTATGTTATTGAGGGTAATATTTAATATTTGTCTTGGTTTCAACAATATATATTGCAATAAAATTTATCTGTGGGCATCTAATAGAATACCCACGACTGTTTTCATCCTCTTTATTTATTACTCCCTTAGAATTATTTATTAATCTATTGCAATTAGGCAGAGTCCCTCATGACAACCAGAAATCCTGACATACTTTTATTAATATTGGGAATAAAAGCTAATGGCATCCATGGTTTATTATTCATATTTACATTCATTTCTAGGAGTTGAAAGTGCTTGACAATAGTTATTTTATTTATATTAATGATTCTCTGTTTTAGCAATTGACGAATTGTTATTTTGTATTTTATAAGTTGGATTAACAGAAGTATTTTATTGATTATATTTTGTATTTAGTTATAGAATTAATCTTTATAAATTTTATTTTTCATTTCTTCAAAATATTATTTTCTTTTTATGGTATTTAAACGTTTTAGTCTGACAATGAGATTCCACATACATATTATTTGTTAGTCAACATTTATTTTGAAAAATGGTCATCTATGATATTATATAATGAAAATGAAACAAGCACACATTTACAAAATCTTGTATCTCAGCATCACTGGGGTGGAGTGAAATTTCTTATCTCAAACCATGTTCCATTATGAATCACTTCTCTTTTTAGACAATCCTGAATAAAATATTGCCATTATTTGTCAAAACTATAAACATAAAATATATCATGAATGTAAAACTCACAGCAAAATCAATGTTTTGACTAATAACTTTCACCTCATCAAAATTATTGTTTAATATTTACTTACAAAATAAATTCATTTTCTTTTTGTAATGACAACCCTTCTACATTTTTTGAACATCTATAAAAGACTAGCCATAACTTTGTTTCATCCAACCTTAAAATTGTATGTATAGAAACAAACAACTGTAAAAGAAAAAGAAAAGAGGCATATTTTATCAACGTCAACAACAATGCAATAAACAGACATGACACCTGCTTTGATATTTCTAAAAAATGGACAACCTAACTCATTTGCATCTAATTTGCATATACTAAGTCTAATACAAACAATACCACAGTTTTTCATATGGCTATAATTATGAGTCATGGAATTTGAAAGCGCTCAGCCTGAACTGAGTGATTAATATTTTTCAGGCGTATAGCTTCTGCAACTTGCATATTGTAAACATATTTAATTCAGATTTATATACACATTTGTTTGTGTCATCAACATTTATCACTACTGGACTAATACTTACAGACCATAACAAACAGTACGATTTCCAGTCTTGTATTAATTGTTGTATTTAATTTTTCCTTTCAAAATTAACCTTTTTATTTATATTTCAACAACTTACAAATATAAATTAATTTTTGTGTGATGAATCCATATATTGATCCTTTTATATGGTATGAAATAACTTCTAAACTTTTTGAAGCATATTTTTTTCTTTAACCATGAAGAAACATTAGAGTTGTTTAGAAAATTGTTACATCTATCAAACAAACAAATGAGGATAATTGAACTCGTCCCCAATAAGAATTTAATTACATCTATGATTTGCAAAATTGAAATTTTGCAATTACTGCTGTCTATACTTATTTCCCATATATATATATCTTCCCGGGGACGTTAGACAAAGTAAAAGTTAGACACTTGTCTTGGTTGATTGATAGTCACATGAGTTTATGTGACATTTTAACATTGATGGTACAGTGCTTGAAGTGACTTTAACATTCAAAAAGTTATATCAATATGGACAGTATAAACTGTAAAACACTTAAGAAGAAAGTCATAACAAATTACATGTATATTGCAGAGTTTGGTTCAATTATTTGATCACATAAAATAATATAGATGATATTTTGAAGCTTTGATATAATATTATTTTGTTTCTTATATATATATATATACAACTGTTACACATGACCATATATGTATGAAAAAGATAAATAAGCTCCAATAAATGTAATATGTATTTCATGCTAAATAAGCACTCATCATTTGGTGCAGATCCCATATATATATATATATATATATATATATATATATATATATATATATAGGTGTGTGTGTGTGTGTAATTATATAATTGAATAATTTATAAATATAGTAATTAGATAATTAAAAATTTTATTCATTTAGAAGCACTTTCAGTTATCCTAGTAATCTTTGTTAACTAACACTTTGAATCGCTAACATTCCCACAATTCTGTGATCTTAATGTTTGCTGCCTGCCTGTTAATTAAGTCATGTTTGTATTTGTATATTAGCATAGCTTTCTTTATTTTCTTTTTATTGCTATTTTTTTCAATTTGCAATATTTTTACATTATTAAAATTGAAGTCAAAACCATAAATGCATGACTTATTATGGTCGTCAAAAAACAGATGCTGAAATATTATTATCTACTTTACAATTTTGTTTCAATTTCTGAATCAAATGGTCTTTAGTTCTTTTTTCCAATGTACATCTCGATTCACTTATATATCCACTGCCACACCTACATACCCATCTGTAAATGACAATTTTTATTTATAAATGTGGTTTTAAATTTAGAGTTATTTATTAATTTGTTTAATGTAAGAGGTATGTAAAATGCAATATCACATATACCTTTATAAATATTCCTTATAAAATTTACTTGATCATTCCAAATACATGGTATTGATATCCATATTTTTTATTAGCAGAAGAATCAGTATTATTATTATTATTTTATATCAAAGCATTGACCAGGAAGTGAACCTGGGCCCTGCTGCTTAAAAGGCAGCCACACTAAATGCTAGGCTACCAATGCTTGACATATATTTATTTTTATATTTGGTATTAAAATCTCTAATAACATTATATATATGGTTATAATTGTAGCCAGCATTTAACAATTTATTTAAATATATTTCAATATTTTTGCCTTTATCCAGTGAATATTTGCAAAGTCTATTATTTCTACATAAGAAGGCCTTCAAACCTGCCATTTTGGGTGACATTGGCACTCTTGATGCCTATCTGTAAACAAGACTTAATTAACAGACATGAAGCATTGTTGAGATCATGGAATTGTGGGGAGGTTAGCCTTTCAAAGTGTTAGTTGACAAAGACTATGAAGATAGTGAAAGTACTCCTAAGTGGATAAAATTGTTATATATATATATATATATATATATATATATATATATATATATATATATATATATATATATATATATATATATATATATACTCTATTTATAAATATTCAATTATAAGTATATATATATTGTACCTATATTGATATAGGCACATATAATTTTTATCTAAAATTATTATTAAAGTAATCTTTCATAAAAGAAAAACATAAAATTAAATGTTGAAGAATTTATTGCAGCTTGTTTTCGAAAAAGATAAGAATTAAATAGTTTTCTAGCGTTAGTTTTTGAAATAAAAAAGCTACAGTTAATTAGTCAAAAGGAGGGAGGGGGAGTCTTGGTTTGAGAAATGAAACTAAGGGTTATAAAAGGAATTAAAGAGTTTTATTAGTATTCGTAAAAATATAATTTAAAAAAGTTAAAACATACAAATCTCTTTTCATTCAATTTTAATTAAAGAAAAAATAATGTTAAAACTAAATAGTAAATTGTATTAAAAATATATGTGCGTATATATATGTGATTTGTAAATAAATAAAATGTATGCGAAATAAAAGATTATCATTAAAAAAAACGGCAATGGCTATTAATAAAATAAAACAACACGTTTATCAAATGATTATCACCGGAAATATTTTGACAACACGTTGCAGATATAAATAGACTTTTTATCGGACAGTGAATCAGTTCACAAAGTTATTGAGAGAGTGCAGTTCGGAAATTAATTGAGTCAGTTAAGAAACAAAATGCAGTGCTGAGAATATTTTGGGAATGCACGTTTATCTCCAGCCCAGATGTCCGAGAAAACAGCAGATCTTCCCGTGAAATAATGTCAGCTTAACATCTTAGAAAATCTCCGTCAGTATCTATTTGTCTCCAATAGCAATAATCGTGAAAATCAGGAAACTCAGCAAGGAAACATCCCAGCCAGCTGGTAAGCATTTATAATGGAAATATCCTCACCGAAAGCAGCCTCCAAAGAACAAAATTCTACATCAACATTCAAAAAAGCCTAGGTAAAAACATTTGCTTATTTCGTTCTATACTGTAATAGCCATTGCATTTCATTAATTCGTGTGAATCCTCCAAGAGTCTAATTATATGAACTCGATATCATACATAAATGAACTATTGATGTGTGTGATTAAATTTCAAATGCTATGTAGTCCTTTATTATCATTATTATGTGTGTGCATGAGTTAATATGTGCGTGATCATTATATCAATGTTTATTAGTTAAATTAGAGTGTTCTGTTATTAAATCTATAGGAATATTTAAACTATTTAGAAATGTTAATTTAAAATATGCGTGTGTTTTATTAGAATGTTTAAATTTAGTAAATAAATGTTAGTTAATAAATTATCTTTAAAATTAAACTTTATTTGTCGGTCAATTCTTTTTATCAATTCTTTTTACCAAATTCTTTTATCAATTCTTTTTATCAATTCCTTTTATCAAGTCTTTTAACCACTAATTATGTATAATCTATTAGTGATTACAAACAGCTGAGCTAGTCGTGGATTTAGGCGTTGAGTTAGTTGCCACTATTCAAAGTGCATTGTCTATTCTTTTAGATTAAGCAGCTGGCGCCTGTGTTTATACACAAACAAAAAAGTGCTTTGAACTTGGTGTTGAATTCAACAGCCAAGAAGAAGCTATGCCCTGGAAATGTAACGCTAGTTATATACTTTATAGCTATCGTTTGGGCATACATATTCTCCGAGTATGTTCTTCTCTGCCTAAGAGACCGGTATTTCAAATACACATATTCGAATTCGGTTCAATATATAATTAAGAGCATGATAATATGCTCTAAACAAGCTTTTTTAAATTTTTTTATGATAAATGCTACTGCAAGTGGAGGTATTCAAATCACCTTTATCTAGGATTGTCCCCATTCCCAGACCAGTTTCAAATGCTTAGCTTGAGTTGGTTTTGAATCAGTATTCTAGCTCCTCACTAAAGAGAGCCATAACTTGAAACTGGTCTGGGAAGGGGGGCAATTCTAGATAAAGATGATTTAAATGCCTTTTCTTGCAATGGCATTTATCATATATATGAAGTGATGGATACTTTATTGGCAATTTTAATCTGTCATCAAAAATAAGACAGAGGGAAAAAAAACATCTAAAGCATAGCTTATTTAGTCCGAAATATAATTTTAATTACTTATCATGATAATATTTTAAGATTCAATATATATATATATATATATATATATATATATATATTGAATATATATATATATATATATATATATATATATACACACACCTATTTAAACATCCAAGCAAATTGAATTATTTATATGTGTCTGTTTGAATGTTTGTGAGTGTCTTTATATTTTTTTCTTTTTTGGCATTAATTTATTCAGTAAAATTTGTAAATATTCTTCATTATTTAGTATAAAAGTTCTTTCAAATATTTTTATTGACTAAATTTTTATAAGATTTTATTTCAATTAAATTTGTTTTTTAGAAAAACAAGTGGAATAATTAGATTTAAGAATAATTGGTGCTTACAGGTGATAAATAGTTGAATTATTTTTATTTCCATATGAGATAAAAAAAAGATAAAATAAAAATAAAAGGATGTAATCTCATAACATTATATAAAGATTTAAAAAAACTTTTATTATTTATTCATTTGCTTCCTGCTTAAAAGGTCGTCTGACTCTCTTGGTATCGGTTATTTATCTGGATGTATCTATACAAAAGATTGTTGGAGGAAAGATTATTCCAGATATAGGGAAATGATGAAAAAACTTATAATGCTAAGTAAAGTCCATGATAAATAATAAAGAAGCCAAGAGTGATTACCTAAAATCGCATAGATTATCAACTGCTTGGATTGCCTGTTTCAACATCACAGTAGTATTTTCAATATTGCCTTACTTATCTACTATTGCCCATCTTCATATCATCTAAAAATATCAAAATAAAAAAAAAACATTATTACACTGCAAATTTTCTTGTATAAAGTACTTTGCTCAAGAAATATCAAATTATTGACAATATTCAAATACATTTGAATTCATAGATGTTATGAATGGATTCAAAAATCATAGGAGAAATGTAAACACACAATCAGAGAGTATGTAGAAAGATTGTAAGTTATTGGTTTATAATTTTTTTCAGACATTTGTGAAAACTTTAAAAAAAAACATCAAGTATCATAGATTTACTGATATATTATGGATATAGTTTGTTTTAATTTTGTTGAATAGTGAATTCTGACTCTTTTTATGTTTATGTAAACAAAATATGCTTGTACAGAGGTTTTGGTAAAGCTACATCTATTGATCATAAATGCAAGCGATAGCAAGTTACGTGATTTATAACTTGTTTTTGTTTTTCATAAATGTACCTTTGAATGTTTTTGCAATATATATATATATATATATATATATATATATATATATATATATTGCAGAGGCTATGACTATGTGGTGAAACTGAACTGATACCAGACCCATGTAGCTATCTGGCTTGTTAGGCTGGGTTTGAAGACATTACGTGTCTGAAAAATTCATGCTTTCAAACTGATAGGAACTTGTTGCATAAACGCTTGGAGTTAGTGTTTAGATCTAGCTTCTGGCCCCTACCCTTTACTGATGATAGCAAATTAGCTTGAAATCAGCTGATCTCAAGGTGGAGCCAATGGAAGAGATAGTGAATTCTGATTCTTTTAATGTTTATGTAAACAAAATACGCTTCTATGGTAGTTTTGGTAAAGCTCCATATATTGATCATAAATGCAAGCGATAACAAGTTACATGATTTATAACTTGTTTTTGTTTTTCATATATATATATATATATATATATATATATATATATATATATATATATATATATATATATATATATATATATATATATATATATATATATATTAAAAGAAAGTTACTGTTAACACTAACTGAAATAATTATAGAAAATATACAAACCATTATACAATTACAAATATACGCCCTCTGTTAAAGGTTTGCTATTATTGAGATATAGATCTTTAAACAGAGGGCGTTACTGGATATTTGTAATTGTATAATGGTTTCTATATTTATATATATATTAAAACAGTTTATTCTGGCAAAATCATGTATATATGTGGTATATGTTTATTATCTATTTCAAACCTAAGTTTTTGTTCTTTTATTTAACAAAAATTATAATGTGAACACATATATATGTAGTTGGTTCTGAAATGTACTCTAATTACTCACCCAGCATATTTATGAGCATTAATAATGACCTCAAGCGCCAATCTTACCTATGAATAAATAAGAATTATGCTGGGAGAGGATGAGTATCTATTTCTGGTGATTAGAGCTTGTACCTCTGGCTAGCTCACTCAGGGGTAGTAGTCAGTGACCGTGGAAAAGAGGTTAAGGGAACATATAAAATGCACATGTAGCGCATGAACGATTTGTTTGCTTTCCTACTTTTTGCTTTTTAATACCATTCTAAGAAATTAACACTGACACACACAATTAAATTTATAACACTACTTAATATTTATTAATACAAACCAAATAATAAAAACTCCATAGAACCCCGTAATTTCCCTTTAAGGCGTATCTTTACACAGGATATTATTTCAACTTTCTCTTCATTTACTTTAACCCTTTTATTCATTATTTAATATATGTGCTTTCATTCAAAATAGTTACTATCATTTATGAAAATGTTTGGTTTATCTCGTTTATCTCACCCGGGTGTAGATTATTAGCAATTTTCCACAGGCTTTGTGCTGCACTGTATGATTAAAGGATTACTTTCTTTGGTAAAATTCCATAAGGCAATCAATAGCGTCCAGTGAAGGCTGTTCTTTTCATAGCTTTAGGCAGAGCTTCACTCCTACATTGACATTGAGGGTAGTATCTCTGCAAGATGGATGGCGTAGCCCGGCCCATTCTGTTCTTCTACCCCAGCCTGTTCATGATTTTTCGATTATAAACTTTTTTTTTTACTAATTTTTTATACGATCCTGCTCGTGTTAGTCACAGCTCTAGAAGTCCTCTTTTAGTTCAGCTTTCTCGACTCTAATTAATTATCTATTGTTCTTTCTTCTTTCATTAAACCACGTGGTTTGTGAAACAAAAATCTTTTCAATAACTTTTATTTTCTTTGTTTCTTTTATCTATTCTTAGGAATTTCCAATTTACCTTGCGATCTACACTCGACCGTTCATTGTCTCTTATTTTTAACATTTTATTTTATTAATTAAAATGTCTTTGTCTCAAGATAGAGATCTGCAATTTTTCTGGTCGTTTCTTTGCAATTAATTATTTTTTTTTATAATTTGTAACATTCTTCCTTTAGTCGACCATCTTGGAAAATTTCTTTATAAATTAAAATAATTTTATTCTTTTTTATGAAATTATTACATTTACTCACTCATGCAGCAATATAAACACACGTATAAATAAATATCAGAGCACAAACCATATAATCCCCCATCCCTCTTTTATTTCAATCTGTTTTTTATTTACTTACTTAAAATATATATATATATTGTACCGGGTCGAACCGCTGAAACCACCTACTTATACATATATATATAAGTTTTGGCCGGTTTCAAACTCCTTCATAATACATTTATAATCTTATAAAAATTATGTGAATGAACCGGCACATTCGAGCAAAATGAGAGATCTTATTGATAGCTTTAACTATCAATAATGGCCCATCTCGGCTGCAAGATTCAAACCCCTACTATCCAAATACTTTATTTGTTTCAGAGTAAACCCCTGGCACCAGCTAGTCCAAGGACTAATGTATTCAGGCAGTAGGCTCATAATCCAGTGCTCAAAACGTTCCCTAAAACTAGCTCAGTCTAATTTTAATTCAATAACAAAATTATATAAAATTAGTGGTGGAAAGAATTAATAAAAAGGTTCATAAAAAGAATTGATAAAAAGAATTGACTGACAAATAAAGTTTAAGTTTTAAAGACAATTTATTAATTAACATTAGATAATTTTAAACATTCTATAAATTTAATATAATACACACATATTTTAAATTAACATTTCCAAACTTGTTTAAATATTCTTGTAGATTTTAATAGTAGAACACTGGTATTTATCTAATTTAACTAATAACACTGAGATAATGATCACGCACATATTAACTCATATAGCATTCACAAATATAATAATAATAATAATAAAGCATTAATAGCATTTGAAACTTAAACACACATATCAATAGTTCATTTTATGTATGATAGAGTTCATATAATTTGAATCTTGAATATTTACGAATTACAGTGGTGGCTACTACGTATAAATGATAATAAATAAATGTTTACCTAGGATTTTTGGAACAGGGATATTGCTTGTTGTTGACTACTTCTGCTGCTTCTGATGGATTATATCTAACCATGTTAGATTTGGATGTTTTTTGAAGAGATTTTGTGCGAATCCATATGTTTTATTTTGAAGACAGTTGAATGTTTGACGGAGGATTTCTGAGTTGTTATGCAGACATTATTTCACAGGCAGGTTTTGATGATATTGTTGGACTAAAAAGGCTGGAGCACGAGCATATATTTCCAAAAGCTGCTCAACAGTGCATGTTTGTTTCTGGATTCATAATAGAAATATACTGTTATCAAGACTGTCACTGCAAACTAGACTGAATAAAACTTTTAATTGATTGTCCGATAAAATATTCCCTATTTATACCGATGAAGTGTTTTCCTTTTGATATTCTCTGGCAAATATCTGTTGTCAAAATTCTTTAGCAATTAATCCTAAGACAACGTGTTTTTTGATTGATTGTTTAATTAGTAGTAGCTACTTCAAAACATGTTGTTTTCATATCTTTAATTAGTAGCACACCACTGTGTTTTTTTTAAATACATTTTTCATTTATTTATAATATTTAATACTGATACATTTATTTTACATTTGCATGCACATATATAATTTTACTCTACACATCAAAACTAGTTTTAAGATTATTTTTCTTCTTTAATTTAAATGAAGACATTTATATATATATATTTTAAAGCTTTATATTTATATGAATATATATATATATATATATTTTAAAGCTTTCAAATTGTATTTCACTAATAATAATAAACTCTTTACTTCCTTTTTATAAAACCTTCAGTTTAACTTTAAGAAAAACCCCTTCCCACTTTAAATCAATGATTTTTCAACTTTTATTTCAAACTCTTTTCCGAAAGATTTTTTTTGTTTTAATAATTTTTTTACGACAAAATTATTTTATATACATGTGCCAATTTGACCTTGGCACAATATATATATATGCCCTCACATACAAGACCACAATGAAAAAGAAAAATAACAATTTACTTAATATTACACTTGATTTAATTAGAGATGTATGCTCGGTAGTATTACCCTCTGACTTAGAACAGGATTTGAATTCATCCCTGTTATAATATATATATATATATATATAATAACAAGTCAGATGTCACATGACTTATATATAGCTTGCACTTACAAATATGTAAAATTAAGAGCATGCTAATAGCTCTAAACAAGCTTTTTTTTTTATTTATGATAAATGCTACTACAAGAGAAGGCATTCAAATCATTTTTATCTTGGATTGTCCCCATCCCCAGACCAGTTTTGACCTATGGGTCTTTTCAGTGAGGAGTTGGGACATTAGATCTAAAAAACCAACTCAAGCAAAGCATTTATCTAAAAGATAATTGTTAGAAGAAGATCTGAAACTTTTAGACATCTACATATCTTTAAAGTCAGCTCTCCAACTGAAAAAATCATATGGGCCTGAACTTAATTCAGATATTTCATATATTAGTACGCTTAGCTCTTTAATTTAGCTAATGCCACAACAGCAAAATAATAATAGTAATAATAACAAGTCAGATGTCACATGACTTATATATAGCTTGCACTTACAAATATGTAAAATTAAGAGCATGCTAATAGCTCTAAACAAGCTTTTTTTTATTTATGATAAATGCTACTACAAGAGAAGGCATTCAAATCATTTTTATCTTGGATTGTCCCCATCCCCAGACCAGTTTTGGCCTATGGTTCTCTTCAGTGAGGAGTTGGGGCATTAGATCTAAAAAACCAACTCAAGCAAAGCATTTATCTAAAAGATAATTGTTAGAAGAAGATCTGAAACTTTTAGACATCTACATGTCTTTAAAGTCAGCTCTCCAACTGAAAAAATCATATGGGCCTGAACTTAATTCAGATACTCCATATATTAGTAGGCTTAGCTCTTTGATTTAGCTAAAGCCACAACAGCAAAATAATAATAGTAATAATAACAAGTCAGACTTTAAAGACATGTAGATGTCTAAAAGTTTCAGATCTTCTAACAATTATCTTTTAGATAAATGCTTTGCTTGAGTTGGTTTTTTAGATCTAATGTCCCAACTTCTCCCTGAAGAGACCCATAGGTTGAAACCGGTCTGGGAATGGGGACAATCCAAGATAAAAATGATTTGAATGCCTTCTCTTGTAGTAGCATTTATCATAAATAAAAAAAAGCTTGTTTAGTGCTATTAGCATGCTCTTAATTTTACATATTTGTAAGTGCAAGCTATATATAAATCATGTGACATCTGACTTGTTATTATTACTATTATTATTTTGCTGTTGTGGCTTTAGCTAAATTAAAGAGCTAAGCCTACTAATATATGGAGTATCTAAATTAAGTTCAGGCCCATATGATTTTTTCAGTTGGAGAGCTGACTTTAAAGACATGTAAATGTCTAAAAGTTTTAGATCTTCTTCTAACAATTATCTTTTAGATAAATGCTTTGCTTGAGTTGGTTTTTTAGATCTAATGCCCCAACTCCTCACTGAAGAGACCCATAGGTCGAAACTGGTCTGGGGATGGGGACAATCCAAGATAAAAATGATTTGAATGCCTTCTCTTGTAGTAGCATTTATCATAAATAAAAAAAAAGCTTGTTTAGAGCTATCAGCATGCTCTTAATTTTTATATATATATATATATATATATATATATATATAAAATGATTATATATATATATATATATATATATATATATATATATATAATCATTGAAAACAGTCAACACTTACACATTCTCAATATCAATAACAATCAACAATTTCTAACTGTTGTCAAAGACCCTTTTAATAATAAGGGTAGAATTCCACAGTTATTAATGGTCTAATATACTTATATAGATATTAAAGATGGCAACATGAGACAGATATTGAAATTATTGATAAGTTTAAATAAACTTCCTTAAACAGAAAAATAAAATCTTTTATGAATGCAGAGTAAGAAATAGTCAATTATAATATTGCAAACTGCAATTTTACATTTATTATTAAAAGGTTGTTGCCTTGACAAGAGTTAGAAATTGTTGATTGTTATTGATATTGGGATTGTCTAAGTGTTGACTGTTTTTTAATGATTATTTCTAAATCTATTTAGCCTTGGGCATTATTACACTTAATATTAAAATAATACTTTGGGTGCAATTTGAAATATATAATTGCAATTTATATGTTATAAATTACTATTTATTAATCTATATTTATAATAGGTTTTATTTACCTGTTTAAAGAGGTTTATTTAAACTTATCAATAATTTCAATCTCTGTAATCAAGTTGTACTCTTTAATGTCTATATAAGTGTACTAGACCATTAATAAGTGTGGGATACTACTCTTATTGTTAAAATAAGGTTGCCTTGACAACAGTCTGAAATTGTTGATTGTTATTAATATTTGGATTGTCTAAGTGTTGATTGGTTTTTAGTATATATATAATCTTATGTCTTTCACTGAGAGATTTATTTCATAAATTAATGTTTTTATTCAATGTGTAGATTGACAGAATTCGTGATATCTTGACTTGATCTGAAAATAACTATAATGAGTGGTTGTATTTTTATATTGGACTATTTCCATCATCTAATATGTGTGTTGAATGTCTTTAGAAAAGTTTAATTTTTAGTTAAATATTCCAAATGCATTCAACTGTTAGTAATATCACAGCAAATAGGTTAGTATATGCACCAACTGTTAGTAATATCATAGCAAACAAATGTTAGTAATATCACAGCAAACAGGTTAGTATATGCACTAACTGTTAGTAATATCACAGCAAACAGGTTAGTATATACACAAAGTTTCAAGATGTATTTTTCTCCCCTCTTCTTCAGGTGTTGCTGGCCTGACCAGTGACAGTACTAGCATGGAATTTGAACATGGGCCCTTAGAATCTTGATAATTGAATTTTAAGGTAGTGCTCTAACCAACAGAGCCATCCTGCCTGATTCAAACCTGGGACCTTAAAATCTTGATAATTGAATTTTAAAGTAGCGCTCTAACCAACTGAGCCATCCTGATGGCCAGGTTGGCTCAGTTGGTTAGAGCACTACATTAAAATTCAATTATCAAGATTCTAAGGGCCCAGGTTCGAATTCCATGCTAGTACTGTCACTGGTCAGGCCAGCAACACCTGAAGAATAGGGGAGAAAAATACCTTTCAAAACGTTGTGCATATACTAACCTGTTTGCTGTGATATTACTAACAGTTAGTGCATATACTAACCTGTTTGCTGTGATATTACTAACAGGTGAATGCATTTGGAATATTTAACTAAAAATTAAACTTTTCTAAAGACATTCAACACACATATTAGATGATGGAAATAGTCCAATATAAAAATACAGCTAGAACACCATCATCACAAATCTTCAGAAAAACACATAATGGGTGGTTGTTTTGAAATATATTGGAGAATATGAATATAAATATATCAAAAAGAAATACACATTGCATACTGGAAAAATAATATTCTTCTATAGCCTGGATAAATAATAGCACTGCTCTTGTTTTAAAAAATTCATTATGAAATCTGAAATAGAAAAGTACATTTCAAACAAAATTGGGAGTTAATCCAATACCATCCATCTTTCAGGTTCTGAAAGTATCTGTTGATATCCAACCAAACTATCAAGAGTTTTCAAAATACAAGATAGGCACTAAACTTGTAACAACTCCTGTCTAGAAGTTTCATTTAAGTTTGAGCATTACCTTAGGTGAATTGTGAATATGATAATCGTTCTAAAACATTGAAAGATTGCCAACCCTTTCATAAAATTTATTATAGAAGGCTCCTATTTTTCACTATTATATTATAATCTTTTATTAATAATCTACAATAACAATAAAAAGTTCTTAGTTAAAAAAGACAAACTATTTATATTACAAAATTATTATTTCATGTATATATATATAATTAAAATAATAAATTTAACGGTTTACAAACTATTACAAACAATCCTTAAATCCGCAGAAGTACATTACAATTTTGCTATCAATTAATGGACATTTTATTATATATATATTGTAACGAGCACAGACGTTCGTTACATTGTTTTTTTTTTATTTATTAAACATGAAAGTAAATTAAAAAGTTCGCATTTAAAAATTTTCTTTAAGAATTAAAAATTGAAATTAAATATCATCTTAAACTCGTATATGTTAAATCGCACAGATAATGAAAAATTATTAAAATAAAACTTTATTAAAGAAAAAGTATTTTAAAACTAAATTTTAAAAAGATTTGGAGATAAAATTATATCTTTAAATTTATCTTTAAATATATTTTTGATTTGGAAAACAGGTTAATTAATCAGAAATGGAAATGATTGTTAATTAGTTAAATGTAAGCCAGCCTTGGGCATTTAAATGTAAAAACATTGGTCAGATAGAAAAACAATAGAAACTGTTAGCAAATAAGAAGAAATCCCTATGGAATCGGACCGCAGCGAAAAGACCATCGCATCGGTGACGTAATGTAAATTCAATCCTTCACATTAATATAAAAAGGACAAGTTTGGAAATTATTTGTTAGTGATTGATTATTACGATGTGAGAGATATGTGTTAGTGCGGAAGTGAAGGAGAAGGGATTGAAAAAAGACGCACGATTCAATCCCTTCAGCTTTGCTAAGAAAGAAAAAGAAATGAACTATCGTTTTTCTACATTGAGGACCAGTTAAATTAAAAAACCTCCAAATGAATAAATAAAACAACGGCTAAATGTATACCAATATCTTCAGGACAGCATGGGAATTCCCGTTCAAACTTACTAACGACAGATAAAGATGAACTGTTTAAAACCGTAAGAACTTTACAATTAATGGACATTAAATTAAAAACTTTTCGTATTTAAAATAATTGCATTAGTTTTCTATCTGACTAAAGTAATTAAAATGTTATTTGATGTATTTTTTATTTATTTGTTTAAAATCATTTCCATTTATTTAACTTTGTTTTTTAAGTTTATTTATGATTTCTGTTTTCCGATAAATCAATGTTAAATTTAAGTCGGGCGTGAATGGCTGTATAGATTTGTAAAGTTATATTAGGGGAGGGTAATCTTAGGTTATTTATGTCATTGTTAAATTGGGTCAATGGATTGGATATATTGATGTAGTTAGTAGATGTAGTTGGAGATTCGCTACTGGCAGAATCATTTATATATACGCCGCACTCACCCGTTTGCCTATGAAAGGAATTATAAGATGGAGAACGCAGTTCCTTTCTATGGAGTTTTTTTTATTGTTCTTCTCGTTAGATAGATGTAATATCCCTATCTGATGAGAGTCAATGTCTTTTCTTAATCTCTTTGGTGCTGGCGTATTCCGTATTACATTGAATACATCGATGTATCAGATGAATTGATGCCAGTTTGACTGCGAATTTTGGCCTAAGGTTAAATAGGGATAGTAGGGATAGAATGTTTATTTTCAAATGCAAATCTATGTAGTCTATTCATAATCGACACTAAATAAAATTGCATTAAATTTAAGTTGTTTATAGACGCTTGCATGGATGGTTTATTGGTTAACTATGTTTTGCATTTTCATATTTGATCAAAATATATAGACATTCGATAAACAATGATACCTTACGGTGAGTATCTAAAATGTATTTATTCAGATGTCTTTTAAGTTATTGGTGACAATGCAAGTATCTTATGGTGAATACTATTGGGTTACGTATATATTTTCCTACGCAATTGTCAGTAATCAATAATTTTGTATTTTGATCGTTTATGTTTATTTTGAAATGTTTTTGACCGTGAAATCTATGTAACCGATCTGTATTCAACATTATAAACAAGCTTTCATAAATTTATCTGTGCGAACTTAATTAAAATGTAAAATTAGAATATAATAGTAATTAAAGGTAAATGAATTAAAGTCAAAAATCAAAGTTAAAAATGTAGGTTAAATTTTGAAATTTAAAACTAATACTAAAATAATTTTAAATCTTATATATATGTGAAATAAATAAATGTTTGTGTGTTAATTACTGGCAGTGGCTTATTTTATTCTTTTTTTCATATATACTCTTATATTATATTATTAAATCTCTGCTACTCCCTGAGCTAGTGACTTGGGCTAACGACCGGAATCAAAATTTAAAAAAAAAAAAAAAAAAAATTTTTTTTTTTTTTTTTACTTACATATCTGCCTACTTTATAAATTTTTCTAGGTTAAAATGCCTAGATGGCGCCCTGTAGTGCAGTTTACGTGAAGTCGCCTTCTCCGGATCGTTACAATATATATATATATAATCATTAGAAACCAGTGAACACTTAGACAAACCCAATATAGATAATATTAAACAAATTTCAAAATGTTGCCAAAGCAAATTTCTTCTTAAAAATAAAGGGGGAATCCTACCTTGAATCATGGTCCCATATATTTATATAGATACTAAAACTGTATCTTGACCTCAGAAATTGAAATCAGTGGTATAAAAAAAATTAAACAAGCCTCCTTAAGAGGTAAGTATAATATATTCTGAATGCTGTCTAATAAATAGTCAATTATAACATTACAAATTGCATTTATAATGTTCAAATTGTACCCAAAGTATTACTTACATAGTAAGTGTAATAATTAACAAGACTAAATAGGGTTTTAAGTAACCATTAGAAACCAGTTAACACTTAGAATTCCAATATGGATAGTAATCAACAATTTCAAACTGTCTCAAGGCAAATTCTTTTTTAACAATAGTGATGGAAACTCATATATATATAATCTTTTAATTAAAAAACTATTGTAATAACAATAATAATAATAATAATAAATATAGTGGTAATAAACTATTATATACAATCTTTCAGTTCAGGAAAGTACATTCAGTTAATTTGTTAACCTGCCTCAACTGCCTTTAAATTCAAAAAACAAAATGGAAGCAAACACCATCAACTCAAATGCTATGATTTCTGAATATTAATGTTTGCAGCTTATCTATTAATTAAATTCATTTTATTCCTATTTATTAAAATTGTCTCCTTAATTTTTTTTATTATGACTTTTCTTTTCATCAAGAATCTTAACACTTTCATTATCAAACTTACATTTATATTTACATGTTCTTTTGTGATCCAAGAAACCTGAAACTGTCATTAAATCACTACTGTTTTTATTTTTCACACACTTGTATAACAATTCATGCTCCTTTAATTTTTTTTTCAATAGGTGACCTTCAATTTACTTATGTATGATATCACACATCCATACAAATTGATACACAACATTACTTTTCTGCTTGACAGGTATGAAGTTATTAGAATTATTCACTAATTTATTATCATTAATTGTAACACAAAATAAAACATTGAACACCTTGTTATATATATATATATATATATATATATGTATCCTTAAAAAAAATTACTTGAGCATATGAAATAAATAGAATATTTATCCATTTGTTATTATCAATCTTCAATTCCTTTGAACCATTATACTTTATGTCAATTTTTTTTTAAAAAAATATAATGGTTTAAAGTAGTTGTAGATTCATAGTAAATAAATGATATGTATTTCATTTTTTTCAAATGCACAAGTAACAATTTTTAAGGATATATATAAGAATGTTTTATTTTGTGTTACATATAATGTTCATAAATAGTTAATAATTCTAAAAAAGTCATACCTGTCACACTAAAAAGTAATGTTATGCATCATTTTTTATGGATGTATGTTATCATATATATATATATATATATATATATATATATGTGTGAATCAGGGTGTAGTATTGAAAAAAAATTAACAGAGCATGAATTGTTATATAAGCATGTGAAAAGCAAAAATAATAGTAATTTAATGACTGCTTCAGTTTTCTTGGATCATGAAAAGATATTTAAATATAAATTTAAATTTGATATTGAAAGTGCTAAGATTCTTAACCTTTCCATTTTTTGGGATGACGGTATTTTGACTTTTGACCAATTTATCCCCTGGTGATTTTTTTTATAAGTATTGTATGTTAAAATGCATGCAAAACAAAGAACAATGATAACTACTCAATATTCTTGGAAGATGAGAAGCAGGCTGGCCATGTGTTTGAACCAGGCAACACCAAGATAGTATGCTCTGAAGCCAATGACTGCAAAAGAAAAGTCAAGGAGGCGTATTTTATTATCAGTGACAATAATTCCATCAATAGATGTGACACGTACTTTTCTATCTCAAAAAAATGGACAAACTAATTTGCATTCACATTTGCATATTTTATTAGTTAACAATACTACATAAATAATTTATAACTTATGTTGGCCATGAATATGAGGGAAAACCTCGAAAGCACTTGGCCCATTTAATTGTTTTTGGTTTTTGCAGCTTCTTTGTCAGCGGGTAAATCGCTTTTATATATTTTATTATATTAAATTTTCACTAAAATTTTTACAGTAGAAGGCAAAATATGTAAAATTCCTGCTTTTTCAATAAACATAAGTCTTGCCCTGACATGTTCAGCCATTGTCTGTTACCAAGGCTGTAAATTGTTCAACATTTTATGATATTGTTTAAAGAAAATAGTTCCAATGACCAAAAACATGTTTATTTGTGAATTTATTATGGTTTTAATTTTTTTTAATAATTTAAACTTTATTTATTAGATCTCAAGAAATATAAATTATTAATAACTTATTTTTACTTCAAATACTTTATTTTCAAAAATATGTTATATAAGCAGTGGATGTGAACAAGGCCTGAAGCAATTTACAAGCTTAGTTTCTACATAAGCAATCTATTTATGCTTATGAGTATGAAAATATCACAATTTTGCAATAAATATTCAAAAATGTTAAAGTTCTATAGCATAATTCATTAGATATAAGAGAAATAAATAAATATTCATTTGGATGTTTAAAAATAATAAGAATTAAGAAATATTTTGTTGATTTTATTAACTGAAAATATTTTTTCTAGAAATAATGACATCTAAACTCTTTGTTTTTTTAATGATATCCTTTTTTTAATATTTACAAAAACAAAATGTAAACATTTAAAGTTTATTTCAGTAGTAAACAAAAATATCTATCAAATGAAGTCAAATTTATTATTTTCAGATAAGTAGTAATCATTTTATCATATATTTTATGTTGATGTGTGAAACAAAGAAAAACATCAGAAAATACAGACCTGCAATAATAAAAGAAAAATCAAGTAGGTAATTTTAATAAATAGGAATAAAATGGATTTAATTAATAGACAATCTGCTAACATTAAACAAAACAAGTTTTATGGAATTGGAGTTGATGACATTTGCTTCCATGTTGCTGGTTTTTTTAATTTAATGGCAGTTGAGGCAAGATAAGAAATTTACTGAAAGTACTTCTGCAAATTGAAAGACTGTACATAATAGTTCAGTACAATTATATTTATTATTTTATTGTTATTAAATATTGTAACCTTTTGAGTGGTTAACTGCATCCAAGCATGATGTAATATAGATATTATAATGAAATTTTTGAATTTGGGAAACATATAATTATATTAATGTTAATATCTAATATATAGTATATACAAATAGTTTAATTTCTAGACTTTAAATACAGAATTCTGTGGAGGTAGCTCATAGACACTTTTTATTTATAGTTATTTATATTATAAACAGTCATATATAGTTTAATTATAATAGTTTTAATAACTACAAATATATTTAAATTATGTATTATTTCAGATCTAAGGAATTAATAAAGTCTATTATGATGTTTGTTTTTGAAAGGTAAAAGAAAATGGATAAATAGTAATAATAGTTACTGCATTCAATTGAGTTAGAAAATAATAGGCGATGGTTAATTATAAAGTTGTTGATTATTACTAAATGATTACTCTATTTCATGATAGTTATTTTTATAATTAGAAGAGTAAGTATTTATAGTTTTATTAAATTATTTAATTTAAAGTGAGTAGTTTATTATTAATCTCAATGTAGTAGTAGTAGTAGTAGTAGTAGTAGTAGTAGTAGTAGTAGTAGTAGTAGTAGTAGTAGTAGTAGTAGTAGTAGTAGTAGTAGTAGTATCATCATCATCATCGACATCAAATATTGTGTTTAGTATATAGTTAAAATTGTGAGTATAATTATGCTTTAGATAATTGGATCTCAACAAAATCCTTCTTGTTATTCAATTATCTATCTACGAATAATCATTATTATATTTTAGAAAGGAATAATCATGATCCCTGAGATATCTGTAGGATAGCATTAATGATTTCAGTTAATTACATATGTGTTTTAATATTATTTTTATAGTTTCTTAAATTACAAAAGTACAGCTTAATAACTATTTTACATAAAGTATTATGTTAGTCATTGCTGTTATGGGGATTTTTTTAATGATTATACAAGGATAAAGATGAATAGTTTTTACAATAACAATGCCATTGTGAAGGATATTTCACATGCTTTTCAATGTTAATGCCTTTATTGTTGTCACTATCCTTGAAGTCTATCTTATGTATTATCTTATTGTACATTCAGATAAAGTAGATAATCTTATCATTTCTTTCCTTTATTCTTATATTTATTGTTGAGCTAGACAGTGTGCCATATTGTTTGTTCATTTATTATTAGAGAAGGTTATATTGTAATACTAGTGAAAGATATGTGTTACAAAACAAACATATACCTAATGTTACATTTCTATAATTTAAAATTAAATGATTAAATTATTAGTGGAAACAAAATTAAAATTATAATATGCTTATAGTAGTTTTTGCTTTAAATGTTGTTTTAAAAATAAAATAAACAAGTTGTGTATATTTTGCATTTAAAATACAATAAAACTCTTTATTATAAAAGTGGGTGGGGAGAATAATTAGAAAAAATATTTAAAACCTCTTTTTTTTTCTTTTTTTTTTTAAAAAATCCTTTTATAAAGTAAAAATAAATAAATATGTAAAGTTAAAATAAAATTAGTCTGTAAAAATAAATGTTAGTAAAACTTTCATAAAAGGTAAATAGTTTATAACATTTTGATTGATAAAGATATAGAATATGTAAACAGTAGATTAATCTAAGAAAAAGAATAGATTAAATCAAATGTAAAAAAGTGAATTAAAAAAAAGATAATTAAGTTATGATCAAAATTTTAAAAAAACTATGATAATGAATTCAAACAATGACAGAACAAAAACTATATAAAGCCACCATGGCATATTGTCATTTTGTCAGATCTGAAATCTCTTAGATCATTCCATTCTTTATTTTGCAATAGAATTATTCATGTCTTCAATATGTAAATCATTCCATGCAATTCAATCCAGTCAGAGACTAATCAGTTTGGATTATTATTATTATTCAGTTCAGATAGAATGCAGAATATTGTAAACACAGGATTAAGCTAGTCAATTACTGCTGTAGCTGCAGAAAAACCATTGGAGTGCTTGACAATTTCAAGACTTAGTGTCATCTGCTAAAATCAACTGTACTTGCCAGGAGCCAATGCCTAGAGCAAATACATAAGCTCTAAAGGAGATGATGGGACATACTTTTTATCTCTCTCCCATTGTTGAGCCAAAGAAATGAAGACAAGTGTTGGAACCATCGATGGAACCAAAAGGCCAACTCATTGGTAACTCCACACAAATGAAAACCTAGATAAAAATACTTTAAATAACTTAACAGACACTTGGTTTTAAATTAACTGAAATTTAAGAGAGTCTATTATAACTATAGCCTAAAGTCATTATTTATATCTTTTATATAAAGATGTATTATGTTATATTAGGTTAACTATGTGTATGTAAATAAATATTAATGTTTGCTTAAATATCATTTGGTCTATTTTCTCTCTCTCTTGTCTCTGCATCACTATTAATTTAAGAGTGTAGTTAGTTCATGTGTTAAGTAAATGTGCTGGACCCTGGTTAAAATTATGAGCTAGCCATGGGATATTTTAAGTGCTGGATTGTCTGTCTTTTGTCCAAAACATACTTACTATATAACCTATGGTTAGTTGACACCTGAGGTTCATCCTCAAAACAAATAAATGCTTTGAAGGCAGGCATTTGAATCCTGTAGTTGAGTTGGGTCAAGGTCTGTAAATGTGATTGTGTTATGCTTTGCATAGCTCAATCTGACTATGGGTATCATTGATGGCTGTGCTATAAGTGGTATCTCCCCTCTGCTTGAAGGTTGGTCTGTTCTCATAATATTACAAATTTATTATTAAAAAGTATTAAACTCAGTTAAACGTAGCAAATATTAGTGGGACCTAGTTAAAATAAGAAATTACTAATACTCTAAAACTACTTGTGTTACGGTGAAACTTTTAAGTTTATTAATTAGTAGGCTTTTTTTATCTAGTCTATCTTTTAGACTTAGCACTTTCAGAGCCCTTGCAGCTCCATATTCATAGTCCTTTTCATATTATTATTTATAAAAAAATAATAATATAATCATTTTTATTTTTAATATACTACTTTTTTTTAACAATAGTAGCCAATAATTAATATTATAACCTTAACTGGATCTTTCCATAAATTACACAATATTTTAGAGACAATTTTTTGTCTTTGTCATTTGGGGTTAGTTATCTTTAAGCTCATTGACTCTATTGTGAACAGACTATACCAAAGTTCAAATTATGTTATTATTAAACAAATTAATGATATGCTATAAAGATTTTTTTAATACATTGATATTGGAATATTTAATTATTTATCTTATCTATAAAAATATTGGGATCAAATTTAGTCAAGTTATAATTACTTAGTGAGTAACATTTTTTCTCCTTGGTTTTTTGTTATTAAAAAGGATAGAAACAGCATTCTATACATTATTTTTAAGTTCAATATTTAATGTTTGTGCTAATCAAAATAATGTCAGTTGAAGCTATGACTATGAAACCTTCCAAACCAATTCATGAACTCATTATTGCTCTAATTTCAAAGTGAATACATGAAATCTTGTAATTTAAAAAGAATTTTGTAATTGTCTTGCATGTTTAGACAAACCAGAGAAATCATTCGTTGCAAAAACGATATAGTATTATTATAATCAGATGTTAAAGTGTATTCATAAGAAGGTAGGAAGTAATAATTGAGATGTATTAAATATTTAATAGATAGATAGATAGATAGATAGATAGATAGATAGATAGATAGATAGATAGATAGATAGATAGATAGATAGATAGATAGATAGATAGATAGATAGATAGATAGATGAATAGATGGATAGATAGATAGATAGATAGATAGATAGATAGATAGATAGATAGATAGATAGATAGATAGATAGATGATGGATGGATAGATAGATAGATAGATAGATAGATAGATAGATAGATAGATAGATAGATAGATAGATAGATAGATAGATAGATAGATAGATAGATAGATAGATAGATAGATAGATAGATAGTCACAATGCTCACTTTAATAACAGTTTGAACATAAATTTTAGCAATAATTTAACTAAAGTCAACTTGTTAAAAGTTTAATATTAGATGACAAATATAAACTAATATTTGATTTGATTTTTAAATAATCTTGCCTCCAAATAGGCGTTTTATATATGTATTAATGAATTAAAAACTTACGAATATGAAATCTATTATCATTATTGTATTTTTCTATCTTCAAAAGTATATATATATTTATAGCCTTATATCCAACAACATTTGATTAAAAAACAACAAACACTTGCAAGACATACTTCTGTGAATAAATCATGAAATCAGGAGATGGAATAAGATCAAATGGAACAAAACTCAGTTTCTATATAAATAGAATTCCAATTCTCAGTTTGATTTTAATATTTGAAAATAAAACCATTTTATTGTGAATTTAATTTTAGAGCTTATACCATAACTCATTTTTGAATAAATAACAATGTCTTCAAAAAACAGTTGAAAATATGTAAATATCTATTTAAATTAAGACTAGTTTTCTACTTTGGTATGATTTTTATTGGTTTATAATCTCTACTCGTTTTCCAGTCAGTTGTTGATATCCGTCTTGATAATTAGAAATATATACTTTGCATTAGAATAGTTGATTTTTTTTCCATGTGTCATAACATCGGCCGGGAAGCGAACCCGCTAACCTGGGACAACAGCTTGTAAAGCAGCTGTGCTGACCTCTCGACCACCAACGCTTGAATAGAATAGCTGCTTTCGATCATACATTACGGTATATGACTATATGTTTGAATACTTATCTATAGAGTACACAAATATAATATCATTAATAGATTACATATTGATGTTTTATTTAATTAATTACTACTTATTTCTTTAATAATCTTTTAAAAGGCGAAGATATTTAAATGAACTGGTTTATAAGCTTCGTCTTATCAACTGGCATTATTCTGATATAAAATGAGGCTTTGTTTAAATTAGTTCTAAAATTTATGTAGTAACTTTAATGTATGTACAAAAAAAAACTGTTGTTATCATAAACTATACTTATGTGATGTATATATCAGCAGAAACCATGATTAGTTATAACACAATAGGATAGTTTAAAGAGAAAGTTGTTAAAATATTTTCGTGAAAAATAACTGTTGCATTGTAAATATTATTGAAAAACAATTGTTTATCTCAGGTTTAGTTACAAAGAAGAAAATCAAATCTTTATCGAACTTTTTATTGAATAAAATACTTTATAGTGAGAAAAGAAGAAGGAAGTACTAAATATAGGGGTAATGAAAATAAAAATAGAAGCGTATCTCAGGAGATCGAAAAAAGATTGGTAAAAAGTCAGCATATTGTTTAGTTATATATAAAAAAAAAAAACATTTTTATTTAAGTTTAGTTTAAACAATTCAGAATTAAAATTATTGATAATTTGTTTTTGTTTTTTTTAAATTTTAAATAAATCGTTGTGTTAATGATAGTGGTATTTTTATTAATATAAATTACTTCTCTTCAAGAATTGGTATAATTTAAAGCTTTAGATAACAATACAGTTAAATTCATATGAAAATATCACATTGCATGTTTTTAGCTCAAAATTCAAATATTATGTTCAAATTAATCTTCCAAATGTTATATTTACTCACAGAGGACGATGCTGGAAAAACAATTTCTGGGTTGTTGGAAGTTCAGAGCTTTTATTTATTGACAGAGGGTGTTGCTGAATAAACATAATTTTTGTGAGAGAATGCTTGAAAATTTTACATACATATGTTTGAGTTATAACTTGTTAAATAATTTTTCCTTTGATTGAAAATAAATGCAAGTTCATGCATTTATGCTAAATAAGAAATCCTAGTTTATTTCAGTAAAAGAGATTCCACCTTTATCGTTAAAATGGCATTGCCTTAACAACAGTTTGTTGACTGTTATTAATGCTGAGATTGTCTAAGTGTTGACTGGTTTTTAATAATTACTTTCAAACTCATTTATCCATTAGGATTTTTATACTTATTATTTAAATAATACTTTGGTTGCAATTTATAGTTGCAATTTGTAATGATATAATTGACTATTTATTAGTCTGTGTTCTAATTGGTTATATTTACCTATTTAAAGAGGTTTATTTAAACATCATTTTATCGATAATGCTAATTCCTTTGGTCAAGATTCAATATTTAGTGTCTATATAATTATTAAATAGGAAGTCAATCTCTGATAATGCACTATTTCTTAAATAATATAAATCTCAATGCAATCGCCTGACACTAAGAGTTTAACAAACTTAAGTTAATGACTTAAGTTCAGAGCGTATTTGGATATATACATCAACTCTTATTAATCATGCTTATATCAGGATTTGAGTCTATTGTGTGCCTGATATTATAATCAAATATTGCATTGTACAAATTTAGGTTAACCTATCACAGGAAAATTACAAAGTCTCATTTTTGACTATCTAAGATAAGTATACTAGACAATTAATAAAGGTGGGATTCCATCTTTTTTGTTAAAAGGAGGTTGTCCTGAGAACAGTTTGAAATTGTTATTGTGATCGTCTAAATGTTGACTGCTTTTAGCAATATATATATATATATATATATATATATATATATATATATATATATATATATATATATATATATATATATATATATATATATATTCTAATTTGTTATAATCACTTTAATGGTAAAGCCAAAAAGTTACATCTATTAAAAAGTCATATATTTTATAACATCAAATATCACATTGAATTAATAATTTACAAAATAAAATAAATATTAATAATCAAATAGTTTATTATTCAGGAGTTCAAAAACGTTTAAGCCCAGGGAGTGACACAATTTCATAAAATGGGGACTGCATGATTTACAATTCTACCACGGCAGTAAATGATTTTTAAAAATGAGTTTTTGATTTTGTTTTACAATTTAATTTATCTTAGCAAATTTGATCTTTAATTATAGATTGCTCATTGACTTTCTCATTGTTATTTTATCCTGATAAACATCACATGACCACCTCCTCTTATGCCTGTGAATAACTGTTGTTAAAACGGGCAAAACTCACTATATATTGCCACACACAGCAAGCTAGAGTAATCAATGGATGCCAGAAGGCTTGTACATAAAATCCCCATCTAGTGCCTACACATCCAATATCCCCAGACTAGTTTCTGGCTTATGGCCTTCATCAGTGAGGAGCTGTGGATCTGAGAGCACTGCATCTAGATCTTAGGATCCTAAGATCTAGAGGCAGTGCTCTCAGATCCACAGCTCCTCACTGATGAAGGCCATAAGCCAGAAACTAGTCTGGGGATATTGGATGAGTACTAGATGGGGATTTATTTTATCCTGTATTAGGATGGTGATACACATCTATGAATGACCTTTAGTAAAATAAATTTAACCATTGTTAATAATCCATAACTTATGAATGCTATAGACATGAAATACTAAAAGTTTGAGGACTATTGACAATATTTAGACAGATATTCTGAATAGAGCATTTGATATAATTCATAATTTGCAAATATAATTTCATTTAAAAGGACCAACATATTTTTTAATAACTGAGTAAATTTAATACTGTTAATATATAATATACACATATATCACATTTCATTTAATGATTAATATAGCTTTAAATAATAATGTTAAATATTGGCTAAGTAATAAAATAAAATTCTCTTAAAATATAAATTTCAGGGGTCAGCAGAACACAATTTTAAAACCACTGACATTTAATATAATTGAAAAAAATACTATAATAGATTGCATCGTTTAATATTTATTTCAATAAATTTAGTCTACATTTGAGTAAGGAAAATATACTACATTTGCTAAAAGAAATATTAATTAAATACAGGTTCACTCTGTTATATATATATATATATATATATATATATATTAGTAAAAATAGTCACATGTCATATGACTTATATAGCTTGCATTACCAATACGTAATATTTAAGAGCATGATAATAGCTCTAAACAAGCTTTTTTTCAATGATAAATGCTACAAGAGGAAGTACCTGAAGCATTTATCTATGATGGTCCCCATCCCCAGACCAATTTTGAGCTATGGCTTTTATCAGTGGGGAGCTAGGATATTAGATTCAAAATATTAACTAAAGTCAATAATTTATCTAATTCTTAAATATTAAGAAAAAGATCTAAATCTTCAGACACCTACATGTCTTCAAATTCAGCTCTTTAACTAAAGAAACTATATGGGCCTGAACTAAATTCAGTGTTCCCATATATTAGTAGACTTAGCAATTTAATATAGACAAAGCCCTAATAGCAAAAATATAATATTAGTAAAAAATAGTCACATGTCACATGCCTTATATACCTTGCATTACCAATATGTAATATTTTAAGAGCCTATTTATTTATTTAAGCTTATTTATTTATTTTTAATGATAAATTCTACAAGAGAAAGTACCTGAAGCCTTTATCTATGGTGGCCCCCATCCCCAGACTGGTTTCAAGCTATTGCTCTTATCAGTGAGGAGCTAAGACATTAGATTAAAAATACTAACTCAATCCAAGCATTTATTAAATGCTTGGCTTGAGTGTACACATTTTATTTTAATTCTGATTTATCATGATAAAATGATACTACATTGGATATAACTTATTAATATATTTTTGTTTGTTTAACAAATAAATTTGATGTATATCTGGTATGCATATAGTATTTAATAAATGTTGAGCATTAATTTTATAATGTCTACCATTGTAAAGATCACTTATATAGATATAAAGATGTTCTAATTATTATCATTGCAGTTCAATTAATTCCTTTCTATAAACAACTTGTAATTTAAAGAGATACATTTATTTAATCTAAAGATATGTTTAAATTGGTGAATTATTCCATTGGTACTTTTTATGTGATTTTTGCATAGTTATATATATATATATATATATATATATAATATATGCATATATAAATATATATATATATATATATATATATATATATAATGGAAATTTGGCTTGCATAATGTGAGAATATCCTTTCTTATTTCATTATTTTTGGTTATGATGTTTATGGGACCTTGCCCGTGAAAATGTATCTATGATGTTAAACTATCTGATTTCTATACAATTTTATTAATAATATTATATTATTGCTTTTGACTTAATTTTTTTAAAAAATAGTCATCTTCATGCAGCATCCATGGATGTATCCCAATATATCTGGTTAACTTATGTTAGGAATATAAATAACTTTTAGATTAGATGGTATAACACCTAAAATGCTTAAAGAAAATAAGGTTGTATTTTTGCCTGTTTTGATTCATTTATTTAATTTATCCTTCCAGAATGTTTGTAAGTTAAATTATTAGTCCTTTTCATAAAAAGGGTGATCTACTCTTATGATTAATTATAGGCCAATTGCCATTATTTCTGGGGTTTTTTCTAAATTATTGGAAATGATTGTTAAGGATCAAATGTCATTTCTGTTTAAAAATAAAATTTTATTTCATTATCAATATTGTTTTCTTCCTGGAAGAAGTACATTAGATGCTTTAAAACATCATGTCCATTATTTAATATCTTTATTAGATCATGAACTTAAAACATTGGGTATTCATCTTGATTTATCTATAGCATTTCATTCTGTTAATCATAATATTTTGATTAAGCATTGCTACCCATATGGTTTTTGTGGTTTCATTGGTAGTTGGTTGGAGAGTTATTCAAAAGATAGAAAACAGTTTACTAATATTTATGGTATTGTCAATGATTTGATGTTGATTAGTTATGAAGTTCCACAAGGTTCTGTAATTGGTCATCTATTGTTTTTAATTTATATTAATGATGTATTTTCACTGAAATTACATTCTAAGAATTTTAGTTTTGCTGATGGCATTGCTTTATCCTGTAATGCTGTTTCCTATAGTCTTCTTGAAAAATTAGAGAATGGGGATTTGGATTCAATTAGTAAATGGCTGGCATATAATTCATTATTGGTCGATTTAGATAAAACAAAAGATATTCTTTTTTCTTATAAGCATACTTTTTTCTTTCTTAAGATTAAAATTTGCTGTAAGTATATTTTGCATTTTAATATTATATGTACTTATAAGAATATTCATTTGGTAGATAATTATTCTTATTTGGGAATATATATGTTGATTCCAGATTGTCTTTGTCAATGGTTATGTAATTTAAACTATATGTTTATTATTTAGTTAAATTTCTTTCTAGGTCAGCTCTCAATTTTATTTACATTTCCTGTTATCAGAGTATTTTATTTATAATATCATTATTTGGGGGAATGCTTCTTTATATATTTTAAGTTCTTACTTCACACATTATCTTTGGTAGATCTTGTTTCTCTTCTGTTCAAGATATTTATACTGATTTTGGTTTATTTGATGTAAATCACTTTTATCAATATAGAGTTATTTTTGATATTTTTGTGCTAAACTTTTTCTGAATTCTAGAGTTTATGTTCTAAATACTCATCTTTCTAAAAAATGTTAATTACCAAATTTTTTTAAGAAATTTATATATGAGTGTTCAATTGATTTGAATAACATTTCTTATGTATCTTTCAAAAAGTATTTATGTCAGTGATTGTGTAGTATGTATTAATTTTGGCATTTATTTTATTTATTTAATTTATTTATTTATTTTCTAAACTGTTCTTTTCTATTTTGAGTTTTTGGTTGTATTTTTATTTTATTTGTTATTTTACATGTAAATTCCACACACAAAATTTTTCTTGTTTGGAGTTTTTAAATAATTGCTATAAATTTTGTTTTATTTCATAAATTAAATTAAATTGAATTGAAATTGAATAATAATAATAATAATAATAATAATAATAATAATTATTATTATTATTATTATTATTATTATTATTATTATTATTATTATTATTATTATTATTATTATTATTATTATTATTATTATTATTATTATTATTATTATTATTATTATTATTATTATTATTATTATTATTATTATTATTATTATTATTATTATTATTATTATTATTATTATTATTATTATTGTCATTCAAAAAAATGAAGGTAAACATTTAATGATAAATAAAAGATATCCTACTTGTTTGATTTAAAGTAACATTGAGATTCATTTTCATTTTAATCACTTATTAGTACATGGGGTCATCATGTCATTGAGCATTGTTAAATTATTCATTTTTTCTGAGAACATCTGAATGATAGTGGATGCTTCCACAGGCACTAGTAAGTAGCTACATGGTATAACAATGACAAATTTAGACATGCTACCTTAATTATGTATAGTTAGTTGGAAAATATAAAGTGGATTCATTTAATTATTCCTTTGGTTTTTATTTTATATACAGCAAAAAAATTCATATCACATTAGTTATTTTATGTGAATTCCTAAGAGTAAACTATTTAAGACTTTGAATTAGAGTATACGTTTAAACCTATTCCTTTGTATGCATGCTGAATCTCGTTTATGTAATTATAAGATTTTACTTCAAAAAGCTGTCTTATTACATATTAACTTTAGAGTTTATACCATGTACCATTACATTATGAATCTCAAATGTCTGGTTGTGTAAAAAAAAATCTTCATTTTGAATAAGGCAATCATTGCACATACATATCCTATTATATAAGAATGTGTTTAATGTTTCATTCTACGTTCCAAACAATATTAATAAATTAGTCAATAATTCTAAGAATGTCATACCTGTCAAGCAGAAAAGTAATGTCATATATCAATTTTTTTTGTGATTGTATGCTATCATATATAGATGAATCTAGGTGCAGTATTGAGAAGAGTTTGAGGGAGCATGAATTGTTATATAAGCATGTAAAAAGTAAAAATAATGGTGATTTAATGTCTCCCTCAGTTTTCTTTGATCATGAAAAATCATGTAAATATAAATTTAAATTTGATTTTGAAAATGTGAAAATTCTTCATGAAGAGAGAAACCATAGTAAAAGAAAAATTAAAAAGGCAATTTTTATAAACAGGAATAAACTGCATTTAATAAATCGACAAGCTGCTAACATTAAAATATGAGATTCATGGGATTTGAATTGATGATGTTTGCTTCCACTTTTTTTTTTTAATTTAATGGCAGTTGAGGCATGTTTAAGAAATTAACCGAAAGTACTTCTGTGGATTTAAGGATTGTCTGTAATAGTTTGTAAACCGTTAAATTTATTATTTCAATTATAATTACAATTTTGTTTTTAATTAATGGACATTATATATATATATATATATATATATATATATATATATGTCCGTATATATATATATATATATATATATATATATATATATATATATATATGGAGCATACCAATAGCTCAAACAAGCCTTATTTAAAAAGGACAGAAAGCGAAAATATTTAAAATCTCTATCTAAAATATTCTTATCCCCAGACCAATGGGTTGCAAGCTTATGTCTAACCTAGCTTGAAACCAATTGATCTGTGGTTAAAAATATTATATAAAGAGATTTAGTTTCTGGATGTTCTAGCTCCTCCCTGAGTGAGCCATAAGTTTGAAACCAATTGATCTGAGGATAATAATATTCTAGATATAGATTTTAAATATTTTCTTTTATCAGCCTTATTAAATAAGAGCTTCATTGAACTATTGGTACGCTCCCATATTACATATTTTTAAATACAAGCTTTTTAAAAGCAATGTCACATTATATATGACTTGCCTTATATATATATATTGTAGATTTTCTAATTTGCTACTTTATTATATGATTGTAAATAACCGCAAAATTTAATATATTTTTTAAATTCTATATAATAATTATTAACAACCTATTTGTTAAGTTATAGAAGAGGCTAAAATATTATGTTTCCTAAATGTTAAATTTAAAGAAATTTTTTTAAAACCTATGTAATTTATTTAAGTTATAAACCTAAAATACACAGTTATTTATTTTAAAATTAAAATAAATAATAGTTAAAATCATAAAATAGAGTGTTAAATTAGTATTTATAATTATTAAAAGTTAATATGTTATTATTATTAATGGTCAAATTAATAAGTGTTAAATATTTATTGTCATGAATTATTTATTTAATAATAAAATAAATGAAAAGGGATATGTGTGTTAATAGGATAGCACACACACATTCATATAATAAATTCAATTTACTTTCTTGTTCTCAAATTGATTTGCAAAAAAAATCAAATCATATGCTTGTACTACAAATATTATATAATGAGTGTGTCAATAGCTCTTAACAAGCTTTTCAGAACTTCCCTAGCCTCAGACTGGTTTCTAGGTCTGAGTTTTGTCAGTAAGCTGCTAGGCTATTCAAACATTAGATTTAAAATACCAAGTTAAGCCCAGCATTTTATCTAATATTTATCCATTAATTAACCCTTTAAGTCATGCATTTCATCAAAGACCTTGGAATTAATTTTATCGGGCAGGTAGATAAAAGTCTGAAGTAATGTTATTTATCAATTACATTTTACATTGCACTTCTATTCAAAAAGTATAAACCCTCAATAAACAGAACTGTTTTAATTTAGCTTCTAAAAATCGATTTATTTCACATTCAAATTGGTAAAATGCAATGAAAAATTAAAAATAATGTTAATAACTGAAGGAAAATATAAGAAAAACATTTAAAAAATAGCCAGTAGTAAAACAAAGGAATAATGTTTCAACAAATCATTACATGACAATGCTGTTTTTTGTTGTTGTTGTTTTTTTTTGGACTTAAAAATTACGACCTCAGATTATTCATTGTTGCCATTTTTTCCTAGTCTAAAATATATTTCTTGTAAATTTTTAAATTGAAAATTAAGTTTTTATATTTATTTACTTAAACATAAATTTTGATTTGAAAAATTTTAAATTTTAGGAGAAAAATTATCAAGGAAAAGAGCATAGCTTTTGACCACTATACGAGACAAGTGACCGCCATTTTTATATAAATGAAATAAAATGTTCTAGAAATGTGATTTTTTTTCTAAAATGTAAAAATGTTCAAATCAACGATTATATTTAAGTAAATGAATGTAAAACCTTAATTATCAATGTAAAAAATACAATTCAATTAATAAGTATGTATTAAACAAATTTATTAAATAAAAGATTTGAGAACTTTAAAGATATATTATATTTTATGTAATTGCCAAATAAATGATTGTATTTTTTTAAATTAAATTTAAGATAAAATATTAAAGATATGTCGTTATATTTTTTATTTTTATCTTAATCAATATGTCAAATTAATATGCTTAGAAAAACCCATACATTATAATCAGTTGCTGTTTAGTATTACCATAGCAATGGGATGTATTTACATGTAAAAACCTAAAGATGTAAATATCTTTCAGTAATTTTCATGAATCAGAATACTAGCATACCATAAGCTATAAATATGATGGTTTTCCATAATTCAGTCAGTTTTTATCATCCAGGACTCTGTCAAATTAAATTTTAAAATAGCCATTTTGATCATCTTCTCCATAATGTGAGAGAAGACAAAATTTTCCTGAAAAGTTTGCTTTGCTGAAAAAAATGTATCTCTAATTTAAATAAATAAACTTCAACAACATTAACAAGGGTTATCACTAAATACTATTTTTTTAAAAAAACTAATTTACTGTCTTTATGTTTGGAAAATTGCTTACGGGATATTTATTGTATCATCAATCAAATTAGCTGTCTCTTTTTTTAAAAAAAAAGGAAATAACTTGTTTGGAAATTATATTTATGACCTCCTTATGGATTAATGAAAGT